>CM068372.1:341743370-342315236 GCA_034769895.1 Magicicada septendecula | reverse complement strand
TTCACGCACCGCTCTCTCTCTCACATCCATACAGACAATTTTCAATTTACTTTGGATTGTGTACACATAATAACTGTAATTTTTTGATTAAAAGAGCTCTTTAAATAAAATTTTGGGTTGCCACTTCCCTTGTAAGTAGACTAGAAGTTCTGGCAGCGGGTCACATGTTGATTCCAAAACGGAGTGGTTACATCTTTCTGAATACACTGATTCTACTTATACTTTTGAAAAATATTACTTCACACTGTCTAGATTTTTTGTAGTTAACACTGGTTTACATTTTGATTACATTGTTAATTCTTTAAAGCACTTAAGCTGACAGTGTCAGGCCAGCACAATTGTTAGCGTGTTATCGCCATGATGAATTTCTGCAGACTGGGGCAGATACTATGCAAATTTTACGTATGTGTGTGTGAGTAAACGTCACCGTTCTTTGTCTCTTGTTATATAATCGCCTTGTTAGTTACGTATTTTAATCACGTCATTGTTGTTTTAATGACGTTTGGCGTTGTCGGCCAATGAAACGGGAGCAAGTAGCGCCGTTATTAGTGGATGTAACCATTTCAAGTGTCTTTATCTGCACGTACACTGCTGTCCTTGAAATTATTTTGTTGTCTCGGAACTGCGTCGTTGTAGGCAAAAACCAAGGGAAATCGTATTACCCATAGAAATGACTTTAAAAACATCGAAATACCATAATTTACTACCTTGCATACCATACTTTTTATATCAGACTTTTTGTACTGTCACAAAACCCCCTCAATGAAAGGTTTTGTGTCGAGACACAAAAACTTTCATTGACTCATTCACACCTCTCTAAAAGGATCAGCTCAGATATGGAGCCACAACCCCCTGTAGTGTTATTAGAAAAAAAAATTCAATCACTTACCCTTGGTCCAATGATGAGGTTCGCACCTTCTGACCTTACTGGACTTCTCCAGAGATCCCTACACCATAAGGCCATGAGGCACTTTATGCTTCTGTTCTGACGCACCGGCCAGCTCAGGACCGCGGTCACCACACCATAAAACTCTGAAACATCCAATACAAAAATTTTAAAATAGTGGCCTTCGCAATATCCATATCCATAACTGATATGTTTCCTCTTAGTACGTTGGTTTGCGTTTTGGGGCATTGGTTTGCTTAATTACACAAGTTTCAACAATGTATATCAAGAATTAAGATAGAAAATTCCTTCTCTGTTTAATAATCCGGTATCTAGTACACACCTTTCTGACTTCGGTCAAATTTATCCCTTCTCTTTATCATATGAATAAATTTGTTCTTAACCTAAACAAACAGTGCATTTTACTGCTTAAGCAACAACCATTAACTCTAATATTTTACTTCATATAATCTTACAATATCTATATCATGGCAAACAACTTTAAAGCTTTATAATTTCTTTACGATCGTTTCTTATGTTTAACTTTCTTCATAACAGAACCATTATTACAGAATTGACAACCTTCAGAAAATTTTAACATTATAATCGTTACTATCCTGGTAGTAACCCCCTATCCACACACACTATTGTACCATAAACATAATAAAACACAATAAAACATTGTACATCATAAGCATTAAACACTAACATTGAACAATTCACATTACTTAATTCATATTTACATAACTGGTAGCAGAACTTTATCAACTTTCGATTAACTTTTATTATTTGACATTCATTTAGATTCTATACAAAAATTTCACATTTATCATTACCTTTCCATTTACCTTACCTTCCTACTATGAATTTTCCTTTCTAATCCTTTTATCCTTACTAGTTTGGGTGACTCTCTATTATTCATTTTTCTCTATCTTATTTTGGCATTTGTCAACTTAACCTTACTCACCTCTTTTTCACTATTAACAACCGCTTCTAACCATTAATACATTATGACACCAATATCTCTATAATAACCCCCTTCACAAATCCCATTTAAAACCTCTGGCACCGCTCATTTTTTGTACTAGTATGTGTGTATTCCCTCTAACCAACTCATTCCCTTATCGGTTCCTGACCCTTTCAGGTAACCCTTTCCGGCGCTAAACGGTCCCTTCCTGTCTCAACATCTCTCGTTGCAGACTCCTACACCAATACCCTTATTACAAAATATCACCATCAACAACAAATATAATTACCACTCACATTACTCAACTCTACATATAATCCCTGCCTACTGTGTCCCTAAAATATCTAACACCTCTTTATATATTATCAGCATCTCAGCACTTTATTTTCCCTAACTCCCGTTAACTCTATTTAACTAACTCCCATGCCTCTATTTTAATAATTATCACCCAAACTCTTTACAACATTTCAACTTAATATACCACTAGAAAATTCATCACTTACCTACTAACAACAATACCTCTCAATATCCAAATATATCACCTGCATAATCATTTACTAACCCTTTAGAATCTGAATCTCATAATATCATTTAAACTTTCTTCAGTTATTTAAAATTCTACAATACATGGTTTACACAACAACAAAAAATACCTAAAATACACAACAGCAAAGTACACAAATACACTTAACATAATAACATCTACACATAAAAGAATATACAGTCCAATTTATTATTTCTTATCATTAACCACAAATCGTTCCATAAGACAATGCACTTCAACACCATATTATTCACATCATTAAATGTTCATGAACAATAAACAATTACCCCATATCGTCGAATAATAGTCGTACATATTTGTAACATAGATCATTCTTATTTATATCAAATTTATTATTATTATTATAATAATCTCTTATTTCTATGTCATTCATTATCACTTCTGTTGGTTCATATACCTGTTCAATATTGGTCAATTTTGTCCAGTCTCCGTTGGTATTATCTGTTAACATTAGGTAAGTTACATTATCATTGTTAACCTCATCTACTGCTATCTCAATGTCATTGTAAGGTAAGTACTCATTATCATTATTATTTCTCTCTATGCCTAGCCTTTCTATGAATTCTTCATAATTTCTCTTTACTTTACATACCTCTATTTCTCTCTTTCTCTCTCTCTCCAAACATTTCTCACCATCATACCAAGCTACACACTCTCTCTCAAAACATGCAGGGGATACTAACTTATAATTACAGCACCACCTGTGAAGTGCACAAAAAACCAAGGGAAATTTATCTGTAGACCTATCGTCTTTCACATACTCACGTGAAGCCATTTCTTCACCCCCCACTACAACATTACGGGAAAAATTTACCCCCTGCAACCCCTTTATCTGTAAATTCTCTCTATACTTTCTCTCTAATTCATCAACACTTTTTATCACTTCCTTATCAAATTCTACTCCCATTATACTTTTATCACCACTCTCAATACTCACACAATTATTTTCTAACACCATATTTTTAATTCTATTATCATAATTCTCACCACTACTTACCTTGTCTTTATTTTCATTCAATTTATTTGATTCTCTACTATTCTTTACCCCCATTTTACTCTCGTAATTTTCATCTACTTTATTCTTTTGTCTATCAAACTTCTCATTAACTAATGCAACTATTTTCTCTTCCGTTTTATCGAAACGTGCGTGCATTTCATCAATTCGTTTATCAAAATTAAAATTTTGTTTTTTGATTTCATTTTTTATTTCGTCAAATTTTACATTAAAATTATTTTGGATTCCTCTAATTTCGCTGTTTTGTTCGTTAAATTTTTCGTCAAGTTTACTCAATTTCTCATCGAACTTATTGTTCTGTGTATTGAAAAGCATTTGCATCATTTTCATAATTTCGTTATTTTCAGCCCTGTTATTTGGGACTGGTGTTGAGTGAACAACTCCTTCACTCATGACTATTGATTCTGTCATACTTATTTGACTGTTATTCGTACTGTCAGTTGTGCTTAATAAAGAACTATTTTCTTTATTTTCTGCCATTATAAAAAATTGTTAATGGTTTGTCGCTTTATTATCGTTACCACCTAACCTACAACCGCATTCTCAGTTTCAATGTCCACTCTGCCACCATTCAGGCTTATTATATAAAATACATTAATATATTTTATATAGTCACCAGTTCGGGCAGCCATTTGTGATATGTCTAATATATTTAAATAAATATAAATGTATTTGTATTAGGAAATATCAAGTAACCTATATTCAGGTCTGTTTACATTACTTGAATGAAGCACGTGTGTCACGTACACCATAATTATGGTACTTACCATAAGTTGAGAATCTGGTTACTTCGATCTTGTTGTTTTTATAATTACCTAAGGTCCAAGGATTCAACTCAGCGAGATTGCCGACAGAGATGGTCACAAAAATGAGAATACGTTTATTTGAAGCACTTACCATTAATCTTAATTTATTCAGTAATTTAGTTTGAGCGTGTACACAGTATAACATTTTAACATGGCGGCCATTACTTATATCGACCCTTTGCTATCAAACTCCTTTATGTTTGATTAAACGCTAATTCATCCAATCCTGTTTACTGACTATGCATTAGTTTCATGGTCATTTGACTTTTATTATATTTAATTATCGTTAACGCAAACCAACCCCCATTTAGAAGTCGACATTTAACGTTCACGCACCGCTCTCTCTCTCACATCCATACAGACAATTTTCAATTTACTTTGGATTGTGTACACATAATAACTGTAATTTTTTGATTAAAAGAGCTCTTTAAATAAAATTTTGGGTTGCCACTTCCCTTGTAAGTAGACTAGAAGTTCTGGCAGCGGGTCACATGTTGATTCCAAAACGGAGTGGTTACATCTTTCTGAATACACTGATTCTACTTATACTTTTGAAAAATATTACTTCACACTGTCTAGATTTTTTGTAGTTAACACTGGTTTACATTTTGATTACATTGTTAATTCTTTAAAGCACTTAAGCTGACAGTGTCAGGCCAGCACAATTGTTAGCGTGTTATCGCCATGATGAATTTCTGCAGACTGGGGCAGATACTATGCAAATTTTACGTATGTGTGTGTGAGTAAACGTCACCGTTCTTTGTCTCTTGTTATATAATCGCCTTGTTAGTTACGTATTTTAATCACGTCATTGTTGTTTTAATGACGTTTGGCGTTGTCGGCCAATGAAACGGGAGCAAGTAGCGCCGTTATTAGTGGATGTAACCATTTCAAGTGTCTTTATCTGCACGTACACTGCTGTCCTTGAAATTATTTTGTTGTCTCGGAACTGCGTCGTTGTAGGCAAAAACCAAGGGAAATCGTATTACCCATAGAAATGACTTTAAAAACATCGAAATACCATAATTTACTACCTTGCATACCATACTTTTTATATCAGACTTTTTGTACTGTCACAAAACCCCCTCAATGAAAGGTTTTGTGTCGAGACACAAAAACTTTCATTGACTCATTCACACCTCTCTAAAAGGATCAGCTCAGATATGGAGCCACAACCCCCTGTAGTGTTATTAGAAAAAAAAATTCAATCACTTACCCTTGGTCCAATGATGAGGTTCGCACCTTCTGACCTTACTGGACTTCTCCAGAGATCCCTACACCATAAGGCCATGAGGCACTTTATGCTTCTGTTCTGACGCACCGGCCAGCTCAGGACCGCGGTCACCACACCATAAAACTCTGAAACATCCAATACAAAAATTTTAAAATAGTGGCCTTCGCAATATCCATATCCATAACTGATATGTTTCCTCTTAGTACGTTGGTTTGCGTTTTGGGGCATTGGTTTGCTTAATTACACAAGTTTCAACAATGTATATCAAGAATTAAGATAGAAAATTCCTTCTCTGTTTAATAATCCGGTATCTAGTACACACCTTTCTGACTTCGGTCAAATTTATCCCTTCTCTTTATCATATGAATAAATTTGTTCTTAACCTAAACAAACAGTGCATTTTACTGCTTAAGCAACAACCATTAACTCTAATATTTTACTTCATATAATCTTACAATATCTATATCATGGCAAACAACTTTAAAGCTTTATAATTTCTTTACGATCGTTTCTTATGTTTAACTTTCTTCATAACAGAACCATTATTACAGAATTGACAACCTTCAGAAAATTTTAACATTATAATCGTTACTATCCTGGTAGTAACCCCCTATCCACACACACTATTGTACCATAAACATAATAAAACACAATAAAACATTGTACATCATAAGCATTAAACACTAACATTGAACAATTCACATTACTTAATTCATATTTACATAACTGGTAGCAGAACTTTATCAACTTTCGATTAACTTTTATTATTTGACATTCATTTAGATTCTATACAAAAATTTCACATTTATCATTACCTTTCCATTTACCTTACCTTCCTACTATGAATTTTCCTTTCTAATCCTTTTATCCTTACTAGTTTGGGTGACTCTCTATTATTCATTTTTCTCTATCTTATTTTGGCATTTGTCAACTTAACCTTACTCACCTCTTTTTCACTATTAACAACCGCTTCTAACCATTAATACATTATGACACCAATATCTCTATAATAACCCCCTTCACAAATCCCATTTAAAACCTCTGGCACCGCTCATTTTTTGTACTAGTATGTGTGTATTCCCTCTAACCAACTCATTCCCTTATCGGTTCCTGACCCTTTCAGGTAACCCTTTCCGGCGCTAAACGGTCCCTTCCTGTCTCAACATCTCTCGTTGCAGACTCCTACACCAATACCCTTATTACAAAATATCACCATCAACAACAAATATAATTACCACTCACATTACTCAACTCTACATATAATCCCTGCCTACTGTGTCCCTAAAATATCTAACACCTCTTTATATATTATCAGCATCTCAGCACTTTATTTTCCCTAACTCCCGTTAACTCTATTTAACTAACTCCCATGCCTCTATTTTAATAATTATCACCCAAACTCTTTACAACATTTCAACTTAATATACCACTAGAAAATTCATCACTTACCTACTAACAACAATACCTCTCAATATCCAAATATATCACCTGCATAATCATTTACTAACCCTTTAGAATCTGAATCTCATAATATCATTTAAACTTTCTTCAGTTATTTAAAATTCTACAATACATGGTTTACACAACAACAAAAAATACCTAAAATACACAACAGCAAAGTACACAAATACACTTAACATAATAACATCTACACATAAAAGAATATACAGTCCAATTTATTATTTCTTATCGTTAACCACAAATCGTTCCATAAGACAATGCACTTCAACACCATATTATTCACATCATTAAATGTTCATGAACAATAAACAATTACCCCATATCGTCGAATAATAGTCGTACATATTTGTAACATAGATCATTCTTATTTATATCAAATTTATTATTATTATTATAATAATCTCTTATTTCTATGTCATTCATTATCACTTCTGTTGGTTCATATACCTGTTCAATATTGGTCAATTTTGTCCAGTCTCCGTTGGTATTATCTGTTAACATTAGGTAAGTTACATTATCATTGTTAACCTCATCTACTGCTATCTCAATGTCATTGTAAGGTAAGTACTCATTATCATTATTATTTCTCTCTATGCCTAGCCTTTCTATGAATTCTTCATAATTTCTCTTTACTTTACATACCTCTATTTCTCTCTTTCTCTCTCTCTCCAAACATTTCTCACCATCATACCAAGCTACACACTCTCTCTCAAAACATGCAGGGGATACTAACTTATAATTACAGCACCACCTGTGAAGTGCACAAAAAACCAAGGGAAATTTATCTGTAGACCTATCGTCTTTCACATACTCACGTGAAGCCATTTCTTCACCCCCCACTACAACATTACGGGAAAAATTTACCCCCTGCAACCCCTTTATCTGTAAATTCTCTCTATACTTTCTCTCTAATTCATCAACACTTTTTATCACTTCCTTATCAAATTCTACTCCCATTATACTTTTATCACCACTCTCAATACTCACACAATTATTTTCTAACACCATATTTTTAATTCTATTATCATAATTCTCACCACTACTTACCTTGTCTTTATTTTCATTCAATTTATTTGATTCTCTACTATTCTTTACCCCCATTTTACTCTCGTAATTTTCATCTACTTTATTCTTTTGTCTATCAAACTTCTCATTAACTAATGCAACTATTTTCTCTTCCGTTTTATCGAAACGTGCGTGCATTTCATCAATTCGTTTATCAAAATTAAAATTTTGTTTTTTGATTTCATTTTTTATTTCGTCAAATTTTACATTAAAATTATTTTGGATTCCTCTAATTTCGCTGTTTTGTTCGTTAAATTTTTCGTCAAGTTTACTCAATTTCTCATCGAACTTATTGTTCTGTGTATTGAAAAGCATTTGCATCATTTTCATAATTTCGTTATTTTCAGCCCTGTTATTTGGGACTGGTGTTGAGTGAACAACTCCTTCACTCATGACTATTGATTCTGTCATACTTATTTGACTGTTATTCGTACTGTCAGTTGTGCTTAATAAAGAACTATTTTCTTTATTTTCTGCCATTATAAAAAATTGTTAATGGTTTGTCGCTTTATTATCGTTACCACCTAACCTACAACCGCATTCTCAGTTTCAATGTACACTCTGCCACCATTCAGGCTTATTATATAAAATACATTAATATATTTTATATAGTCACCAGTTCGGGCAGCCATTTGTGATATGTCTAATATATTTAAATAAATATAAATGTATTTGTATTAGGAAATATCAAGTAACCTATATTCAGGTCTGTTTACATTACTTGAATGAAGCACGTGTGTCACGTACACCATAATTATGGTACTTACCATAAGTTGAGAATCTGGTTACTTCGATCTTGTTGTTTTTATAATTACCTAAGGTCCAAGGATTCAACTCAGCGAGATTGCCGACAGAGATGGTCACAAAAATGAGAATACGTTTATTTGAAGCACTTACCATTAATCTTAATTTATTCAGTAATTTAGTTTGAGCGTGTACACAGTATAACATTTTAACATGGCGGCCATTACTTATATCGACCCTTTGCTATCAAACTCCTTTATGTTTGATTAAACGCTAATTCATCCAATCCTGTTTACTGACTATGCATTAGTTTCATGGTCATTTGACTTTTATTATATTTAATTATCGTTAACGCAAACCAACCCCCATTTAGAAGTCGACATTTAACGTTCACGCACCGCTCTCTCTCTCACATCCATACAGACAATTTTCAATTTACTTTGGATTGTGTACACATAATAACTGTAATTTTTTGATTAAAAGAGCTCTTTAAATAAAATTTTGGGTTGCCACTTCCCTTGTAAGTAGACTAGAAGTTCTGGCAGCGGGTCACATGTTGATTCCAAAACGGAGTGGTTACATCTTTCTGAATACACTGATTCTACTTATACTTTTGAAAAATATTACTTCACACTGTCTAGATTTTTTGTAGTTAACACTGGTTTACATTTTGATTACATTGTTAATTCTTTAAAGCACTTAAGGTGACAGTGTCAGGCCAGCACAATTGTTAGCGTGTTATCGCCATGATGAATTTCTGCAGACTGGGGCAGATACTATGCAAATTTTACGTATGTGTGTGTGAGTAAACGTCACCGTTCTTTGTCTCTTGTTATATAATCGCCTTGTTAGTTACGTATTTTAATCACGTCATTGTTGTTTTAATGACGTTTGGCGTTGTCGGCCAATGAAACGGGAGCAAGTAGCGCCGTTATTAGTGGATGTAACCATTTCAAGTGTCTTTATCTGCACGTACACTGCTGTCCTTGAAATTATTTTGTTGTCTCGGAACTGCGTCGTTGTAGGCAAAAACCAAGGGAAATCGTATTACCCATAGAAATGACTTTAAAAACATCGAAATACCATAATTTACTACCTTGCATACCATACTTTTTATATCAGACTTTTTGTACTGTCACAAAACCCCCTCAATGAAAGGTTTTGTGTCGAGACACAAAAACTTTCATTGACTCATTCACACCTCTCTAAAAGGATCAGCTCAGATATGGAGCCACAACCCCCTGTAGTGTTATTAGAAAAAAAAATTCAATCACTTACCCTTGGTCCAATGATGAGGTTCGCACCTTCTGACCTTACTGGACTTCTCCAGAGATCCCTACACCATAAGGCCATGAGGCACTTTATGCTTCTGTTCTGACGCACCGGCCAGCTCAGGACCGCGGTCACCACACCATAAAACTCTGAAACATCCAATACAAAAATTTTAAAATAGTGGCCTTCGCAATATCCATATCCATAACTGATATGTTTCCTCTTAGTACGTTGGTTTGCGTTTTGGGGCATTGGTTTGCTTAATTACACAAGTTTCAACAATGTATATCAAGAATTAAGATAGAAAATTCCTTCTCTGTTTAATAATCCGGTATCTAGTACACACCTTTCTGACTTCGGTCAAATTTATCCCTTCTCTTTATCATATGAATAAATTTGTTCTTAACCTAAACAAACAGTGCATTTTACTGCTTAAGCAACAACCATTAACTCTAATATTTTACTTCATATAATCTTACAATATCTATATCATGGCAAACAACTTTAAAGCTTTATAATTTCTTTACGATCGTTTCTTATGTTTAACTTTCTTCATAACAGAACCATTATTACAGAATTGACAACCTTCAGAAAATTTTAACATTATAATCGTTACTATCCTGGTAGTAACCCCCTATCCACACACACTATTGTACCATAAACATAATAAAACACAATAAAACATTGTACATCATAAGCATTAAACACTAACATTGAACAATTCACATTACTTAATTCATATTTACATAACTGGTAGCAGAACTTTATCAACTTTCGATTAACTTTTATTATTTGACATTCATTTAGATTCTATACAAAAATTTCACATTTATCATTACCTTTCCATTTACCTTACCTTCCTACTATGAATTTTCCTTTCTAATCCTTTTATCCTTACTAGTTTGGGTGACTCTCTATTATTCATTTTTCTCTATCTTATTTTGGCATTTGTCAACTTAACCTTACTCACCTCTTTTTCACTATTAACAACCGCTTCTAACCATTAATACATTATGACACCAATATCTCTATAATAACCCCCTTCACAAATCCCATTTAAAACCTCTGGCACCGCTCATTTTTTGTACTAGTATGTGTGTATTCCCTCTAACCAACTCATTCCCTTATCGGTTCCTGACCCTTTCAGGTAACCCTTTCCGGCGCTAAACGGTCCCTTCCTGTCTCAACATCTCTCGTTGCAGACTCCTACACCAATACCCTTATTACAAAATATCACCATCAACAACAAATATAATTACCACTCACATTACTCAACTCTACATATAATCCCTGCCTACTGTGTCCCTAAAATATCTAACACCTCTTTATATATTATCAGCATCTCAGCACTTTATTTTCCCTAACTCCCGTTAACTCTATTTAACTAACTCCCATGCCTCTATTTTAATAATTATCACCCAAACTCTTTACAACATTTCAACTTAATATACCACTAGAAAATTCATCACTTACCTACTAACAACAATACCTCTCAATATCCAAATATATCACCTGCATAATCATTTACTAACCCTTTAGAATCTGAATCTCATAATATCATTTAAACTTTCTTCAGTTATTTAAAATTCTACAATACATGGTTTACACAACAACAAAAAATACCTAAAATACACAACAGCAAAGTACACAAATACACTTAACATAATAACATCTACACATAAAAGAATATACAGTCCAATTTATTATTTCTTATCGTTAACCACAAATCGTTCCATAAGACAATGCACTTCAACACCATATTATTCACATCATTAAATGTTCATGAACAATAAACAATTACCCCATATCGTCGAATAATAGTCGTACATATTTGTAACATAGATCATTCTTATTTATATCAAATTTATTATTATTATTATAATAATCTCTTATTTCTATGTCATTCATTATCACTTCTGTTGGTTCATATACCTGTTCAATATTGGTCAATTTTGTCCAGTCTCCGTTGGTATTATCTGTTAACATTAGGTAAGTTACATTATCATTGTTAACCTCATCTACTGCTATCTCAATGTCATTGTAAGGTAAGTACTCATTATCATTATTATTTCTCTCTATGCCTAGCCTTTCTATGAATTCTTCATAATTTCTCTTTACTTTACATACCTCTATTTCTCTCTTTCTCTCTCTCTCCAAACATTTCTCACCATCATACCAAGCTACACACTCTCTCTCAAAACATGCAGGGGATACTAACTTATAATTACAGCACCACCTGTGAAGTGCACAAAAAACCAAGGGAAATTTATCTGTAGACCTATCGTCTTTCACATACTCACGTGAAGCCATTTCTTCACCCCCCACTACAACATTACGGGAAAAATTTACCCCCTGCAACCCCTTTATCTGTAAATTCTCTCTATACTTTCTCTCTAATTCATCAACACTTTTTATCACTTCCTTATCAAATTCTACTCCCATTATACTTTTATCACCACTCTCAATACTCACACAATTATTTTCTAACACCATATTTTTAATTCTATTATCATAATTCTCACCACTACTTACCTTGTCTTTATTTTCATTCAATTTATTTGATTCTCTACTATTCTTTACCCCCATTTTACTCTCGTAATTTTCATCTACTTTATTCTTTTGTCTATCAAACTTCTCATTAACTAATGCAACTATTTTCTCTTCCGTTTTATCGAAACGTGCGTGCATTTCATCAATTCGTTTATCAAAATTAAAATTTTGTTTTTTGATTTCATTTTTTATTTCGTCAAATTTTACATTAAAATTATTTTGGATTCCTCTAATTTCGCTGTTTTGTTCGTTAAATTTTTCGTCAAGTTTACTCAATTTCTCATCGAACTTATTGTTCTGTGTATTGAAAAGCATTTGCATCATTTTCATAATTTCGTTATTTTCAGCCCTGTTATTTGGGACTGGTGTTGAGTGAACAACTCCTTCACTCATGACTATTGATTCTGTCATACTTATTTGACTGTTATTCGTACTGTCAGTTGTGCTTAATAAAGAACTATTTTCTTTATTTTCTGCCATTATAAAAAATTGTTAATGGTTTGTCGCTTTATTATCGTTACCACCTAACCTACAACCGCATTCTCAGTTTCAATGTCCACTCTGCCACCATTCAGGCTTATTATATAAAATTCATTAATATATTTTATATAGTCACCAGTTCGGGCAGCCATTTGTGATATGTCTAATATATTTAAATAAATATAAATGTATTTGTATTAGGAAATATCAAGTAACCTATATTCAGGTCTGTTTACATTACTTGAATGAAGCACGTGTGTCACGTACACCATAATTATGGTACTTACCATAAGTTGAGAATCTGGTTACTTCGATCTTGTTGTTTTTATAATTACCTAAGGTCCAAGGATTCAACTCAGCGAGATTCCCGACAGAGATGGTCACAGAAATGAGAATATGTTTATTTGAAGCAGTTACCATTAATCTTAATTTATTCAGTAATTTAGTTTGAGCGTGTACACAGTATAACATTTTAACATGGCGGCCATTACTTATATCGGCCCTTTGCTATCAAACTCCTTTATGTTTGATTAAACGCTAATTCATCCAATCCTGTTTACTGACTATGTATTAGTTTCATGGTCATTTGACTTTTATTATATTTAATTATCGTTAACGCAAACCAACCCCCATTTAGAAGTCGACATTTAACGTTCACGCACCGCTCTCTCTCTCACATCCATACAGACAATTTTCAATTTACTTTGGATTGTGTACACATAATAACTGTAATTTTTTGATTAAAAGAGCTCTTTAAATAAAATTTTGGGTTGCCACTTCCCTTGTAAGTAGACTAGAAGTTCTGGCAGCGGGTCACATGTTGATTCCAAAACGGAGTAGTTACATCTTTCTGAATACACTGATTCTACTTATACTTTTGAAAAATATTACTTTGTGACGATTTTAAATATATCGAAAATCGCACAAATTAAAATTTTTAATTTTAATAAGTAAGAGTATTATCCACCCTTACCTATACCCAGATTCCTGAATTAACTTGAAACTTTCCAGTACCAACACGCCAAGAAAGGTATTAAGTAAAGAACAATAATAATAATTACTTTAATTATTAAAAAAGCGACTATATAAATAAAGAAATCCCTAAGTCATAATAAAGTTAACATAAAGTATTTACATTCTAATTAATGAATAATTAATAATATATAAAGTACGAACTATTTTCTTAGTGCGTAAATACGCACCAGTTTACTGAGCCTTCGCCCCTAAACTATACGCGCATTCGCCAGTAGAACTTCGCCATGACAAGATGTGAGTTTTGGTGTTGTGTACATACACGTAAATGTATGTCCTTAAAAGTATATCCAGCGTGAGATGGTTTTATTGTGAATAATGTAGTGTGTAGAGTTAGTGAGAATACATACAAAAAGAAAAAGGTAGCCAACACATCTCTTTTAAAAATATAAAATGTAAGTGTAAGATATGTAACTACTAGACTTTAGTACTGCAAAGTGAGAAGTATAATTAAAAAATGTGAACTACAAAAGTCTGGACCAAGGAAAGTGAAACTACAACAATTGGAACTTCAAGTAAACAACCGATCTTCGAGAGCAGAACTAATCAACCCGATGTAGATTCACCAGGAACAACGTACTCCACCCTTAGAAGACGACAGGAGATGCCCCAAGGATACAACAACAACATCATATGAAATTCAGGTGATATCAAACCACAACTTTTGTAAATTTCGCCTTAATAAAAGAAGTAACAAAGAACTTTAGCAATGTAAAGAACAAATTATCAGATTTGTAAATTTTGTAATTTTGTAATGAAGTAATAGTAACCGCAATGTATAGATAAATGTAAGATAATAATGTAGAGTATCACCAATATTATTCTTCCAATAATATGGTTGAAGTTTTGATAAATTAATTATTTTGAGAAAGTTGAGACCCGGATCCGTGGTATTAAAACTAACATCTATATGAATAAATTTTGAGATAAAACGAATAATATACTTAAGATCTTTGAAGCAGTAAAAGTAGAATGTACTAAAATAACTTTTCTTTAAAATCAAGCATAATATTTGAATAGCAATAAAGAGATGTTTTCGCTAACACCTAGTGAGTGAATAAATTTATGCAAACCTTGTCAATTTCCTATATCATAATTGTTTTGTAATTTGTTGGTAAGTATTTTTACTAACAACGGCAGCTAGTTTAATTTACTGGTAAAGAATTGAACTAGTTCCCGACTTTTGTGTTGTCTTAACAAGGGAGACGTCACAAAAGTGCGCCACTCTGCTTTGTAAAAAAAAAAAATTGTGTATTGTGCTGTTGTCTTGTAAAAAAAAAAAAAAAAAAAAAAAAAAGTTAATTGTTTACAGAGTGTCACATACAGAAAATAGCGCCACATAATTATGTTGCTGTGGTTGTGTAATTTTATAATTCGTTAACGATAACTAGGACAAACGTAAATTTATTCACTCAGAAATAAACAAAAAATAAATGAGTAAAATTTTAATTATATTATAATAATATTAGTATCGCGACTTGGCCGTATTAAGCAAGTCATAGCTGGTAAGGATTCCATTCCAAACAAGTCGATAGAAACCAGTCGGTTCATGTTAAATACGTGTTGAGGAATGTAAACTCTCCCCTTTGTAAACACCATCTCATTCATAACCCCTCCTCCCCATAAGAAAACAAAACCATATTAGACAAGCTCTTTCCTGTTTTGTATTGTCCTGAATTACCACCCTACGCAACTCGACGACACCCCAAAACAGCTGACTCTTTGTGCTGTTGTTAAAGCAATGAACTTTCCGTATATGAAATTTCTCTCTACTAAAATGGTATTATCATTTTGTTTTGATTAATTATATATGTCAATACTGAGAATTTAATTGTTGTGAGATAAGTTATGTTGATTAATTAAGATAAGATTGCATATGGAAGCTTAATATGAAATAAGATATATGTGTATGTGTTTAAATGAATTAATGTTAACTATGTTAAACATTGAGAAAACGAATTAAAGTACGTGACATAAGATTTGTCGTTCGTAATACGTCGTGTATTTAAAGTTGTTATTATCAAAAATGGCTCAATTTAACCCCGATTTGTTGTTGAAAGACGAATTAAGCTATGAAGCATTATTGCGTGGTCTTCCCTACTCTAATGTAACTGTCGCGGAACTTCGCAAGACGTTACGTGAAAATAAACCGGACCAACCCTCACTGTTAAAGTGTATTAACGATTACACAAATCGTTTGAGTGTTTTAGATTTCGAAAGCGAAAAAGAAACGTGTTATCATAAGTATACGGAACTAACGTCGATCGCACAAACCCTGCGTGATGAAAAATCTCCCGCAGTAATTTTACGCACCACCCAAAGAATCGAGCATCTAACCCGTCGTATCACCAATTTGTTGAACTGGCCAGGTGATAAAGATACCCCTCATGATGTACAAAAATTCGCCGAGGAAGCATTACAACAATTACCTGAGATAATGCGCGAATTACGTCGACGATCCGAATCGTTTAGATTAGACGAAATCGAAGAAGCTATGACGAAATTAAATATTTCACCTACCCAATCCCCGACTCAAGAACAGCCAAACGGTACTGCAAAAATTCAGATTCTGCAGGAATCAAATATAAATCCATTCAAGGAACGGTTAACTGATAGTCAAGTAAATATTCAACCAGTAAACGTTACGTCACTCCCTAATGAACTAGAAAATATGACCAGTACCTACGAATTACCTTCTCACTTGCGGACTAATCAACCTGCGGAAAAACCTAGAATGATGAGTCAAATAAATCTAACTCCCGAGCTCTATGGAAAAATAACCCACCCTGTAGAAAGTATTTTGTCCGATATACAAATTACTGATGGGCTGAATATTACAAAGCTCCTTGATTTTATCAAGCACATCTTACAATTAAAGGACCTGCAACAACTAAGAGATAACCAGATTTTGCAAGTAATTTTACCTAAGTGTAGACCTCCATTAAAAGATAGAGTGTTAGAATCCCTAAGGTATAATCACCCGGTAGAAGAACTTCACACCACACTAATAAGACATTTCATTCCCACCGGTATCTACGAAGAATTGAAGCGAAACTTAGTACTTCGTGCACAAGGCACATACGAGAGACTAGCTCATTATATATCTGAGGTAAAAGAATCTCCTTTATTGCTACAAGTTAAATGGAGTGAACAACAGTTAGTAGACACTATCTTAGTAGGACTATCCCCCGAGGAGCGATCTCGGCTAGCACTCGTGAAGCGACCTACCACTTTCACCGAACTAGAACTATGTTGTATACATTCATCCAACGTCTGGTATTCTGACCAGAATAGACGCGTTTCTATGTCCCAGAGTCAACACAGACATTCATTCCAAACTAGACCAATTGGAAATGATACCCGAAACTACCGCGATAAGCGATTCGTAAGTACATATAAAACCCAAACCTATCCCCATGTTTCATACTCTAAACCAAAACCCCGACAACCTCCGAGCGAAGTAAAGGAGGAAAGAAGATGTTATAACTGTGGAAAGGCCGGACATATTAGCAAGTTATGTAAACAAAAGCGCTATCAACAGAAAACCGACCAATCAAAAAACATGTGAAGCTGGAAGAACGAAAATCCTACGTCTTCCGAAGCACCAGAAGGAAAGGTAACAACAATACTAAGCGTCAAATAAAGATAAATAAAAATAAACGCAGAGACCCTTATTTAACAAGATTTATCGAGAAGTGCAACTCTATTGGTGCATGTAAAACAAGTATATGCCAACTACCCTATGTACAGATAGACCTTGGAGCAACGAATACCCTTGGTTTAATTGATTCCGGATCTACCCGTAGTATAATTAGTAAACAGTTAGCCACCTTATTAGCTAATCATAATCTGATTAAACGTAGCCAAATGGTGAACATAAAGTGTACCACCGCAAATAAACAAAATCTAAAGATATCGCACAGTATTACGGTGAAATTAAAAATAAAGAATCTTACTTGGTATATTCCCCTACTAGTAGCTGAAGAGTTAGGACAAAACTTAATATTAGGCGCGGATTTTATAAGAAAAACTGCCTTAATCCTTGATATATATGCAAAACAATATTTCTTCAGATTTGATCGTACTCGAAAATATCAGTTCGACTCCGAATTAAGTAACGACGCTATTTGTGAAACCGCAACTATTCATTCAGAGCATCATGAATCGAGTCTGAGTCATTTAAAAGGAAATGAGAGACTAAGAATCCAAAAGTTAATAAAAGAATTTTCTGCTGTACTCACCCCCAAGTTAGGATTAACTCATTTAATCGAATATAAAATAAATCTTAGTGACAGTAAGGTAATACGACTGCACCCATACAAATTATCTCCGCCCAAGATGGAAATAATGAGAAACCACATTAACAAACTCCTTGATCAGCACGTCATTGAACCGTCAACGTCTCCATATTCATCGCCTGCATTCCTAGTACCAAAAGGAACTGACAAACATAGACTAGTCGTGGATTATAGACAACTAAATAAGAGTATAGAATTTGAATCGATACCACTGCCCGACATTCACAGTGCGTTTCACTATTTTACAAGAGCGAAAATATTCACCATAATGGATCTCAACCAAGCATTCCATCAAATCCCACTAGCTGAGGAATCAAAACATTTAACTGCTTTTGCTGTCCCATTTAATCTATATCAATTTACGAGAGTACCATTCGGTATATCACAAGGAAGTTCAGTATGCAGCCGACTCTTAGAAAAAATTTTCCATGACGTTAAATTTAAATTTGTATATCATTATCTTGACGATATAGTAGTATATAGTGAGTCAATGGATCAACATATTGATCACTTGCGTGAAGTATTATCCAGGTTAAAGAAAGCCGGACTGACCGTAAACCCGAGTAAAGTTAATTTCGCAGTAAAACAATTCTCCTTCTTAGGTCACATAGTATCAGCCGAAGGTAAGGTTACCATTGATCCCGAACGTACACGCGCAATCCGAGAATTCTTACCTCCCAGAGACGTCAAAGGTATAGCTAGATTTTTAGGTATGATTAATTATTTTCATAAGTACATACCCCACTTAGCGGATATAGCAGCCCCATTGAATGCCTTAAGAAAGAAAGGAACGAAATTCGAGTGGACTACTCAACATCAAGAAGCGTTTGAAATACTTAAAGAAAGCATTATATCCCCACCTGTATTGCAGTTAACGGAGTTCAGTAAACCATTTATCGTACAGACCGATAGTTCAAGTGTAGCATTAGGAGCCGTAATATACCAGGAAATAAATAATACTAGACTCCCGATCAGCTATGCATCCCGTACATTGACCGAGCAAGAAAGGAAGTTCTCAGCCTATGAACTTGAATGTTTAGCCGTAGTATTCGCCTTTGATAAATTCAAACCATTTTTGGAACACAAAGAATTTTTACTAGAAACCGATAATCAAGCTTTATCATGGTTATTGAATCACCCAAAACAGTTAGGTCGTATCGGAAGATGGGTGTTAAGATTAAATTGCTACAAGTTCAAAGTGCAACATATTCGTGGTACTCAAAATGTAGTAGCCGATACTCTATCCCGCATGTTCCAACTACCCAATACAAGATCTGGAGAAGACAATATTGAAACCACTACCGTTAATACACTAATTACTAACTTTCCCCTTGCATTTAAGGATATAGCATATCACCAACAACAAGATCCGAAATTGTGCAAAATAATCGAACAAATAGAAAAAGGAAATAACTCTGACAAATATATCTTGAGTAAAAGAGTACTTTGTTTTAAAAAGGCAAACGGAAAATTACTGAGAATAATCGCCCCGGAAATAATCAAACCCATGTTAATGGAGTACTACCATTCATCGACAATTGGAGCTCATATGGGAATTAGGAAAACTATACATCGTATTCGCAAGGAATACCACTGGGAAAACATGAATAGTGAAATAAAAAAGTTCGTGAAAGAATGCGAAATTTGTGCCCTGAGCAAACCAGCAAGAACCAGTCAAGTCGGAAAATTAATCTCCGAAATACCTACCACTCCCTTCTCGAAAATATACATAGATTATTCTGGACCTTATCCCCGCTCTAAATCCGGAAATACTATGCTGTTAATTTGTGTAGACTCATTCACTAAATTCGTGTGGATGTATCCTATGCGTCGTGCATTAGCATCTACGACAATTAAAATTCTACAAGAACGACTATTTAAAGACTATGGTACACCTTTAAGCTTAATATCTGATAATGGACCCCAGTTTAAGTCGAAAGAATTTAACGACATGTGTTTTAAATTAGGTATAAGTCATATTACCGTGACCGAGTACAGACCGCAAGGAAATCTAGCAGAAAGATACTTGCGTAACTTAAAATCAGCATTAATATCTTATCATGCTAAAGACCAGACAACCTGGGATCAAAATATTTCGTGGATACAATTTGCATTCAATTCAGCGTATCATGAAGGTCATAAATCAACACCATTTGATTTACTGTACAAGTACAAACCCAACCATCCTTTAACCACAAAGTGGAAAATCAATGAGTTATTACCCCGCGACGTAAATGGGAATAACATACGAAAAATATGGAACGAAGCTCGTGCAAATTTGAGAGCGAATTTACAAAAATCAAGGAAGTATCATGAGCATAATAATAGGCAAATAAAGTATAAAATAGGTGATTTAGTAATGTATAAAACTCATCCTATGAGTAAAGCAGTTGATAGGACCACTTCGAAACTATCATATCGATGGTGTGGCCCCTACCAAATTCATAAATTCATCACCCCCGTTACTGTAGCTCTGTATGAACCCAATACAGAAAATTACGTTCGCAGAAGCCATCTGTCTCAAATAAAAAAATGTTTTACGTGTCAAAATACAGAAGAAAGACTACGAGAAAGATAGAAAACCTAGAATACTATCTAAGTATTAAGAACAAAATATGTTGTATATACTTATACCGAAATAGGATAAGATTGTGCAACATCCTATACTATAAGTGAGTATAAACTCAAAACCCCTTCGTACGAATACTAGCGAGGCCTGATCAACCTTAGCTAATGTCCTGCGAGAATGATATTATACATGAGAAATCTGATGACAATGATAATGAAGATGAAGAGAGAGAAAGAAAGAAAGAAAAGTAATCCTTAGCGCTGTTCGATTGTTCGATTGTAAAAGTAATTCGATTGTTCTTACAATACGTGATTATTATTAGTAACATACTCATGAGTATAACTCCGTAAAACGAGTGACCAATTCAAGAAAAAACGGGTAGTAGATGTAAGAATTAAAATAAGGTAGATTTACGTTGTGTGTATTTTATATAGTAGATGTAGTAGAATTTAGATGTGACATAAGTGTAAGATAATCAATTGATGAATAGAAATAATCTGAGAGAGAGAAATTTCAGTATGAAATTTTGTGTCCAAATATAAGTGTTTATTAGATTTTCTATTATTATTCAAACCCCCCCGTTTTTCATAGTTAAGTGCAGGAGGATGTGACGATTTTAAATATATCGAAAATCGCACAAATTAAAATTTTTAATTTTAATAAGTAAGAGTATTATCCACCCTTACCTATACCCAGATTCCTGAATCAACTTGAAACTTTCCAGTACCAACACGCCAAGAAAGGTATTAAGTAAAGAACAATAATAATAATTACTTTAATTATTAAAAAAGCGACTATATAAATAAAGAAATCCCTAAGTCATAATAAAGTTAACATAAAGTATTTACATTCTAATTAATGAATAATTAATAATATATAAAGTACGAACTATTTTCTTAGTGCGTAAATACGCACCAGTTTACTGAGCCTTCGCCCCTAAACTATACGCGCATTCGCCAGTAGAACTTCGCCATGACAAGATGTGAGTTTTGGTGTTGTGTACATACACGTAAATGTATGTCCTTAAAAGTATATCCAGCGTGAGATGGTTTTATTGTGAATAATGTAGTGTGTAGAGTTAGTGAGAATACATACAAAAAGAAAAAGGTAGCCAACACATCTCTTTTAAAAATATAAAATGTAAGTGTAAGATATGTAACTACTAGACTTTAGTACTGCAAAGTGAGAAGTATAATTAAAAAATGTGAACTACAAAAGTCTGGACCAAGGAAAGTGAAACTACAACAATTGGAACTTCAAGTAAACAACCGATCTTCGAGAGCAGAACTAATCAACCCGATGTAGATTCACCAGGAACAACGTACTCCACCCTTAGAAGACGACAGGAGATGCCCCAAGGATACAACAACAACATCATATGAAATTCAGGTGATATCAAACCACAACTTTTGTAAATTTCGCCTTAATAAAAGAAGTAACAAAGAACTTTAGCAATGTAAAGAACAAATTATCAGATTTGTAAATTTTGTAATTTTGTAATGAAGTAATAGTAACCGCAATGTATAGATAAATGTAAGATAATAATGTAGAGTATCACCAATATTATTCTTCCAATAATATGGTTGAAGTTTTGATAAATTAATTATTTTGAGAAAGTTGAGACCCGGATCCGTGGTATTAAAACTAACATCTATATGAATAAATTTTGAGATAAAACGAATAATATACTTAAGATCTTTGAAGCAGTAAAAGTAGAATGTACTAAAATAACTTTTCTTTAAAATCAAGCATAATATTTGAATAGCAATAAAGAGATGTTTTCGCTAACACCTAGTGAGTGAATAAATTTATGCAAACCTTGTCAATTTCCTATATCATAATTGTTTTGTAATTTGTTGGTAAGTATTTTTACTAACAACGGCAGCTAGTTTAATTTACTGGTAAAGAATTGAACTAGTTCCCGACTTTTGTGTTGTCTTAACAAGGGAGACGTCACAACTTCACACTGTCTAGATTTTTTGTAGCTAACACTGGTTTACATTTTGATTACATTGTTAATTCTTTAAAGCACTTAAGCTGACAGTTTCAGGCCAGCACAATTGTTAGCGTGTTATCGCCATGATGAATTTCTGCAGACTGGGGCAGATACTATGCAAATTTTACGTATGTGTGTGTGAGTAAACGTCACCGTTCTTTGTCTCTTGTTATATAATCGCCTTGTTAGTTACGTATTTTAATCACGTCATTGTTGTTTTAATGACGTTTGGCGTTGTCGGCCAATGAAACGGGAGCAAGTAGCGCCGTTATTAGTGGATGTAACCATTTCAAGTGTCTTTATCTGCACGTACACTGCTGTCCTTGAAATTATTTTGTTGTCTCGGAACTGCGTCATTGTAGGCAAAAACCAAAGGAAATCGTATTACCCATAGAAATGACTTTAAAAACATCGAAATACCATAATTTGCTACCTTGCATACCATACTTTTTATATCAGACTTTTTGTACTGTCACACATTGTGTACCATAAAGTGAGATTTTTGACACTATACCTTGAAGATATCAAGACAGACGACTGGTACTCAAGAGCACATGTCTTAATTCTTTCAGAAACTAGAATGAAAGGCTCAGAGCGGATTGTGATTCCAACTTATCAGATTAAGTACTCATCAGATGAAAATCCAACAACAGGACAGAGAGGTCTCATTTGCCTAGCAAAAGAGAACATTGATTTTAAATTATTGGAGACAAAATTTTAACCTAAAAGAAGAGAACAGTTGACAGTATGTACAAAGGACACATTGAAATGATAGTTGTTCGTTTGAAAAATATTTACTTAATAACAGGATACAAATCACCTGGTGCAAGCATTAGTACATTTTTTGACGTTGTAGATGGTATGATTGCTAAGTTAACTGGAAACTACACAAAAATTTTAATGGGAGACTTCAACATTAACATAGCCAATATGTAAGATTCAGCAAATTTCAAAGATAAAATTGAACGTAGGTATCTTAAAATTGCACTGAATAATGAAATGTACACCACAGATATGAACACTCAAATTGACATAATATGTACAGATGCCAAGAAGTATTTAGCAGGAGTATATGAGAGTTATTTCTCAGATCATAAACCAGTTTTTATAGAAGTAGGAGATTGTGTTCAAAATTTGCCAGTTATGAAAAAGGAATATGAAAGAATACACAATAGATGTAAAATCATAGATGTTGAAGAACAACATGGGTCATCATTGAAGAATCTATTATCATTACAGGAATTACAGGTGAATAAATTTAAGTGTACATCAGAAATTACATCAACTGAAGATATGGTGCAAGAAATAGAGAAACATTTTCCAAATCATGGTGTAGCGTATTATCAGATAGGTAGAGCTATTAACATTTACAAACATGATTTGCTATCTCTCAAGCCAACATTATCTGCAACTGACATTGACGCTTTAAAGAGACAATGTATAGGTGCTGTCAATGGCTGGCTAACGGACAACATTATCGATGGATTTTTTTCAGTTTATCCCAGGAATATGTTTTTTTTCATACGGAGATTCTATATTATCACAATATATAATGAGTAATTTTGATGACGAAACAAGAGAACAGTACATAACACAGAATTTAAGAGTGATGAACAAATCCCATTATGCCATCCCAATAAACGTCAATAACTCTCATTGGATAGTCGCTTAGATTTAAATATATATTACATTTTAGACCCCGCAACAGAGCTGTATATCAAGTACATTATTGAGCAGAGTAAAGTATTTCACAGATACAATTTTTCAAAAATTAGACCAGCCATCTGAAGAAATGTTATATGTATCACAAGACACAATAAGACAAACAGATAGTTATAACTGTGGAGTATTCGTTTGCTGGTTTCCAAAACAGTTTGCTTCTGATGGTAACTTTAATGACAAACTGTTTGAACCTGATAACTACAGAGTTGAAATTTTTAAGAAAATTACATCTTTCTGTTAAAGAACAAAATACAAACAGACATGATACTCAAAATACAAACAGACAAAATACATCAAAATATTGATGCAAAACTCGGTCCGACTGTGACACGTTCTCCCCACCACTCTGTAGTGTACTTCCAGTGCAGTCTCGTCTACTTACATGCTGTTTGCATTCTGTCTTTTCGTTGACGCATGATTGTTGGAAGGTTGTAGATGTCTATAAAGTACAACTTATAATTTGAAGTTAACAAGATGCCAACGTATTGTGTAGCGTACAACTGTAAGAACTATGCTGTTAAAAACTGCGGCCTGTCACTTCACACATAAGTAAAACTTTTATCAACAACATTATGACTTACATAACAAAGGTATTTTAATCATAGTACTTAAAATAGTATTGATTTATTATTGATCTCATACTAGTAGTCTACTCTGATTAAATTAATCTTTTTTTTTTCTGAAATTATTAAAACTAAAATAGTAATTTATTTTTGTCAAGTCTACTTTTCACATTAAGGTTTTTTTATTGTGTTGAAAATTGGAAAGAAAAATTACCGTATGCCTAATATTGTAGAGTTATTTTCCAATTTTAATAGAAAAAAGGATATTTTTGAAAATTAAGCATTTATGTAAAAAAAATTTAATTTTTTTAATTTAATGCAGGTTTCTAAAAAGTCCAGAACTTTGAAGCAGGTGGATAATTGCAACGAAGAGAAAAGCCTTTACACCGTCGGCACAGTCAATACTTTGTAGTAAGCATTTCGAAGACAGTGAGTTTGAAGTCAGAGGTATAATCAGAAAATTAAAAAAGGATGCAGTCCCTACTTTATGTGACTTCCCACCTCATTTGCACATAAAGCAACCTAAACGTAGAAGACTTGTTAAGAAATTTGAGGTACATCTTTCTGTTTATATAAAAATATTTAAGCCAATTAAGTTCATAACTAAACTTTTCATTTTTTTAAAAAGGGCTGATACAGAAAATTTTTAATCTTTGCAGTCCGTTTTGGTTACTTATTTGGAAACAGTCAAAATTAATAGAAAAAGATAGTGTAGTGATAAAGTACAGTATCTTGTTTTCTGAGCCTTTGGGTTTTTTAACTATTTTATCAATCTTAAGAAATATATGAAGTAAAAATTGAATTCTATAAATTTAAAACATAAAAATTTCTTTAAATATTTAAGGGTACTCAATTTCAACCCAAATACTGAAATAATTTCTATTTAAAAGTGTACATTATGTTTTAGAATATGGAAAAAATGAAGTTCAACAGGAATCAATCCCATCTGTCGAATTTGATGGCATCCCCATCGTTCGAAAATCTTCTTGTGCTTCAGGATAGGCCAATCTAATTAATCTAACGATACTTGCTTCAAAATCTTGAATGCTCTCCCCGGAACATTGTCGTCTTGTTCTCAACTGAGCATAGTACACATCTCGCAAATGTTTATCACCATACTGTAATTCTAGAGCTTTTATCAACTCGGCATAGATGTTCTGGCTGTCAGGTGGGACTTTCTGTTGTAGTTCTGCCGCGGGTCCTTTAAATGCGAGAACGAGTGAGACTGCCTTATCTTTCTCTGACCAATTATTTGCACACGCAGCAGCTTCGAATTGGTGTAAATACGTCGCCCAGTGCGTGCTTCCGTCAATGGTTGGAATGGCCTTGACTCCCGTCGCAACGGGAGTGATTCCAGCAAAACTAGTGGTTGAGCGGAAGACTCGCATTCCTGGGAGCGTGATGTTCGGATCACATGAGACTGAATTTGAAGAACCGGATAATTATCTTTTGCAAGGACGTCCACCTAGATCGCCTGGTCGAGTATTACTCCAGAGACGGGTTGCCAGTTCGGGACGAACAGGCTTAAGGAGGAGGCAGTGTTATGACATTACAGAACAGTCTACGTGTTTGTCGAATGTGCCAGAAGAGTCTCGCTCTAATGTATGTGGCATACGTGACTGTTAACGCACCCGCGAGAGTTTTCTCGAAGTCGCCAGCCGTGAAGACTGTGCCAAGGCCGCAGTTAATTACATAGTTCACACAGGCGCTAAGATGCAATTAGGAACCATCTGGTCTGTGAGCGCAGGTATAAATACATGGTGGAAGCGGCCTTAGTTATTCAGTAAAGTGGTGATATATTCACAGTTCGGTCTGAGAGTTATTATCGGGTGATATTACTGTGCACGTTTAAGTGGTTATTAGTGAAGTGTTTAATAATCGGGCGGGATAATTGTAATACAATTGTGTTTAATTTTAGTGGACATTTTATTGCGTGTGAACAATTTTTATTTGATTTCTTGTAAGAGACAGTGTTGTTAATTACGAATTATTTAACTGTGAAAATTAAAGCTGGTAATTAGTGACTTAATTGGTGTCTTGTATTTTGTTTCCACTGTACCTACGACGATCAAGTAGACCATCATAACATTATTATATAATGTTTGTTGTTTAATAAATTCATTTTGATTATAAAATATAAATATTTGGCAACAAGAAAAGAATTTAAAGTTTTCAAAATTTAAATATATTTTTATTAAACAATGGGTTCTTCATTGAGGTAGGGACCATGTCACTCACTCCATCTCAAGCCTCTCCCATTTTGCAGAAAAAGAGGACCCTGTCAAGACTGATACTTTGACGACAGTGACAGGGCTTTCCACCAAATTCAGCTGAGTGACAGGTGGGCCTAACTCTGATTGGCTCCTCATATTTCCCCGGCACTAGCTATAATTTTTTACTTCCATATTCCGTAAGGAAATGGAAGTATGGTGATTGTGAAAAAATCTTGTTCGAGATAAGGGCTAATTCTGATTGTACTACCCTCAAAACATAAAAAGTCATTTTCCGAAAAATCTCTATATGTCTGTGTGTCTATATGTAGAATGTTTTATATGGCGAACCATAACTACCACAAATTCAAACAGAATTAAATAACTGTTTGCATGTGTGCCTGAGTAGTAGAGGGCTCAAGGCCTATTGATTTTGGTAAAGATCGGTTAAGAGGGATGGGTAGTTTACTTGCAACATTTTACGTTTTAACAAGAGTAAAATACTTAATTTTGATAAATAAAGTATCCTGAAAAGAAGCTCATAATAACACACTGTAGAAAGGTAGATGAAATTTCTGAAAATAAAAAGGGCATTTGAATGGTGAGGGTGTGCCGATTGAATAAAATCGGCGCTAATACGCAAAAGTAAATAGCGTATAATAAAAAAATCTTGTACTGTATTTAATGAATATAAAGAAAAATAGGTTTCTGTATTTAGCAGTGGGCGTTCTGCCGTACTGTGTTTAATGGTTAGCGCAGAATCTACATGAGGTAACGAAGCGACGCTTGATTGGTGCTGCTCCCTTGCGGACGCCTCGAAGCGCGAGTTGAAAAATGCGTAGAATAAACGGTTCGGAGCTTGTCTGATTTCGCTACTCCAACTAACCGCCTCGCCGCTCTCCGACAGTGAAGTTTTTATTAATTGTTCCATCTTCCACCTATGGCAGGCTAAATTAAAACAGATCTGTGGTAAGTGAGTGCAGTATACTTATATATATTTAATTTAAAGTAACGTAAAAGGGGTTTTGTTTAATATACGTACAAGAATGAATGAAAATTGTTAACCTGTTACACGCACGCCGCGTGGCGAATTAGAGTATGCAAAATGAGTTAATTGTATAACAGTAATTGAAGTCTTAACTAAGGCCCCGTAATTGACCAATGTTAACGCAAAATAATATGTACTTTAGCCAAACTTAATGTTTTCAAAGATAGGGCCACATGCCCCTATAACCTGTTGTAGAGTGTGTCAAACTTTCATTTCAAGTAGGCCTAAAGCAGTGTTTAAAATTATAAATGGATTTTGGTGTGTGTGAGAGTAACCTGGGGGAATAAGTTTTGGAGCATCTCGCTGATAATATTTGTATGCTTAGGGTCCCCCCGCTTCAAGTCGAGGACCAGCTCCAAATCATGACCTGAACAACCGAACAACAAAGGCTCTCAGCTTCATCTGCCGGAGGAGAACAGCGAGGAACAGGCCACACCAACACAAAAATGCTCTAGACCAGGACTTCAAACTCCACACCAGGGAATAAATCAGGTGACACCAACCCAATATTACTTTTTAACACAAGTGAATGTAACCTACTAGAACTCGTGGGCATATAGCGACACACCCTAAAATGACTTTAAGCTTTACACATTTCAATTGGGTCCCCGGTTAACGGGACAGAATAGTGCGCGGACTTGGGGGGGAATCTTTTGTACATTTTGTAATACTATCTATATTAAGTGTGAGCCCAGAGGTTGCCATGTATCCGTGGCTGATTACCATTCAGGCATGTAAATTTCTTTCTAGTTTTCAGTAAAAGGGTTACCTTAGTGCTAGTAATTCTATCATTCATCATGTAATTTCACAGATTAAATTTAGTTTTCAATTGATTCATTAATTTCACATATTTATATTCAGTTTGGGTCCTATAATGGATAGGAGTTTCTTTTGTTAGTTTCATTCGTGTCCCCAGTTTAATCCTGTATAGGCGGATTTTTCATGCAGACTTGAACATGCTCCTGGGACAGGTTTAGTTAGGCATGATCTTGCCTAGGAACATGTCGGCCTCTGGGCCAAATTAATTCTTAAAGGTTATAAAGCATCATGGCACATTACTGTTATTAAATTTCTTTCACGAAAATATTACTGTTATTAATATTTCACAAAAATTTATCACGCTTAAATTCTTTTTAATTTATTATGGTCACTTGTATTTTGACTGAATTATGATTATATTTCCTCCAAGTCTAAGTGCTCAGTGTGGGAGCACTTTATAGTAGTATCAGACATTATGCCAACCCCTGAATTTTAGTATGCCCTGGGGGCACTGGGGTTACACATATATATATATATATATATATGGATTATTATGTATTAAGATCTTTCAATAGGTGTTGCGTTCAAGAATATTTATGAATTGTGAATTATGTACCTTATGGGGTGAAAGAGGTGTGGCAAGATATTAATGTTGAAAGTTCTAATTGTCCTGTGATGTGGAACGTGTGTATGTGTTGTAGTTGTAGACATATATATTTATATGTCCATTTATATGTATTGTATATTCATGTGTTATTTCTGGGGGTTAGGTATAGGGCTAAGTGGGGAAAAGTACCCCCAATTGGAAAAGAAAATCAATTAATCATTATATTAATTTCATTTAAATTTTATATTTATTTTTAAAGTAAAAAATTAACAAAAATATTTTAAGGAGAAAGCACTGACTTTGTTGGGAGATAAATATTTAACGTTTTGTTATAAAAAAAAGAGAAGGATGTAATAAAAATTTATTGGTTATTAATTTTGTGAGTTTTAATTGCAAGTCCCGTCTCACTGGATCCAGCGCATTTTTGGCTTCTCTAGGCTTTTGGCCTAGTTTTAATTATCTTGTGGCCCCTCTCTAAAAAAAAAAATTTTAACAATTTTGTTTTATAAGTCAATAAAATACTTAAAGTAGGGTTACATTTGGTAGCAGATCGTGGTTGATATTAGGGTCAACCCTTGAGTCCTTTGGGTGTGACGGGGCTTGCAAACTCAGGAAACATGTGGGGTTCGAATCGGACTTGGAATAATTACTAGAAGTCCCTATATCTATAAGTACTATGTCTTGTTATGTTTAAGGTTTTGTTAATTATATGTGTGTATCATTGCCCGCCTGTTGGTATTGTTGAACTGGAGGTCGCCACGGGGTGTGAAATTTTAGGGGGGAAATTCCTTGGAAACTCGAAATATCGCAGATCTGGGCCGAGGTGGAGAAATTGTTTTCGCGTATTACCTTGCCAATAATAGGGAAGGCGTTTTTAGTTATGCGGTATGGCCCGATCGGCAGTCGGTCTCCTCCGAGATACGGGAGCCGAAGTTATTGCAAATATTTATATGAGAGTTTGTTGTTGTTCGTTGGTCGGTAATTTTGTCATGTCGTGTATTAGTGTGTGTGTTGCGTTCCTTCGTGTGTAGTGTTGTTGAGAGCTAGTTCAGGTAAGTGGGCTGGGTCCTCCCAACGGTAGGGGGACCCGCAGTCTGGTTGAAGGAAGGACAGTACTCAAGTATTCCTGTGTTCTTTATTGTCAATTTTTGTAGGGTGTTGTGTTTTCGGGTCCCGACCGCGAAGCTCGAAGATGAGCGTCCTAAATCCAGAGTTGTTTCTGCGTGACGAAATCGAGTTCGAGTTACGAGCCCGGGGGAGAGACCCGAAAGGGGCGATAATTGTATTGGGACGGCAGCTCAGAGAAGCGCTGCCCGCGGGCGAAGCGCTCTCGACTGTCGCCATCGCTGACAAAGAGAGTGAATTCGAAAAATGCATCGAGAAGTGGGAGGAGTTGCAGGAATTAGCTCGGTGTGTAGACAATTTGGAGGATGGACCGGGGTGCTCCATCGGCGTTCGGCGAATCCGGCAACGCCTGCAGCATGTAAAACTCAGGCTGCAGAATCTTGACCAACAATGGGGCGATCTTGAGCCGGCCCATGATGTAAAAGGTCTGATCCAACAGATCACCTCGACCCTGCAGGGGGCTCAACCGGGTAGACCACCTACGCCGGTTCCAGTTGCTGAGTCCGTGGTCTCGGCTGTAGAGTTATCTTATAGAGCAATCGAGCCTGCCGCAAGTACCCCGGTTTTCTCCGGTTTGGTGGCGGCGTCATATCACAAGCTGCACAACCCACTGTCTCAAATCATCCAGCAAATACCGGTCGTGGATGGGCTGAATGTGGACAAATTATTGCCGTTTTTTAAAATAATTTTTCAATTGGTCGATTTCCCGGGTTTTTGGGATCGTACCGTCCTCGAGCTCGTTTATCCTTATTGTCGCGGCCCCATGGCTGAGAGGGTGGCGGGTGTAATGAGGCGTAGAGCTGGAGTGGCGGAGTTCCACCAGGAGGTGTTGGAGGCGTTCGTGCCCGGGAGACTAATGCAGCAATTACGTCACCGACACTTTTATCGCGTGCAGGCGAGGGGCGAGAGTCTTGCCCAATTCGTGCAAAGTATTCGAGAGTTAGCGCGCATACTGGGACTGGGCATGTCGGAGGAAGAGGTTGTCCAGAATATTCTTGACGGCGTCTCCTCAGAAGACAGATTGCGACTCGTATTTGCTGAGCGGCCGCGGTGGTTTGCGGACTTGGACCGGCTGTGTGTGATGTACAAGGCCATTCAGATGAGCGACGAGGCGACGGGAGACAGAAGAGGGGACCTACCCAGACCTCAGAGAGCGGAAGGACGCAGTGAACCTTCCCCCCCCCCGACAGGCCCAGTCAGTTCGAAATCGCGAGCGATGGGGGGACATCATCTGTTACAATTGTAATCGCCGGGGCACGTGGCTCGATCATGCACCCAAGGGCGCGCGCATCCAGCACCTCCATCGTCAAGACCCATCCCAAAAAAACTAAGTAGACAGGGGAAGATATGTCGGAGGATGTCTTCCCCTCGCACTAAATTTTTACAAGTTCCAACTACCTCCAGGCAATTGCTAGGATCCAACTCTTTCGACATCAAGGTCCGGTCCACTACCTCTCAACATCTTTCAGTATGCCCCTTTCTGGCGCTCGAGGTAAAACGGGGTCAGCTCAGAGCATTAGTTGACTCCGGTTCAGCCCGATCCATCATCTCATCTCGGGTATGCGCGGACCTTGAGAAGCAGGGCTTGATCAAGGGGTCGAACCTGTCGTCTGTGGTATGCTGGACTGCATCTCGAGAAATCTTGCCCATCTCCCAGGTGATTACCTTTAAATTTAAAATCGATGGGTTTTCTTGGGTGTGGCCTTTTCTGGTTTCTCCTGCTCTGGGAGTGGATTGTATCATTGGTGCCGATTTCATCGCGAAAAGTGGTCTCGTGCTGGACATCCAAGCGCACCAATGCTATTTCAAGTTTAATCGGGGAGCTCTTATTCCGTTCCTTGGGTACCAGGGAGCTAAGCCAGGCATCCAAGAGGTGGCTTGTCCCGATTCTGCACGAGATCATCTCACTCCATCCCAGCAGAGGGCCTTAGACCAATTGTGTGAGGAATTTCCCGAGGTGTTAACTCCTACATTGGGACTCACACACCTGCTGGAGTATAAGATCCGTCTTACAGACTCTAAGATAGTAAGGTCGCACCCTTACAAATTCGCACCTCCGAAGATGACCATTCTGCGAGAGAGGGTTCAAGAGTTGTTAGAACAAGGGGTGATTAAACCTTCTCATTCTAGCTATGCCAGTCCAGCGTTTTTGGTACCTAAGCCTGGGGGTAAACACCGTATGGTCATTGACTATCGGAAGTTGAACGCAAATATCGAGGTGGATTCTGTTCCCCTCCCAGACGTACATTCAGCCTTTGATTGGTTCAGTGGGGCCAGGTATTTCACCATAATCGATTCAATGCGGCTTATCACCAGATTCCTTTGGCCAAAGAGAGTAGACCGTACACGGCCTTTTGTGTACCATGGAATTTGTACCAATACACAAGGGTTCCCATGGGTTTGGCTGTGGGGGCCCAGACACTCACTCGTCTTCTCGATACCGTTTTTCACGACGTGAAATTCAGGTTCGTCTTTAATTACTTAGATGATTTGTTGGTGTACAATGAGACATTCGAAGATCATCTGGGTCATCTCCGAGAAGTGATGTGTCGGTTGAGAAGATCTGGCCTCACTGTCAATCCCGATAAGGTTCATTTCGCCCAGGAGAGTATTTCTTTCTTGGGCCATTTGGTTTCACACCGGGGCGTTACGGTCGACCCCGAGAGGACACAGGGCATCCGTGACTTCCCCCCTCCTACGGATGCGAAGGGAATAGCGAGATTCGTAGGTATGGTCAATTTTTATCGACGATTCATACCTAATATCGCAGAGATTGCCGCACCCTTGAACGAGCTGAGGAAGAAGGGCGCTAAATTTACATGGGGCGAGAGTCAATAGAAGGCTTTCCACACCTTGAAGGAGGCCATCATCTCCCCACCGGTGTTACGGATGCCCGACTTTTCGAAACCCTTTATCCTACAGACGGACGCGAGTTCGGTTGCGCTCGGGGCAGTTCTGACCCAAGTTGTTGATGACGCTAGGCAGCCTGTGGCTTTTATTTCCCGGACATTGACCCAGCAAGAACGAAAATCATCCGTCTATGAGCTAGAGTATTTAGCTCTTGTGTACGCTCTAGACAAGTTCAGGCGTTTCCTGGAACATGCTGAGTTCCTGCTCGAGACCGACAATCAGGCTCTCTCTTGGCTTCTGGCTCATCCCCGGCAACTGGGTAAAATTGGTAGATGGGTGGTGAAGATCTCATCCTTTAAGTTCAAAGTGCAACACATTAGGGGATCTCAAAATGTAGTTGCAGACGCCTTGTCCCGCATGTTTTCCCAGCCCAGTGATGCCCAATCTGAGCAACCCTGTTCCGTTCTGCTAGACTTTCCATTAGCCTTCACTGATGTGTTGCCCCATCAGTTGAACGACGAAGAGCTGGGTCCAGTCATCCAAAATATAAAGGAGGGTAACGTACAGGCCCCTTACTTCTTGTCCAAGGGAGTCCTATGTTGTAGAGAGAGAAAAGGACGTGCCCCTAAGATCGTGCTGCCTAGCAAGTTAGTGCCCATGGTCTTATTACCACCACTCCCCAGTAGGAGGCCACAAGGGAATTTCTAAGACCATTTCCAGCATTAGGAGACATTTTATCTGGAAGGGCATGGATAGGGACATCGCGACCAGGGTTAAGAGCTGTCATCTATGTGGCTTGACCAAGCCTGCCCAGAACACCAAGTTAGGGTTGTTGTCATCTGATGTGGCGAGCAGACCGATGGAGAAGTTGTTCATCGACTACGTGGGGCCATTCCCCCGTAGCAAGTCAGGTAATGCTTACCTGCTTGTTTGTGTGGATGCTTTTTCAAAGTTTGCCTGGCTATTGACCTTACGGCAGGCAACGGCTCGTTTAACCATAAACGCGCTCCAAAACAATATATTTCAGCATTTCGGTCTTCCGACCATCATTGTCTCGGACAATGGCCCTCAGTTCATTTCGGGTGAGTTCCGGCGGATGTGTTTCGCCAGTGTGATCAAACACGTAACCACTTCCCCTTATTACCCACAGCCGTCCCATGCGGAGAGATTCAATCGGAATCTCCGGTCCGCCCTGATTGCTTATCACGCTGAGCAACAGACCACCTGGGATCAGAATCTGAAGTGGTTACAGTTAGCTTTTAATACGGCCCGACATGACAGTCATCAGGCCGTGCCCTTTGAAATCCTGTTTGGATTCTCGCCCGCACTCTCGTTGACCAATTTGTGGAACATCGAAGATCTTCTGCCACGGGAGCCAGATAGTAGAACTGCAGAGAGGTGGAAGGAGGCTCGGAAGAATTTGCTGCGAGCGCACGAGCGGGTCCGTCGACGATATAATCAGGGGCGAATTCCTAACCCCTTCCGGATTGGGGACTGGGTCTATTGCCAGAGCCACCCACTCAGCTCAGCCGCGGACAAACGGGCCGCAAAGTTATGTTACCGCTGGTCCTGGGGTATGTCGCATCCTGGGGTTCACGTCACCGGTGACGGCCCGGCTGGGCGTACCGGGGAGCGATTCTACAGAAATTGTTACACGTTTTAAAATTGAAGCTCTGTCGGAGGGAGTAAGCTGACTAATAGAAGTGGGGGGTAAGATTTGGTGGTTTCCATGTGTGTAGGGATGGTGATCCTTCGGTGGTGTGTGCTCCAGGGGGGAAAAGGTAAGAACCTGGTATGGTAGCGGGTAGATGTTCCCCACAATCCGGGTGGTGTACGTCTACTTCAGGCCTGCGCCCCTGCTTACGCAAGCCTTGGTTTTCTCCACTCCTCCTTATTTTTGGAGGGAACCCTGTCCTCACCCTTGACCTTTAAGGATCCTTACCCTTTTCATCCTCCCGATTTCCTACCCCTAAAAAAAAAATATCGGTATGGAGAACCATACATGACTTCCATATTCTAAGATTTATATTTAAAATCATTTTCAGCCAAACAGCCAGGGAAGGAATTTTAACAAAAAAATACTTCTTCCTTGCCAATAACGTAGTACACATATAAAAAATATTATCCCCTCCCCCTTCAACTATAATTTTGATTTATAGAAAATTACCCCCAGCCCGTTCAACTAGCCTCTTCATTTATAGATATTTCATCTACGTTTCTACAGTGGATTATTAAGATCTTATCAGGATACTTTATCAAAATTAAGTACTTTACTCATGTTACAACAAAAAATGTTTCAGGTAAACTGCCCTTTCCCCGTAACCGATCTTCACCAAAATCAACAGACATTGAGTTCTCTATAGCTCAGGCACATATGTAAAAAATTATTTGATTCTGTTTGAATTTACGGCAGTTATGGTTCGTCATATAAAAAATTACCCATGTTAAAACATAAAACATGAGATTTATAAAACATATCTAAGATTTATATTTAAAATCATTTTTGAAATAAAATATTTTCATAGAACCTACTAACGCTGGGAAATCTGAGGAGCCAATCAGAGTTGGGCCTACCTGTCACTCTGCTGAATTTGGTGGAAAGCCCTGTCACTGTCGTCAAAGTATCAGCCTTGACAGGGTCCTCTTTTTCTGCAAAATGGGAGAGGAGGCTTGAGATGGAGTGAGTGACATGGTCCCCACCTCAATGAAGAACCCATTGTTTTATAAAAATATATTTAAATTTTGAAAACTGAAAATTCTTTTCTTGTTGTAAATATTTATATTTTATAATCAAAATGACTTTATCAAAAAACAAACATTATTTTTTTATAATAAGTACTTACATATGTTTCTTAATATGCTTACTTTTTCTTCAATGTTGATGATCATTTCCAAACATTCTGACAAAATTGTATCTACAGAACAGTTAACATTCCCCAGGTTTCCATTTCTGCTAATTTCTCATTACACCTTCCACTGACGTATTATTAACCATTTCATAAACTATCGTATAATCTTTTCAGATTTTGTGGTACAAAATCTGAAATTTTCAGACTGCCTGGCAACAAAATTATTTTATTTTCAACAATTACCATTGTTTGAAAAAGTTTAAATGAATTTTCAAGTACTTTACTGTTGTTAAAACGTAAAAGGTTGCAGGTAAACTACCCCTTCCCCTTAACTGATCTTCACCAAAATCTAAAGGCCTTGAGTCCTCTACAATTCACTGACGTATGCAAAAAATTATTTGATTCTGTTTGAATTTGCGGCAGTTATCGTTTGCCATAGAAAATACGCTTGATAAAAAACGTTGCAGGTAAACTACCCCTTCCCCTCAACCGATCTTCACCAAAAACAATAGGTCTTGAGTACTCTACAAATCAGGGCTGTATGCAGAAAATTATTTGATTCTGTTTGAATTTGCGGCTGTTATCGTTTGCCATAGAAAATACCCTTGTTAAATACTTCCATTCCTTAAGGAATATGGAAGTAAAAAACGTTGTAGGTAAACTACCCCTTTCCCTTAACCGATCTTCACCAAAAACAATAGGTCTTGAGAACTCTACAATTCAGGGCTGTATGCGAAACATTATTTGATTCTGTTTGAATTTGCGGCTGTTATCGTTTGCCAAAAAAAAATTTCCCTTGATAAAAAAAACCGTTGCAGGTAAACTACCCCTTCCCCTCAACCGATCTTCACCAAAAACAATAGGTCGCGAGTACTCTACAAATCAGGGCTGTATGCAAAAAATTATTTGATTCTGTTTGAATTTGCGGCAGTTATCGTTTGCCATAGAAAATACGCTTGATAAAAAACGTTGCAGGTAAACTACCCCTTCCCCTCAACCGATCTTCACCAAAAACAATAGGTCTTGAGTACTCTACAAATCAGGGCTGTATGCAGAAAATTATTTGATTCTGTGTGAATTTGCGGCTGTTATCGTTTGCCTTAAAAAATACCCTTGTTAAAAAAACGTTGTAGGTAAACTACCCCTTTCCCTTAACCGATCTTCACCAAAAACAACAAGTCTTGAGAACTCTACAATTTAGGGCTGTATGCAAATAATCTTTTGATTCTGTTTGAATTTGCGGCTGTTATCGTTTGCCATAGGAAATACCCTTGTTAAAACATAAAACGTTACAGGTAAACTACCCCTTTCCCTTAACCGATCTTCACCAAAAACAATAGGTCTTGAGAACTCTACAATTCAGGGTAGTATGCGAAACATTATTTGATTCTGTTTAAATTTGCGGCTGTTATCGTTTGCCAAAAAAAAAATTTCCCTTGATAAAAAAAAACCGTTGCAGGTAAACTACCCCTTTACCTCAACCGATCTTCACCAAAAACAATAGGTCGCGAGTCCTCTACAAAAAAGGGCTGTATGCAAAAAATTATTTGATTCTGTTTGAATTTGCGGCAGTTATCGTTTGCCATAGAAAAAAATCTACAGACAGATAGACACATAGATAGACAGACAGACACACAGACACTTTTCGGAAAACGACTTTTTTTCATGTATTGAGTGTAGTAGAATCAGAATCTGCAATAATCTCGAACACGATTTTTTTTGCCATCACCATACTTCCATTCCTTAAGGAATATGGAAGTAAAAACTAGAAAAGCAGAAAACATAAAAATTAGAAAAAGAAAAGGATGAGAAAAAAAAAACAAAAATAGGAGTAAGTAGAGCAAGTCGTACCGCTCCAACGAGGCCAGGTAGGGACCTCGGTGGCCTTGTACGACGTGGACAATGTCCTTGGAGCACACATGTATTAGGTTATAGGAAGGGATATACACATTGGGTAAACAAATTATGGTGTCATGGAAACCACCTCCCCCGTTTTCTCCCTGGTCCTGTGGGATATAAGAGGGATTCATGGGATACAGTTTTATTGGATTTTGGGGGGTTAGTCCCCGAGTAATTATAGGGCATGGGTCCGTGTTGAGGTAGCATCGGTGTTCCCGCATAAGTGGTCAAGCCTCAGGTCAGAACTCAGTGGGCACCCGAACACTCTTTCTTCTTCTGTCTTTCTTGCTGCATGCTGGCCCTGATCAGGTCAGTGTGTAGTGCCAACACACTCGCATTCTACACGTCTTCTTTCTGGTTTTTCGACTTCCTTCTGAGCCACTGCTCTCCTGAGAACAAAAGCAACTGGGAAAACCGAGGAACACCTGCGTTTTAGTAGAAAACATTGGGGTACACTGCAGGGTACTCCTCTGTCTAAGTGTGGGGCAACTATGTTGCCCTTTTGGGGTGGGGGTGTGCCGATTGAATAAAATCGGCGCTAATACGCAAAAGTAAATAGCGTATAATAAAAAAATCTTGTACTGCATTTAACGAATATAAAGCAAAATAGGTTTCTGTATTTAGCGGTGGGCGTTATGCCATACTGTGTTTAACGGTTAGCGCAGAATCTACATGAGGTAACGAAGCGGCGCTTGATTGGTGCTGCTCCCTTGCGGACGCCTTGAAGCGCGAGTTGAAAAATGCGTAGAATAAACGGTTCGGAGCTTGTCTGATTTCGCTACTCCAACTAACCGCCTCGCCGCTCTCCGACAGAGAAGTTTTTATTAATTGTTTCATCTTCTACCTATGGCAGGCTAAATTAAAACAGATCTGCGGTGAGTGCAGTATACTTATATATATTTAATTTAAAGTAACGTAAAAGGGGTTTTGTTTAATATACGTACAAGAATGAATGAAAATTGTTAACCTGTTACACGCACGCCGCATGGCGAATTAGAGTATGCAAAATGAGTTAATTGTATAACAGTAATTGAAGTCTTAACTAAGGCCCCGTAATTGACCAATGTTAACGCAAAATAATATGTACTTTAGCCAAACTTAATGTTTTCAAAGATAGGGCCACATGCCCCTATAACCTGTTGTAGAGTGTGTCAAACTTTCATTTCAAGTAGGCCTAAAGCAGTGTTTAAAATTATAAATGGATTTTGGTGTGTGTGAGAGTAACCTGGGGGAATAAGTGTTGGAGCATCTCGCTGATAATATTTGTATGCTTAGGGTCCCCCGCTTCAAGTTGAGGACCAGCTCCAAATCATGACCTGAACAACCGAACATCAAAGGCTCTCAGCTTCATCTGCCGGAGGAGAACAGCGAGGAACAGGCCACACCAACACAAAAATGCTCTAGCCCAGAACTTCAAACTCCACACCAGGGAATAAATCAGGTGACACCAACCCAATATTACTTTTTAACACAAGTGAATGTAACCTACTAGAACTCGTGGGCATATAGCGACACACCCTAAAATGACTTTAAGCTTTACACATTTCAATTGGGTCCCTGGTTAACGGGACAGAATAGTGCGCGGACTTGGGGGGGAATCTTTTGTACATTTTGTAATACTATCTATATTAAGTGTGAGCCCAGAGATTGGCATGTATCCGTGGCTGATTACCATTCAGGCATGTAAATTTCTTTCTAGTTTTCAGTAAAAGGGTTACCTTAGTGCTAGTAATTCTATCATTCATCATGTAATTTCACAGATTAAATTTAGTTTTCAATTGATTCATTAATTTCACATATTTATATTGTAACGTTACCAAATGTGGTAGTTACATAATATAAGCTAATATAACGTCAAGTAAGAGAAAAGCATGGAAGTATGTCTAGATAAATAAACCTAAGTGTATAAAAGTGTGTATCTACAAATATATTAATATAAAAATCCAACGATGAAGAAGATAATATTAACATAGCAACATCAAATACAAAATGAAGAAGGAAAATGCCATGAGCCAAAACAAAATATCAGTAACCAGACCCAATAGGATCCAACAGTGAGGGGAACCAACAAATTAAGGACCAACAAACTCCAACAGCGAGGGAAACAAATAAAAATAGTGACTACAACGAGAATATTGAAGAAGAAAGAAGAAGGACAAGAAAGCGTACCATGAAGAGAGAAGAAGATGGATAGATCATGCAAGGACTCAACATAAACCACGTGTACTAAAGACTATATAAGTGACCAAAGAAATGATGATTATCAAATATGAAAAGAAAACCAGTGTTTAACATTTAAGGAACCACAAACAATTACAGTGTGTACTTAATATAGATGTGAAACCTGTGAATAATTAACTAATTTCAACTAAATAAACCACACAAACAATCCCAGTGATGAAGTTTATAGTGTAAGAAAATATGTTAATTTCATAATGAAACAGCAAGAATTAAAATAGTCAAATAAACACAGACAATGAGTGTGACTAATTTAATAAAAGTTGTGATCAATACAGATAATCATAAGACCACCAGAATAGAATAAAATAGAACAATTATATTATTGTTCATAGAGAACTGACAACAAATAAAAAAAACCTTTGTTATGTATCAAACAAAGTGACAGGAATTAAATTCAACCAATGACAAGAAAAATATTGTAATTAATACAAAAAGATTTGTGTTAGTGTTTAAGAAGGAGTTGTATAAACATGTGTAACAAAATAATTAAAATATTATAGTAAGATACCATACTGAAGTCATGTTAGTAGTAGAAAAATACTGCATTAAAACATGTGGTACATTGTTACATAACCCCATAGGGAAGACACCTATGAAACAGAAAATCATACATGTTAATGTAAATCAATGATCATCAACTATGATATCAATCAAGAATTTGTTATAAATAATAATAAATCCTAAGAGACAATGTATTATATTGCAGCACAATGCAAATAAAACAAATCAAATATAATGGCACAGAGATAGTAGAGATGGAACAAGTATGCCAATTTAGTTAGACAAAGTACAATATCAAAACAAATACCAATGTTAATAAAAGTATTACCAGTAGTGAGATAAATATCTGGTACTACCTTGAGAACAGATTCTGAACATAATAATAACAATATTGTAACCAAAATATTGTAGACTAACTAACTATGTACATATAACCAGAAGTAAGCTGAACCATTGTATAACCAACTAGCTAAGAAAAATACTGTATCAAAGATTGAACACAAATTATTAAGGTTATTACCAGTAGTAAGAGGGAATCCCAATGCTACTTTGAGAACAGACTATGACCATAAAAACAGTCATTTTATATACAAATAATTAAAAACCAAATGACTATTATGAAAGAACCCAGATGTAAACAAACCATGAGGAGCAAGTTATTTATGAAAAATATAACATACAAGCTTGTTTAAAAGTAAATGAAAACATTGTCAAGAGTTAGAATAATGTCTAATACTACTTTGGAAACCCAAACCAAGTGTAACAATAACAATTTAGTTATTGTATTAACAAAAATAAATGACTACTATGATATGACACAACATAAACAGACCCATTACTGAGAAATTGAAGGGTTCTGAACTAGCTAAAGGCTAACCAGTATGTGTAATGAATTAGGTACAATGTGTGTACACTAATTATAATTAGTACATGATATAATTTATATAGAAAAAACCAAAAATAAGGTAACGATTGTATAGGAGAGATAGGAGGGGACTAAAACAATGTAAATAGTAGATTAAATACAGTCATATACTTCTAATAAATAAATATAATTCTAGTGTAAAATTATGTAAATAGACGTTACTAGTATTATTAGATTGCAATATTACTGTTTTAAATAAGAAAAATTAGTTTTAAGCACATTTATAAAAAATCAAATATGGACGCCTAATGACGCCATAATGAGATATTGTTTAGGGAACAATTATTCCCAAATTTTGAATCAAACCAATTGAGATATGGACTCAGAGTGTTTATTTAAAAAGTGTTTTAATATAAATAAGTAAAATTTGGTGTAATAGACTTATAAATATAAGATACACCAGAAATAATTAATAAAATCATTACAGTGATAGAAGTGATGGACGGAAAATAATCATTCTTAGACTTAAATTAAAGCGCAGGATGTCCGCAATTCACTGACATCAACCATTTAACGATAGGACATAGATTAAGAAAGTTATTGTGAGTTTAAACTTTTCAATTAAATTTTTGTACCAGTGCTGACGTCACAACGCCTCAAACGCAAAGTCGAATTTGTTAAAAAATTAAATATTTTAAGAAAACAAAGGGCTTTGGGTCGGAGAGTATAGTTTTTTCAACCAATAGAATGAATGAACTTTAGTCAGACGAGCAGGAGACGCTTCGAAGAAGCATCACAGTTCACGATCAGTCTTTCGACGGAGAGGCCACGCCACTCGCCAACATGAAAAAGTTTTAATTTTGAATTTGTGCGCGGCAGTGACATTAAGTAAATCAACATACATAACCTTAATACTACACCAATATATACGAGTGAAATGTGCAGAGTTATTTATTTATACAAGTACGATTAGTGTATAATGTCAATCGTACTTGCGAGTGTTGTGAAAGATAAAAAACAGGGAGTACAATTTTTTATTTAAATGATATTGAAACCGAAATAATAATTTCGTAAACAAATAATTTTGATACTACGCAAGTCAGAAGAAGGCGAAGTATTAAAAAACTATGATTGAATTATCAGAATTAAAGGAAATATTAATTCACAATTATTAAAATATTGAAAAAATATTTTAATTATTTATCATAATTTAAAAAATTATGTTAGAAGCATTATTACTAAATACGAGTAAGAACAATAGTCACTCAATTGACTAAAATTGTTTTCTTGATTTTTCGATGTTTTAAAGTAAACGTTATTAACTTTCATACGAAAGAGTAAATGTAATCCTGATAATAACATATCAAAATATTACGAATAATGTGTTTATACCTAGATTAAGAAATAATAAATATTAAGAAATAATTAACCATTATAACAATACCCGTTATAACATAACCTTAGAATCGTAACGGTAACTTTCCAACTTCACTGTTACCAGTCTGTTCTCAAGTCAAATCCAAACCAGATAGAAATAATAACAAGAGTTTTTTTTTATAAATTTTTCTCTTGCAAATAGATAATTCTCAAAGCGAATTATTAAAATAAAGTGATACATTTTAACTGTACAAGTCAACGAGCTTGGTAATTGTCAGACGAGTACTATAAGTTGCGTGCGCATTCCCGCGTACGATAGTACCATAACTATCACATATATGGTATTAATTTTCGATTTTTATATTTGTTTGTTTATTATTAATTATTGTTCATTTTATATCACTATTAATATTACATCTTGTGCCTGGTATCATGCTACCTAAAAGAACCTTACAAATATGGTAATTCATTGATACAAGAGAACATAACCTCTTGAAATTAACTTATTGTACAACTAACAGGTTTACCAGCCTTGAGGCTGAACAGAGTCTTATTTTGAATTTTTTAATTGTAATTATTATCTAAAAGGTTGTTAGCCATTGATTGTTCATTGTTCAAAGATTTTATAATATCTCGAATTGTTAATAAACCTCCACTTTTATTACCAGTGAAAAAGAGTATCATTTCAATTCTAAATTAGTTCATTTATTTTTAATCAGTTTTACCAAAGGTGGCGGAAGAGTTTAAATAGATCTAATAATACAGAATATTATTTAGATATTATTTCATTTATATTGTGTGTGATAACTATATTGAATATTCAACCTGAATATCTATCTGTATGTAAAGTGTATGTATTTCAGCGGAACCGTCACTGAACAGGACTAAAATATCCACGTGTGGTAAGTGAGGGAGGTATATAACAGAGTGCGCGAAACATTTTTAATAAAAGAAGTGGACTATTAATACGCACCCATTAAACAATACAATCACACTAATAACCATAATAGTTATAATTACGACACTTTATAAAAAACAACATTATCGTAGATACCGGTGCGTATCTGCACTCACACTACTACACTACACCACCATAAGTATAAATACATCTATTATAAACTTGTTGCTTTACAAGTTGGCGCTCCATCGCGGGGCAGAAGTGAGTGAAGATCCACTAAGAAGAATTATAAAATATTATCGTACTATCTACGAATCTATAATAATAATACCACACCACTATACCATAAATATATATCTACATCTATAAAAATTACTTTATAGATTGGCGCCCAACGTGTGGCAGAAGTGAGTGAAGATCCACTAAGAAGAGTTATAAAATATTATCGTACTATCTACGAATCTATAATAATAATACACATCTATTACAACTCTACTTATCAACATCTGTACTTATAAAAGTTTTATTACAAGTTGGCGCCCAACGTGGGGCGCGGATTAGGGAAAATATACCATAACCCGTAACCTAATCACCCCAATCCGTGAAAAGACAGCAGGTACATTACCAGCATATCAAGATGTACACCAGCAGATCAAAATCGAGATCAAAGTCGAGATCAACGTCGAGAAAGAGGGCAACAGAAGCGGAGAAGGAGGCCAGAAGGGAAGAAAAGGAGGCTATGTCGACGGAAGACGTGGAAGAAATTTTATTGGAAGTAAAGGACAAACCAATTGAACCAGCGGAGGTGGTTCAACAACATGATGAGGAACCGGAAATCATACCTCAGGAAGGTCAACCGGAAATAAGGCGACCTGAACAACCGGAACAACTAGGAAGCACAGATATTATACAAGAAATGTATAAAATGTTGAAGAGAATGGAAGAAGATTACCGGTTAATGGACAGGAGAATAGAGGATGGCCAGAAATCCACTAAGGAGGAGAACCAGTCCACAAGAGAAGAATTGATCAAAAAGATGGACGAAAGCAGCCAATCCAACAGGGAGACCAACAAATCCATAGAGTCACTGAAGGAAGGTCAGGAGTCACTGAAGGCGGACTTAAACAGTAAAATAGAAGAAGCCAGTCGATCCACCAACCAAAAAATAGAAGAAGGCCAGAGGGAGAGTCAGAAAAATATGGAGTTATTAAAAGAAGAATTTAATAACCAGATAAATGAGACGAACAGGAGGATGGAAGATGGGCAAAGAAAAACCGAAGAATTGTTGGAGAAGAAAATGGCCATAATGAAAGAAGATTTATCGGCAGAGTTGGGAGTAAAAATTGATCAAATCAACCAAAAAATCGACAAGATCAATAGGAGATTAGACCGCATGAATCAGAGAATAAAGGGAGATGACAAGGAGATCGTGGAGTCAATAAATACGGTAGTGAAGGATAATTACAAGCAATCAGAAAAGACAATAAAAAGATGTTGTGAAGAGGCAGAAGAGAGTGTTAAGAAGATAAGAAGAGAATTAATAGTAGACGATCGAATGGAGATTGAAGAAATACCTGAAGAGAAAAACATGGAACAAGCGAGTCCAGAGCCTAAAGAGAGTGGAGAAAAGAAGATCCAAATAATTAAAGAAAAGGAAGAGGTGAAGATGGAAGAAAGAAGAACCCTACGTCCGAGGAAGGCAAGAGTTACTAAAGAGTTAATTGAAATGACTAGAAATGGCCTGATTAATGTGGTCAACTTACCAATTATTAACCATGAAGAAAGGGTCTTCAGGAAGGAGTATCGGAGGAGTATCATGGAGATGGACGAGGAGGAAGATTATGTAACAACAAAGAAGAAGATAACCAACAGAATATCTCAACCACAGATTTCCAAAAGAAGAGTAAGATATTTTAAGAAAAAGGAAGGCTACCAAGAGAAATGGGACCGGATTGTCGAAGGATACGCCAGAGAGATCAGAGAACTGCGGAAGAAGAGGAGCCAATTAACGGAAGTACCCAATCAGAAGATAGATGACGGTACCCAAACCAAATTGAGAGAGTTACCAAACATTAGTACTGACAGCCACCCGAAGAACAATGGAAACAAATATATTGAAGAAAGAGAGAGAAAGAAGACAGAAGAATGGAAGGCAGACTCAGCCCTAATAGCTTTCAAATGGAAAAACCAGATGATAGCCCGATATAGGTCAAGAACGGACAGGAGTATGGATGCTAAAGAAGTCCGATCGACAAGAAGAGAGGAGAACGACGATTACGGTTAAAATGAATAAAATATACACTGAATTATGGGACCGACTATTATGATAACCAGTAATGCCTACAATCAAACTTCAATGAAAAGATATATTGACAATTAAAATATGGGACTAAAAGTGAAAAGTTAGCGATAAGAATTATTTTATTATGGATATTATGTAAAGGATTCAGAACATTGTATTTATTAATAATAGCGTACTATAATAGAGAAAAAAGTAAAATACGAGATCGACACCCTACATCTACGGCATATAAATTTCCAAGAGCCACGTCAACAAGTAATACTTAACATCTTACCCGTACTAATAAAAAAAGGAATATACGAGAAAGACAAACAACAACTATGGCACAATTATTTCCAAGAGCCAAGTCAACAAGTAACAAGAACATCTTACCCGTACTAATAAAAAAGAAATTTACGAGATCGACGCATACCAACCATGGCACAAATGTACTTATGATACATAATGAATTCCAAGAGCCACGTCAACAAGTAAAACTTAACATCTTACACGTACTAATAAAAAAAAGGAATATACGAGAAAGACAAATTACATCCCTGGCACAATTATTTCCAAGAGCCACGTCAACAAGTAAAAACTTAACATCTTACCCGTACTAATAAAAAAGAAATTTACGAGAAAGACAAACAACATCTACGGCACAATAAATTTCCAAGAGCCAAGTCAACAAGTAACAAGAACATCTCACCCGTACTATGAACTATAGAAAAAAGTAAAATACGAGACTGACACACTACAACTATGGCATAACTATTTCCAAGAGCCACGTCAACAAGTAAAACTTAACATCTTACCCGTACTAATAAAAAAGAAGGAGCAATATACGAGACTGACACACTACAACTATGGCATAACTATTTCCAAGAGCCACGTCAAAAGTAAAAGAGAACATCTCACCCGTACTATAAAGAAGGAGCAATATACGAGATCGACACCTTACACCCATGGCACAAATGTATGTATGATACATAATTATTTCCAAGAGCCAATTCAACAAGTAAAGTTTAACATCTTACCCATACTAATAAAAAAGAAGGAGCAATTTACGAGATAGACAACTTACATCCCTGGCACAACTAATTTCCAAGAGCCACGTCAACAAGTAAAACTTAACATCTTACCCATACTAATAAAAAAGAAGGAGCAATATACGAGGCCGACACACTACATCCACAGCATATATGAGATAGAATCATGAATTCAAAGAGCCACGTCAACCAGTAATAAGAACACCATACCCATACTATTGAAAAAGGAAGAAGGAGCAAATGAGAAGTTGGAAGAATAAACCCGAAGAAATGTATTAATGTAGACAAACAACCACACACAACCACATTGTTTCTAGTGTATTTTACTAGAGAAAAGCCAATACCACATGGAATATAAATACCAACTAAAACCATAAAAAAGGAGAAAAAATAAATGTACTTATGAATTATATCTAGAAGAATGAAACCTGAAATGAAGAATATGACGAGACGACGTTCAATGTGACACAAAATGAAGAGATTAATCAATGATGAAGAAGAATGAAAAGTAATATACTAACGAAGATAATCATGAGAGTATACCAGTGAGGAAATGTAAAACAAACTATCCCTATAATATGTGAAGAATGTAGTTAAGTTGAATCAAGAAAAGAGAGTATAACAATGTATAAACCGCAGATGCGTGAATTAATCCCAAGGATATTTATTATTTGTCGGAAGAACGACCACTATTATTATTTTTGATGATTTGAGATGAATTGACTGAGGAGTAATGCCAGCAATCATTTATTATTATTGAAGGAGATGATTTGCCTCCATATTTATTGAAGTTAGTACGGCCAGTAGAGTTGAATAGCCAAAGTGAGCCGCTCTAAACTGCCCCAGCTAAGCTTATATTAGGGAATTAGGGAACTAAATAAACAAGGGAGATGACTACATAGAGAAGAAATAAATATGATTCAAATAGAAGAAAATGAAGGGATATATGGAAAAAACATGTGAATCGACATGGAATGTACAACAATTGATAAATTCTTCAATGAAAAATAAAGTATAATAATTCAGAATTAATCAATTCTTATAGGAAGGCATATGTAACGTTACCAAATGTGGTAGTTACATAATATAAGCTAATATAACTTCAAGTAAGAGAAAAGCATGGAAGTATGTCTAGATAAATAAACCTAAGTGTATAAAAGTGTGTATCTACAAATATATTAATATAAAAATCCAACGATGAAGAAGATAATATTAACATAGCAACATCAAATATAAAATGAAGAAGGAAAATGCCATGAGCCAAAACAAAATATCAGTAACCAGACCCAATAGGATCCAACAGTGAGGGGAACCAACAAATTAAGGACCAACAAACTCCAACAGCGAGGGAAACAAATAAAAATAGTGACTACAACGAGAATATTGAAGAAGAAAGAAGAAGGACAAGAAAGCGTACCATGAAGAGAGAAGAAGATGGATAGATCATGCAAGGACTCAACATAAACCACGTGTACTAAAGACTATATAAGTGACCAAAGAAATGATGATTATCAAATATGAAAAGAAAACCAGTGTTTAACATTTAAGGAACCACAAACAATTACAGTGTGTACTTAATATAGATGTGAAACCTGTGAATAATTAACTAATTTCAACTAAATAAACCACACAAACAATCCCAGTGATGAAGTTTATAGTGTAAGAAAATATGTTAATTTCATAATGAAACAGCAAGAATTAAAATAGTCAAATAAACACAGACAATGAGTGTGACTAATTTAATAAAAGTTGTGATCAATACAGATAATCATAAGACCACCAGAATAGAATAAAATAGAACAATTATATTATTGTTCATAGAGAACTGACAACAAATAAAAAAAACTTTTGTTATGTATCAAACAAAGTGACAGGAATTAAATTCAACCAATGACAAGAAAAATATTGTAATTAATACAAAAAGATTTGTGTTAGTGTTTAAGAAGGAGTTGTATAAACATGTGTAACAAAATAATTAAAATATTATAGTAAGATACCATACTGAAGTCATGTTAGTAGTAGAAAAATACTGCATTAAAACATGTGGTACATTGTTACATAACCCCATAGGGAAGACACCTATGAAACAGAAAATCATACATGTTAATGTAAATCAATGATCATCAACTATGATATCAATCAAGAATTTGTTATAAATAATAATAAATCCTAAGAGACAATGTATTATATTGCAGCACAATGCAAATAAAACAAATCAAATATAATGGCACAGAGATAGTAGAGATGGAACAAGTATGCCAATTTAGTTAGACAAAGTACAATATCAAAACAAATACCAATGTTAATAAAAGTATTACCAGTAGTGAGATAAATATCTGGTACTACCTTGAGAACAGATTCTGAACATAATAATAACAATATTGTAACCAAAATATTGTAAACTAACTAACTATGTACATATAACCAGAAGTAAGCTGAACCATTGTATAACCAACTAGCTAAGAAAAATACTGTATCAAAGATTGAACACAAATTATTAAGGTTATTACCAGTAGTAAGAGGGAATCCCAATGCTACTTTGAGAACAGACTATGACCATAAAAACAGTCATTTTATATACAAATAATTAAAAACCAAATGACTATTATGAAAGAACCCAGATGTAAACAAACCATGAGGAGCAAGTTATTTATGAAAAATATAACATACAAGCTTGTTTAAAAGTAAATGAAAACATTGTCAAGAGTTAGAATAATGTCTAATACTACTTTGGAAACCCAAACCAAGTGTAACAATAACAATTTAGTTATTGTATTAACAAAAATAAATGACTACTATGATATGACACAACATAAACAGACCCATTACTGAGAAATTGAAGGGTTCTGAACTAGCTAAAGGCTAACCAGTATGTGTAATGAATTAGGTACAATGTGTGTACACTAATTATAATTAGTACATGATATAATTTATATAGAAAAAACCAAAAATAAGGTAACGATTGTATAGGAGAGATAGGAGGGGACTAAAACAATGTAAATAGTAGATTAAATACAGTCATATACTTCTAATAAATAAATATAATTCTAGTGTAAAATTATGTAAATAGACGTTACTAGTATTATTAGATTGCAATATTACTGTTTTAAATAAGAAAAATTAGTTTTAAGCACATTTATAACAAATCAAATATGGACGCCTAATGACGCCATAATGAGATATTGTTTAGGGAACAATTATTCCCAAATTTTGAATCAAACCAATTGAGATATGGACTCAGAGTGTTTATTTAAAAAGTGTTTTAATATAAATAAGTAAAATTTGGTGTAATAGACTTATAAATATAAGATACACCAGAAATAATTAATAAAATCATTACAGTGATAGAAGTGATGGACGGAAAATAATCATTCTTAGACTTAAATTAAAGCGCAGGATGTCCGCAATTCACTGACATCAACCATTTAACGATAGGACATAGATTAAGAAAGTTATTGTGAGTTTAAACTTTTCAATTAAATTTTTGTACCAGTGCTGACGTCACAACGCCTCAAACGCAAAGTCGAATTTGTTAAAAAATTAAATATTTTAAGAAAACAAAGGGCTTTGGGTCGGAGAGTATAGTTTTTTCAACCAATAGAATGAATGAACTTTAGTCAGACGAGCAGGAGACGCTTCGAAGAAGCATCACAGTTCACGATCAGTCTTTCGACGGAGAGGCCACGCCACTCGCCAACATGAAAAAGTTTTAATTTTGAATTTGTGCGCGGCAGTGACATTAAGTAAATCAACATACATAACCTTAATACTACACCAATATATACGAGTGAAATGTGCGGAGTTATTTATTTATACAAGTACGATTAGTGTATAATGTCAATCGTACTTGCGAGTGTTGTGAAAGATAAAAAACAGGGAGTACAATTTTTTATTTAAATGATATTGAAACCGAAATAATAATTTCGTAAACAAATAATTTTGATACTACGCAAGTCAGAAGAAGGCGAAGTATTAAAAAACTATGATTGAATTATCAGAATTAAAGGAAATATTAATTCACAATTATTAAAATATTGAAAAAATATTTTAATTATTTATCATAATTTAAAAAATTATGTTAGAAGCATTATTACTAAATACGAGTAAGAACAATAGTCACTCAATTGACTAAAATTGTTTTCTTGATTTTTCGATGTTTTAAAGTAAACGTTATTAACTTTCATACGAAAGAGTAAATGTAATCCTGATAATAACATATCAAAATATTACGAATAATGTGTTTATACCTAGATTAAGAAATAATAAATATTAAGAAATAATTAACCATTATAACAATACCCGTTATAACATAACCTTAGAATCGTAACGGTAACTTTCCAACTTCACTGTTACCAGTCTGTTCTCAAGTCAAATCCAAACCAGATAGAAATAATAACAAGAGTTTTTTTTTATAAATTTTTCTCTTGCAAATAGATAATTCTCAAAGCGAATTATTAAAATAAAGTGATACATTTTAACTGTACAAGTCAACGAGCTTGGTAATTGTCAGACGAGTACTATAAGTTGCGTGCGCATTCCCGCGTACGATAGTACCATAACTATCACATATATGGTATTAATTTTCGATTTTTATATTTGTTTGTTTATTATTAATTATTGTTCATTTTATATCACTATTAATATTACATCTTGTGCCTGGTATCATGCTACCTAAAAGAACCTTACGAATATGGTAATTCATTGATACAAGAGAACATAACCTCTTGAAATTAACTTATTGTACAACTAACAGGTTTACCAGCCTTGAGGCTGAACAGAGTCTTATTTTGAATTTTTTAATTGTAATTATTATCTAAAAGGTTGTTAGCCATTGATTGTTCATTGTTCAAAGATTTTATAATATCTCGAATTGTTAATAAACCTCCACTTTTATTACCAGTGAAAAAGAGTATCATTTCAATTCTAAATTAGTTCATTTATTTTTAATCAGTTTTACCAAAGGTGGCGGAAGAGTTTAAATAGATCTAATAATACAGAATATTATTTAGATATTATTTCATTTATATTGTGTGTGATAACTATATTGAATATTCAACCTGAATATCTATCTGTATGTAAAGTGTATGTATTTCAGCGGAACCGTCACTGAACAGGACTAAAATATCCACGTGTGGTAAGTGAGGGAGGTATATAACAGAGTGCGCGAAACATTTTTAATAAAAGAAGTGGACTATTAATACGCACCCATTAAACAATACAATCACACTAATAACCATAATAGTTATAATTACGACACTTTATAAAAAACAATATTATCGTAGATACCGGTGCGTATCTGCACTCACACTACTACACTACACCACCATAAGTATAAATACATCTATTATAAACTTGTTACTTTACAAGTTGGCGCTCCATCGCGGGGCAGAAGTGAGTGAAGATCCACTAAGAAGAATTATAAAATATTATCGTACTATCTACGAATCTATAATAATAATACCACACCACTATACCATAAATATATATCTACATCTATAAAAATTACTTTATAGATTGGCGCCCAACGTGTGGCAGAAGTGAGTGAAGATCCACTAAGAAGAGTTATAAAATATTATCGTACTATCTACGAATCTATAATAATAATACACATCTATTACAACTCTACTTATCAACATCTGTACTTATAAAAGTTTTATTACAAGTTGGCGCCCAACGTGGGGCGCGGATTAGGGAAAATATACCATAACCAGTAACCTAATCACCCTAATAAGTGAAAAGACAGCAGGTACATTACCAGCATATCAAGATGTACACCAGCAGATCAAAATCGAGATCAAAGTCGAGATCAACGTCGAGAAAGAGGGCAACAGAAGAGGAGAAGGAGGCCAGAAGGGAAGAAAAGGAGGCTATGTCGACGGAAGACGTGGAAGAAATTTTATTGGAAGTAAAGGACAAACCAATTGAACCAGCGGAGGTGGTTCAACAACATGATGAGGAACCGGAAATCATACCTCAGGAAGGTCAACCGGAAATAAGGCGACCTGAACAACCGGAACAACTAGGAAGCACAGATATTATACAAGAAATGTATAAAATGTTGAAGAGAATGGAAGAAGATCCACATCCACATGAACAGATAAGATGTTAAGATGTTGGTTAATGGACAGGAGAATAGAGGATGGCCAGAAATCCACTAAGGAGGAGAACCAGTCCACAAGAGAAGAATTGATCAAAAAGATGGACGAAAGCAGCCAATCCAACAGGGAGACCAACAAATCCATAGAGTCACTGAAGGAAGGTCAGGAGTCACTGAAGGCGGACTTAAACAGTAAAATAGAAGAAGCCAGTCGATCCACCAACCAAAAAATAGAAGAAGGCCAGAGGGAGAGTCAGAAAAATATGGAGTTATTAAAAGAAGAATTTAATAACCAGATAAATGAGACGAACAGGAGGATGGAAGATGGGCAAAGAAAAACCGAAGAATTGTTGGAGAAGAAAATGGCCATAATGAAAGAAGATTTATCGGCAGAGTTGGGAGTAAAAATTGATCAAATCAACCAAAAAATCGACAAGATCAATAGGAGATTAGACCGCATGAATCAGAGAATAAAGGGAGATGACAAGGAGATCGTGGAGTCAATAAATACGGTAGTGAAGGATAATTACAAACAATCAGAAAAGACAATAAAAAGATGTTGTGAAGAGGCAGAAGAGAGTGTTAAGAAGATAAGAAGAGAATTAATAGTAGACGATCGAATGGAGATTGAAGAAATACCTGAAGAGAAAAACATGGAACAAGCGAGTCCAGAGCCTAAAGAGAGTGGAGAAAAGAAGATCCAAATAATTAAAGAAAAGGAAGAGGTGAAGATGGAAGAAAGAAGAACCCTACGTCCGAGGAAGGCAAGAGTTACTAAAGAGTTAATTGAAATGACTAGAAATGGCCTGATTAATGTGGTCGACTTACCAATTATTAACCATGAAGAAAGGGTCTTCAGGAAGGAGTATCGGAGGAGTATCATGGAGATGGACGAGGAGGAAGATTATGTAACAACAAAGAAGAAGATAACCAACAGAATATCTCAACCACAGATTTCCAAAAGAAGAGTAAGATATTTTAAGAAAAAGGAAGGCTACCAAGAGAAATGGGACCGGATTGTCGAAGGATACGCCAGAGAGATCAGAGAACTGCGGAAGAAGAGGAGCCAATTAACGGAAGTACCCAATCAGAAGATAGATGACGGTACCCAAACCAAATTGAGAGAGTTACCAAACATTAGTACTGACAGCCACCCGAAGAACAATGGAAACAAATATATTGAAGAAAGAGAGAGAAAGAAGACAGAAGAATGGAAGGCAGACTCAGCCCTAATAGCTTTCAAATGGAAAAACCAGATGATAGCCCGATATAGGTCAAGAACGGACAGGAGTATGGATGCTAAAGAAGTCCGATCGACAAGAAGAGAGGAGAACGACGATTACGGTTAAAATGAATAAAATATACACTGAATTATGGGACCGACTATTATGATAACCAGTAATGCCTACAATCAAACTTCAATGAAAAGATATATTGACAATTAAAATATGGGACTAAAAGTGAAAAGTTAGCGATAAGAATTATTTTATTATGGATATTATGTAAAGGATTCAGAACATTGTATTTATTAATAATAGCGTACTATAATAGAGAAAAAAGTAAAATACGAGATCGACACCCTACATCTACGGCATATAAATTTCCAAGAGCCACGTCAACAAGTAATACTTAACATCTTACCCGTACTAATAAAAAAAGGAATATACGAGAAAGACAAACAACAACTATGGCACAATTATTTCCAAGAGCCAAGTCAACAAGTAACAAGAACATCTTACCCGTACTAATAAAAAAGAAATTTACGAGATCGACGCATACCAACCATGGCACAAATGTACTTATGATACATAATGAATTCCAAGAGCCACGTCAACAAGTAAAACTTAACATCTTACACGTACTAATAAAAAAAAGGAATATACGAGAAAGACAAATTACATCCCTGGCACAATTATTTCCAAGAGCCACGTCAACAAGTAAAAACTTAACATCTTACCCGTACTAATAAAAAAGAAATTTACGAGAAAGACAAACAACATCTACGGCACAATAAATTTCCAAGAGCCAAGTCAACAAGTAACAAGAACATCTCACCCGTACTATGAACTATAGAAAAAAGTAAAATACGAGACTGACACACTACAACTATGGCATAACTATTTCCAAGAGCCACGTCAACAAGTAAAACTTAACATCTTACCCGTACTAATAAAAAAGAAGGAGCAATATACGAGACTGACACACTACAACTATGGCATAACTATTTCCAAGAGCCACGTCAACAAGTAAAACTTAACATCTTACCCGTACTAATAAAAAAGAAGGAGCAATATACGAGACTGACACCCTACATCCACGGCATATATGAGATAAAATCATTATTTCCAAGAGCCACGTCAACAAGTAAAAGAGAACATCTCACCCGTACTATAAAGAAGGAGCAATATACGAGATCGACACCTTACAACCATGGCACAAATGTATGTATGATACATAATTATTTCCAAGAGCCAATTCAACAAGTAAAGTTTAACATCTTACCCATACTAATAAAAAAGAAGGAGCAATTTACGAGATAGACAACTTACATCCCTGGCACAACTAATTTCCAAGAGCCACGTCAACAAGTAAAACTTAACATCTTACCCATACTAATAAAAAAGAAGGAGCAATATACGAGGCCGACACACTACATCCACAGCATATATGAGATAGAATCATGAATTCAAAGAGCCACGTCAACCAGTAATAAGAACACCATACCCATACTATTGAAAAAGGAAGAAGGAGCAAATGAGAAGTTGGAAGAATAAACCCGAAGAAATGTATTAATGTAGACAAACAACCACACACAACCACATTGTTTCTAGTGTATTTTACTAGAGAAAAGCCAATACCACATGGAATATAAATACCAACTAAAACCATAAAAAAGGAGAAAAAATAAATGTACTTATGAATTATATCTAGAAGAATGAAACCTGAAATGAAGAATATGACGAGACGACGTTCAATGTGACACAAAATGAAGAGATTAATCAATGATGAAGAAGAATGAAAAGTAATATACTAACGAAGATAATCATGAGAGTATACCAGTGAGGAAATGTAAAACAAACTATCCCTATAATATGTGAAGAATGTAGTTAAGTTGAATCAAGAAAAGAGAGTATAACAATGTATAAACCGCAGATGCGTGAATTAATCCCAAGGATATTTATTATTTGTCGGAAGAACGACCACTATTATTATTTTTGATGATTTGAGATGAATTGACTGAGGAGTAATGCCAGCAATCATTTATTATTATTGAAGGAGATGATTTGCCTCCATATTTATTGAAGTTAGTACGGCCAGTAGAGTTGAATAGCCAAAGTGAGCCGCTCTAAACTGCCCCAGCTAAGCTTATATTAGGGAATTAGGGAACTAAATAAACAAGGGAGATGACTACATAGAGAAGAAATAAATATGATTCAAATAGAAGAAAATGAAGGGATATATGGAAAAAACATGTGAATCGACATGGAATGTACAACAATTGATAAATTCTTCAATGAAAAATAAAGTATAATAATTCAGAATTAATCAATTCTTATAGGAAGGCATATGTAACGTTACCAAATGTGGTAGTTACATAATATAAGCTAACATAACTTCAAGTAAGAGAAAAGCATGGAAGTATGTCTAGATAAATAAACCTAAGTGTATAAAAGTGTGTATCTACAAATATATTAATATAAAAATCCAACGATGAAGAAGATAATATTAACATAGCAACATCAAATACAAAATGAAGAAGGAAAATGCCATGAGCCAAAACAAAATATCAGTAACCAGACCCAATAGGATCCAACAGTGAGGGGAACCAACAAATTAAGGACCAACAAACTCCAACAGCGAGGGAAACAAATAAAAATAGTGACTACAACGAGAATATTGAAGAAGAAAGAAGAAGGACAAGAAAGCGTACCATGAAGAGAGAAGAAGATGGATAGATCATGCAAGGACTCAACATAAACCACGTGTACTAAAGACTATATAAGTGACCAAAGAAATGATGATTATCAAATATGAAAAGAAAACCAGTGTTTAACATTTAAGGAACCACAAACAATTACAGTGTGTACTTAATATAGATGTGAAACCTGTGAATAATTAACTAATTTCAACTAAATAAACCACACAAACAATCCCAGTGATGAAGTTTATAGTGTAAGAAAATATGTTAATTTCATAATGAAACAGCAAGAATTAAAATAGTCAAATAAACACAGACAATGAGTGTGACTAATTTAATAAAAGTTGTGATCAATACAGATAATCATAAGACCACCAGAATAGAATAAAATAGAACAATTATATTATTGTTCATAGAGAACTGACAACAAATAAAAAAAACCTTTGTTATGTATCAAACAAAGTGACAGGAATTAAATTCAACCAATGACAAGAAAAATATTGTAATTAATACAAAAAGATTTGTGTTAGTGTTTAAGAAGGAGTTGTATAAACATGTGTAACAAAATAATTAAAATATTATAGTAAGATACCATACTGAAGTCATGTTAGTAGTAGAAAAATACTGCATTAAAACATGTGGTACATTGTTACATAACCCCATAGGGAAGACACCTATGAAACAGAAAATCATACATGTTAATGTAAATCAATGATCATCAACTATGATATCAATCAAGAATTTGTTATAAATAATAATAAATCCTAAGAGACAATGTATTATATTGCAGCACAATGCAAATAAAACAAATCAAATATAATGGCACAGAGATAGTAGAGATGGAACAAGTATGCCAATTTAGTTAGACAAAGTACAATATCAAAACAAATACCAATGTTAATAAAAGTATTACCAGTAGTGAGATAAATATCTGGTACTACCTTGAGAACAGATTCTGAACATAATAATAACAATATTGTAACCAAAATATTGTAAACTAACTAACTATGTACATATAACCAGAAGTAAGCTGAACCATTGTATAACCAACTAGCTAAGAAAAATACTGTATCAAAGATTGAACACAAATTATTAAGGTTATTACCAGTAGTAAGAGGGAATCCCAATGCTACTTTGAGAACAGACTATGACCATAAAAACAGTCATTTTATATACAAATAATTAAAAACCAAATGACTATTATGAAAGAACCCAGATGTAAACAAACCATGAGGAGCAAGTTATTTATGAAAAATATAACATACAAGCTTGTTTAAAAGTAAATGAAAACATTGTCAACAGTTAGAATAATGTCTAATACTACTTTGGAAACCCAAACCAAGTGTAACAATAACAATTTAGTTATTGTATTAACAAAAATAAATGACTACTATGATATGACACAACATAAACAGACCCATTACTGAGAAATTGAAGGGTTCTGAACTAGTTAAAGGCTAACCAGTATGTGTAATGAATTAGGTACAATGTGTGTACACTAATTATAATTAGTACATGATATAATTTATATAGAAAAAACCAAAAATAAGGTAACGATTGTATAGGAGAGATAGGAGGGGACTAAAACAATGTAAATTGTAGATTAAATACAGTCATATACCAATATTCTAGTGTAAAATTATGTAAATAGACGTTACTAGTATTATTAGATTGCAATATTACTGTTTTAAATAAGAAAAATTAGTTTTAAGCACATTTATAAAAAATCAAATATGGACGCCTAATGACGCCATAACGAGATATTGTTTAGGGAACAATTATTCCCAAATTTTGAATCAAACCAATTGAGATATGGACTCAGAGTGTTTATTTAAAAAGTGTTTTAATATAAATAAGTAAAATTTGGTGTAATAGACTTATAAATATAAGATACACCAGAAATAATTAATAAAATCATTACAATGATAGAAGTGATGGACGGAAAATAATCATTCTTAGACTTAAATTAAAGCGCAGGATGTCCGCAATTCACTGACATCAACCATTTAACGATAGGACATAGATTAAGAAAGTTATTGTGAGTTTAAACTTTTCAATTAAATTTTTGTACCAGTGCTGACGTCACACCGCCTCAAACGCAAAGTCGAATTTGTTAAAAAATTAAATATTTTAAGAAAACAAAGGGCTTTGGGTCGGAGAGTATAGTTTTTTCAACCAATAGAATGAATGAACCTTAGTCAGACGAGCAGGAGACGCTTTGAAGAAGCATCTCAGTTTACGATCAGTCTTTCGACGGAGAGGCCACGCCACTCGCCAACATGAAAAAGTTTTAATTTTGAATTTGTGCGCGGCAGTGACATTAAGTAAATCAACATACATAACCTTAATACTACACCAATATATACGAGTGAAATGAGCGGAGTTATTTATTTATACAAGTAGGATTAGTGTATAATGTCAATCTACTTGCGAGTGTTGTGAAAGATAAAAAACAGGGAGTACAATTTTTTATTTAAATGATATTGAAACCGAAATAATAATTTCGTAAACAAATAATTTTGATACTACGCAAGTCAGAAGAAGGCGAAGTATTAAAAAACTATGATTGAATTATCAGAATTAAAGGAAATATTAATTCACAATTATTAAAATATTGAAAAAATATTTTAATTATTTATCATAATTTAAAAAATTATGTTAGAAGCATTTATTACTAAATACGAGTAAGAACAATAGTCACTCAATTGACTAAAATTGTTTTCTTGATTTTTCGATGTTTTAAAGTAAACGTTATTAACTTTCATACGAAAGAGTAAATGTAATCCTGATAATAACATATTAAAATATTACGAATAATGTGTTTATACCTAGATTAAGAAATAATAAATATTAAGAAATAATTAACCATTACAACAATACCCGTTATAACATAACCTTAGAATCACTAACGGGTACGGTAACTTTCCAACTTCACTGTTACCAGTCTGTTCTCAAGTAAAATCCAAACCAGATAGAAATAATAACAAGAGTTTTTTTTTATAAATTTTTCTCTTGCAAATAGATAATTCTCAAAGCGAATTATTAAAATAAAGTGATACATTTTAACTGTACAAGTCAACGAGCTTGGTAATTGTCAGACGAGTACTATAAGTTGCGTGCGCATTCCCGCGTACGATAGTACCATAACTATCACATATATGGTATTAATTTTCGATTTTTATATTTGTTTGTTTATTATTAATTATTGTTCATTTTACATCACTATTAATATTACATCTTGTGCCTGGTATCATGCTACCTAAAAGAACCTTACGAATATGGTAATTCATTGATACAAGAGAACATAACCTCTTGAAATTAACTTATTGTACAACTAACAGGTTTACCAGCCTTGAGGCTGAACAGAGTCTTATTTTGAATTTTTTAATTGTAATTATTATCTAAAAGGTTGTTAGCCATTGATTGTTCATTGTTCAAAGATTTTATAATATCTCGAATTGTTAATAAACCTCCACTTTTATTACCAGTGAAAAAGAGTATCATTTCAATTCTAAATTAGTTCATTTATTTTTAATCAGTTTTACCAAAGGTGGCGGAAGAGTTTAAATAGATCTAATAATACAGAATATTATTTAGATATTATTTCATTTATATTGTGTGTGATAACTATATTGAATATTCAACCTGAATATCTATCTGTATGTAAAGTGTATGTATTTCAGCGGAACCGTCACTGAACAGGACTAAAATATCCACGTGTGGTAAGTGAGGAAGGTATATAACAGAGTGCGCGAAACATTTTTAATCAAAGAAGTGGACTATTAATACGCACCCATTAAACAATACAATCACACTAATAACCATTATAGTTATAATTACGACAATTTATAAAAAACAACATTATCGTAGATACCGGTGCGTATCTGCACTCACACTACTACACTACAGTGAGGGGAACCAACAAATTAAGGACCAACAAACTCCAACAGCGAGGGAAACAAATAAAAATAGTGACTACAACGAGAATATTGAAGAAGAAAGAAGAAGGACAAGAAAGCGTACCATGAAGAGAGAAGAAGATGGATAGATCATGCAAGGACTCAACATAAACCACGTGTACTAAAGACTATATAAGTGACCAAAGAAATGATGATTATCAAATATGAAAAGAAAACCAGTGTTTAACATTTAAGGAACCACAAACAATTTCAGTGTGTACTTAATATAGATGTGAAACCTGTGAATAATTAACTAATTTCAACTAAATAAACCACACAAACAATCCCAGTGATGAAGTTTATAGTGTAAGAAAATATGTTAATTTCATAATGAAACAGCAAGAATTAAAATAGTCAAATAAACACAGACAACGAGTGTGACTAATTTAATAAAAGTTGTGATCAATACAGATAATCATAAGAACACCAGAATAGAATAAAATAGAACAATTATATTATTGTTCATAGAGAACTGACAACAAATAAAAAAAACCTTTGTTATGTATCAAACAAAGTGACAGGAATTAAATTCAACCAATGACAAGAAAAATATTGTAATTAATACAAAAAGATTTGTGTTAGTGTTTAAGAAGGAGTTGTATAAACATGTGTAACAAAATAATTAAAATATTATAGTAAGATACCATACTGAAGTCATGTTAGTAGTAGAAAAATACTGCATTAAAACATGTGGTACATTGTTACATAACCCCATTAGTCCAGTCGCCAGAGATTTTGACTTGAGAAAAAATTGGGGCAAAGCAATATTTGGTGCACGTGTTAAATAAACGTTAATAATTAATATAAAAAAATCTTTGCATGTTTACCTTTCTAGGGTTTTCTGAAAATGGTCTGGAAAAATCGTAAAGACAGATTTTCTTAAAGCACTCCGTAAATATGTACAGTTGGAAGAAATAAAAAGGTGTATATTGAAGAGCAAACAATTTCCTTCAGAAAGTCTCCTTACATATTTTTACGTTAATGGAACTGTTTTCCTAAAAATTGGTAATGATGAGCGCTGCGTTTTAAAAAGAGCGTTTGCCCCCGATCCTGCGTAATTCGCTAAATTAGCCAGGCGCGTCTATTCAAAAATATCATAACTTTCTTTAATCTAAGCGTAGCCAGTTAAATAAAGGCTAGTTTTGAAGGGGAACAGTATAGCTTTCAAAATTTGTTGATTTTTACATAAATATTTTATTTGAACATAAAGAATATAGTGTATAAATATTTACTGTAGATACAAAAAGAAGTGAAACCACAAAATTACAAGTACTATACAATAAAATTTAAAAAAAATAGTAGTTCTTTACTAATTTACCTTTAAAAGAGATAAACTTTTTATTTTATAATAATGAAAACTACTTTTGAAGTTGTTATTTAAAAAAAAAAACCTTTTCAAAAGTGAGTATTTCAACGTATTTTAAATTTACTCTAAAATTCAGCGTTTATCTGCCTTTATTAATCTTAAAAATAGAGATATCGAAATACAAAAAATTGCATTTGAAAGCTGCAAGTGTTCTGCATCAAAAACTACACTCATGAAAATTATAATCATTTTCAAAATTAAAAAAATAAATAAAAATTGTATATACTAAAAAAAGGTGCCTCCTTTGCGTTACATACATGTATCTTTTAAGTGGGTTTATTTGAGTACTTGAAATTAACGTTATAGCTACTACAATGCTAAATCTATCTATTCATGTTATTTCTCTTACCTGATTATACCTATACTCTAAAAACAAGACCCTAGAAAACAGGTAAAATTTTTAAACGGCGCGGCGTTCTATTCCCCTCGAGTGTGCAACTGTAAATGTAGCTGCGCGCGCAACACCCATTGTTGTGGTATGCCATACAAACATCTGCTATACAAGAACGGAGCAGTAACGCAGTTGATATTTCTTCAAAGGTTATAATCAAAACATTACAAATATTTTTGTTTTTATCATATAAAACAGGTAACAAAAATTGCAGTTTAAAGTTTTTATTTACACTTTTTATACATGCTAATATTTATTTATTTGTGAACACGTGTAGTGGAGTCAAAATAAAAATCAAATGTGAATTGTTATGGGAGTCATTTTTTGTATGCTAAATTGGTTAATGGGATCAAGTTGAGCTAATAGTTAAGTTTTGTGTAAAATCAACCTGTTTATTTTTTTATTAACAATTTAAGTTGCAAAATAGCGTTTTTATAAATATCTTTGGACCTAACAAGCCGATTTTAATGTGAATTTTTTTCAGTATTCTATAATAAATGAATAACATTTTTAGCCTTAATACGGAAGTCGATATTATTATTATTGTTAATGTGCTATCAATAAATAAAGTGGCGATGGCGTTTATAAACAAATTGCTGTTGTTTTAACACATATTATTGAAAGTTGATAAAACTTGAGGGAAAGGTAACCTTTGTGGAGTACTATAAACCCTACAAATTTCATATTGAAATGTTGAATATAACCTCAAAAAAATCGCAATTCACAAAAAAATTTTGAGTGCTCATAAAGTATGGCAAGATTGTGGCACAAAGGTGTACGACGGCTTAAATTAAAGCTTATTAAAAATACTTTCGGATGGTTAATTAACAAAATTTTTTGGCCTTTCTGACACCATTTTTTGACCATTTAAAAAAATTAAACGTAAAGAACGCAATTTTTCTAAAAAAAAAAATTATTTGTACTGATCATTTTTTACATACATTAAAAGTTTATAAAAGGCACATATTTAAAAAAACAAATTTGGTAAAAACTGTGGATTTAAAATTGAAAATAAAAAAATTGTCAAAAGAGATATTTTGACTTCACTAGTGGTGAAGTTTTAAAGAATACTTTTACTGAACATTAGTGCTACATAAGGTTTTTTGATTTTTAGGTATTAAATATAGACCAGTGTGATACTGAAATATGTTTTATTTGTAATGCTGATCTTTGTATTGAAGATACAGAAAAAGTGACTCGAGGACTACCGAATTTAATAAGAGTTAGCTCTGAGAGAAACGATGGAAAATATGAAATGTTAAAAAAAGTTGATTCAATTTTAGTACACAGGAAATGTCGAGAAAAATATACGTTAAAAAGGAATGATGTTTTGTGTTATAAGGATTTAGGCACTTTGTCGAAAAAAAGTAAATATAGCCCAGTCAAGAGTAAAGTCAGAAAGAGTAAAGAATTGTTTAATTTCAAAAAACTTTGTATAATTTGTGGATTAGATGCCGATAAAAGTAATACGAGATTAAGTATTAATCAACGCAAAAATATTTCCATAATTCAAAGTCCCACTTTTAAAGAAAAATTATCAGAAATGATTGCAGAACATAATGACGAATTAGGAAAAGGAATTCTACGACGAATTTCTTGTGATGATTTGGTAGCTGTACAAGCGAGATATCACCGCAGTTGTCACAAAAAAGTTTTAAGCAGTTACACTCGTGACACAAGTGATGCTAAAGGTCGACCCAAGGATGTAAAAATCTCACGTCAAATGGAATTGATTTTTGATTATTTAAGTGACAGTGATGATACACAGTTTACGCTCACAGAATTAATTGCATTATTAGGTAAATATATTGCTTAATTATAAATTATATTACTGTATACTATTTTACTATTATACTAACTTAATTATACTATTTTTTAAATTAAATTTTCATGTTTATTTTATTTATTATCTAATTTTCTTAAACAGGACATGATGCTTGTCATCCAAATACATCTATGTTTTACGAAGGTGTATTTCGGAAAACAGATAAGTCTAAACTATATGATATGTTTGAAGTAGACCGCACTGAGATTAACCTTGAAGATTGCATTTACGTCATTGATGGTGGTATGTTACTGCATAGAGTAGTATGGTCGAAAAATGACAAGTTCAAATGTATTTTTCAAAGATACGTAAATTATGTCAAGAGACACTTTGGATCAAAAGTTACTGTAGTTTTTGATGGCTATACAAACAATTCTAACAGCATCAAAGCTATGGAGCGTTATCGCCGTACCAATCAAAATTCCTCTCCAGATATTTTATTCCATGAAGATATGTGTGTCACAGTGACCCAAGAACAATTTCTTTCGAATAAAAATAATAAAACTCTATTTATTGAAATTCTAACGAGATATTTGGAAGAAGAAAACATAAACGTTAAACAAGCTGACGATGATGCAGACTTATTAATTGTGAAAACAGCCTTAGCATTATATGATAAACCTCCAGTTATTGTTGCAGAGGACGTAGATATTTTGGTGCTCATTACTGCGCTTACACCTAGTAATAAGAAAATTTATCTCTTAAAACCCACGAGAGGAACCATGAGTGCTAGTCTATTTTCTTCTGATAACAGCTTTAGAAAGCATAAATTTTGCAAAGAGAATATACTATTTTTGCATGCTCTAACCAGCTGTGACACAACATCATGCTTTTATGGTAAAGGTAAAAAATCGGTTTTTAATTCGATTGAAAAAAATCAATAAACTCAGATTTAAAAGAAGCGATCGAAGCATTTAAACTGGAAAATCAACATCAAACATCTATATATAAAAATGGTCTATTAATTCTCCTGTATATGTATAATGCACCAAAAAAATTACATGAGTTGATGAAAGCGATTTCAAAAAAGAAAAAAAGCTTAAAACCTGTAAAGTTAGAAAGTCTGCCACCTACTTCTGATGCTGCCAAGCAGCACTTTTACAGAGTATATTTACAAGTCCAGCAATGGCTTGGCAATGATCTAATACCAAAAGACTGGGGTTGGAATGTTGGAGAAATTTTAACGCCTATAAAAATGACACAGCCAGCTGCCCCAAAATCTTTATTAAAAATGATCTTTTGTAATTGCAAAACTGGCTGCAAAAAAGGATCGTGTACATGCAGAAGCGCTGGTCTTTTATGTTCATCGGTTTGTGGTACATGCTCAACTGAAACTTGCAAAAACTTTCCAATTGTTGACGAGATTGATTTTGATGATAATGACTTTGATGATAGTGAGGAAAAAATCCTCGAAGAAGAAGAAGAAGAAGAAGAAGAAGAAGAAGAAGAAGAAGAAGAAGAAGAAGAAGAAGAAGAAATCACTAGCTAAATTCTTAACATCAATAATTTTTAAAATTCCAAATTTAAAAAAATATATATATTCTTTGTATTCGTTTTACCTTTTATTAAAAAGAGAGCTTTTCTTTGAAATATTTTATTTATTACTGGAGGATTTGCCCGGGTTTGCTTGGGAGAAAGTGGTGTCATATTCTTACTTGCTAGGAAATTCACTTTAATTTGATACCATTTATGCTGTTTTTTTCACATCCACCAAGCAGGGGGGGATATTTATAATAATCCAAATTAATATGCACGTCAAATTGTTACTTACATTGAAATTCCCTTTAATTTGATACCCCACGTGCGGTATTTTCATATTTTCCATTTTTGACATCACCCCTCCTCCAATTCCACCAATTTATTGAGCCCCGGAGACCAAAATTTTTAATAGTGCGTATATGCATGTCACATACGGTATTTCATATTTTCCATTTTTGACACCCCTCCATTACAACCCATTTATTGAGCCCCAGGGCCCAAACATTTTCAATAGTTCGTATATGCATGTAAAATTGTTACTTGCATTGAAATTCCCTTTAATTTGATACTCCACAGTATTTTCATATTTCATATTTTTCATTTTTCACACCCCCCCCCCCGGCCCAAAACACCTATCTTATGTTGGTTCTCCCGTTGTGTAAAAAATTTGTGCCAAGTTTGGTGGAAATCGGTCCAGTGATTTTTCATATTTTCCATTTTTGACCTCCCCCAAAACCACCCATTTATTATGCCCCAGGGCCCAAGAATTTTCAGTAGTGCTTATATGCATGAAAAAGTGTTACTTGCATTGAAATTCCCTTTAATTTGATACCCTACATGCGGTATTTTCATATTTTCCATTTTTGACATCCCCCAGGGCCCAAAACACCTATCTTATGTTGGTTCTCCCGTTGCATAAAATATTTGTGCTAAGTTTTGTTGAAATCGGTCCAGTGGTTTAGTAGGAGGTGTGGAATATAAATACACACAATGACTTTTATGTATATTAAGATACACATATTTAATAATATTATTCAACAGAGGAAGATTTGTTAAAATCGACCATTCCGTCTATCGATTTAATACTCCTAACGATGAAATAATAACAAAATCGTTATTTTTATTTTATTACTATTAAAATTTGAACTATTTTAAACAAAAAGAATGAAGACTTTATCATGATCCAATGGTTTATTTAGTAGTAAGGAAAGAAATTCACTGAATGTAAACGTTTTTATCTATTTTACCGCGCGCTGCCCTTAAATAAGGGTTTTTTTAAAAAGCCTGACCTTATAAACATGCAAAGATGATTTTAAACCGATATTTAGACCTTTTTCAATAACTATACCAAATATCACTTTGCCTCAATTTTTTAAGAAATTTTACCGTTATTTTTACTCTGGCGACTGGACTACATAGGGAAGACACCTATGAAACAGAAAATCATACATGTTAATGTAAATCAATGATCATCAACTATGATATCAATCAAGAATTTGTTATAAATAATAATAAATCCTAAGAGACAATGTATTATATTGCAGCACAATGCAAATAAAACAAATCAAATATAATGGCACAGAGATAGAGATGGAACAAGTATGCCAATTTAGTTAGACAAAGTACAATATCAAAACAAATACCAATGTTAATAAAAGTATTACCAGTAGTGAGATAAATATTTGGTACTACCTTGAGAACAGATTCTGAACATAATAATAACAATATTGTAACCAAAATATTGTAAACTAACTAACTATGTACATATAACCAGAAGTAAGCTGAACCATTGTATAACCAACTAGCTAAGAAAAATACTGTATCAAAGATTGAACACAAATTATTAAGGTTATTACCAGTAGTAAGAGGGAATCCCAATGCTACTTTGAGAACAGACTATGACCATAAAAACAGTCATTTTATATACAAATAATTAAAAACCAAATGACTATTATGAAAGAACCCAGATGTAAACAAACCATGAGGAGCAAGTTATTTATGAAAAATATAACATACAAGCTTGTTTAAAACTAATGAAAACATTGTCAAGAGTTAGAATAATGTCTAATACTACTTTGGAAACCCAAACCAAGTGTAACAATAACAATTTAGTTATTGTATTAACAAAAATAAATGACTACTATGATATGACACAACATAAACAGACCCATTACTGAGAAATTGAAGGGTTCTGAACTAGCTAAAGGCTAACCAGTATGTGTAATGAATTAGGTACAATGTGTGTACACTAATTATAATTAGTACATGATATAATTTATATAGAAAAAAACAAAAATAAGGTAACGATTGTATAGGAGAGATAGGAGGGGACTAAAACAATGTAAATAGTAGATTAAATACAGTCATATACCAATATTCTAGTGTAAAATTATGTAAATAGACGTTACTAGTATTATTAGATTGCAATATTACTGTTTTAAATAAGAAAAATTAGTTTTAAGCACATTTATAAAAAATCAAATATGGACGCCTAATGACGCCATAACGAGATATTGTTTAGGGAACAATTATTCCCAAATTTTGAATCAAACCAATTGAGATATGGACTCAGAGTGTTTATTTAAAAAGTGTTTTAATATAAATAAGTAAAATTTAGTGTAATAGACTTATAAATATAAGATACACCAGAAATAATTAATAAAATCATTACAGTGATAGAAGTGATGGACGGAAAATAATCATTCTTAGACTTAAATTAAAGCGCAGGATGTCCGCAATTCACTGACATCAACCATTTAACGATAGGACATAGATTAAGAAAGTTATTGTGAGTTTAAACTTTTCAATTAAATTTTTGTACCAGTGCTGACGTCACAACGCCTCAAACGCAAAGTCGAATTTGTTAAAAAATTAAATATTTTAAGAAAACAAAGGGCTTTGGGTCGGAGAGTATAGTTTTTTCAACCAATAGAATGAATGAACCTTAGTCAGACGAGCAGGAGACGCTTCGAAGAAGCATCACAGTTCACGATCAGTCTTTCGACGGAGAGGCCACGCCACTCGCCAACATGAAAAAGTTTTAATTTTGAATTTGTGCGCGGCAGTGACATTAAGTAAATCAACATACATAACCTTAATACTACACCAATATATATGAGTGAAATGTGCGGAGTTATTTATTTATACAAGTACGATTAGTGTATAATGTCAATCGTACTTGCGAGTGTTGTGAAAGATAAAAAACAGGGAGTACAATTTTTTATTTAAATGATATTGAAACAGAAATAATAATTTCGTAAACAAATAATTTTGATACTACGCAAGTCAGAAGAAGGCGAAGTATTAAAAAACTATGATTGAATTATCAGAATTAAAGGAAATATTAATTCACAATTATTAAAATATTGAAAAAATATTTTAATTATTTATCATAATTTAAAAAATTATGTTAGAAGCATTTATTACTAAATACGAGTAAGAACAATAGTCACTCAATTGACTAAAATTGTTTTCTTGATTTTTCGATGTTTTAAAGTAAACGTTATTAACTTTCATACGAAAGAGTAAATGTAATCCTGATAATAACATATCAAAATATTACAAATAATGTGTTTATACCTAGATTAAGAAATAATAAATATTAAGAAATAATTAACCATTATAACAATACCCGTTATAACATAACCTTAGAATCGTAACGGTAACTTTCCAACTTCACTGTTACCAGTCTGTTCTCAAGTAAAATCCAAACCAGATAGAAATAATAACAAGAGTTTTTTTTTATAAATTTTTCTCTTGCAAATAGATAATTCTCAAAGCGAATTATTAAAATAAAGTGATACATTTTAACTGTACAAGTCAACGAGCTTGGTAATTGTCAGACGAGTACTATAAGTTGCGTGCGCATTCCCGCGTACGATAGTACCATAACTATCACATATATGGTATTAATTTTCGATTTTTATATTTGTTTGTTTATTATTAATTATTGTTCATTTTACATCACTATTAATATTACATCTTGTGCCTGGTATCATGCTACCTAAAAGAACCTTACGAATATGGTAATTCATTGATACAAGAGAACATAACCTCTTGAAATTAACTTATTGTACAACTAACAGGTTTACCAGCCTTGAGGCTGAACAGAGTCTTATTTTGAATTTTTTAATTGTAATTATTATCTAAAAGGTTGTTAGCCATTGATTGTTCATTGTTCAAAGATTTTATAATATCTCGAATTGTTAATAAACCTCCACTTTTATTACCAGTGAAAAAGAGTATCATTTCAATTCTAAATTAGTTCATTTATTTTTAATCAGTTTTACCAAAGGTGGCGGAAGAGTTTAAATAGATCTAATAATACAGAATATTATTTAGATATTATTTCATTTATATTGTGTGTGATAACTATATTGAATATTCAACCTGAATATCTATCTGTATGTAAAGTGTATGTATTTCAGCGGAACCGTCACTGAACAGGACTAAAATATCCACGTGTGGTAGTGAGGGAGGTATATAACAGAGTGCGCGAAACATTTTTAATCAAAGAAGTGGACTATTAATACGCACCCATTAAACAATACAATCACACTAATAACCATTATAGTTATAATTACGACAATTTATAAAAAACAACATTATCGTAGATACCGGTGCGTATCTGCACTCACACTACTACACTACACCACCATAAGTATAAATACATCTATTATAAACTTGTTACTTTACAAGTTGGCGCTCCATCGCGGGGCAGAAGTGAGTGAAGATCCACTAAGAAGAATTATAAAATATTATCGTACTATCTACGAATCTATAATAATAATACCACACCACTATACCATAAATATATATCTACATCTATAAAAATTACTTTATAGATTGGCGCCCAACGTGGGGCAGAAGTGAGTGAAGATCCACTAAGAAGAGTTATAAAATATTATCGTACTATCTACGAATCTATAATAATAATACACATCTATTACAACTCTACTTATCAACATCTGTACTTATAAAAGTTTTATTACAAGTTGGCGCCCAACGTGGGGCGCGGATTAGGGAAAATATACCATAACCAGTAACCTAATCACCCTAATAAGTGAAAAGACAGCAGGTACATTACCAGCATATCAAGATGTACACCAGCAGATCAAAATCGAGATCAAAGTCGAGATCAACGTCGAGAAAGAGGGCAACAGAAGAGGAGAAGGAGGCCAGAAGGGAAGAAAAGGAGGCTATGTCGACGGAAGACGTGGAAGAAATTTTATTGGAAGTAAAGGACAAACCAATTGAACCAGCGGAGGTGGTTCAACAACATGATGAGGAACCGGAAATCATACCTCAGGAAGGTCAACCGGAAATAAGGCGACCTGAACAACCGGAACAACTAGGAAGCACAGATATTATACAAGAAATGTATAAAATGTTGAAGAGAATGGAAGAAGATCCACATCCACATGAACAGATAAGATGTTAAGATGTTGGTTAATGGACAGGAGAATAGAGGATGGCCAGAAATCCACTAAGGAGGAGAACCAGTCCACAAGAGAAGAATTGATCAAAAAGATGGACGAAAGCAGCCAATCCAACAGGGAGACCAACAAATCCATAGAGTCACTGAAGGAAGGTCAGGAGTCACTGAAGGCGGACTTAAACAGTAAAATAGAAGAAGCCAGTCGATCCACCAACCAAAAAATAGAAGAAGGCCAGAGGGAGAGTCAGAAAAATATGGAGTTATTAAAAGAAGAATTTAATAACCAGATAAATGAGACGAACAGGAGGATGGAAGATGGGCAAAGAAAAACCGAAGAATTGTTGGAGAAGAAAATGGCCATAATGAAAGAAGATTTATCGGCAGAGTTGGGAGTAAAAATTGATCAAATCAACCAAAAAATCGACAAGATCAATAGGAGATTAGACCGCATGAATCAGAGAATAAAGGGAGATGACAAGGAGATCGTGGAGTCAATAAATACGGTAGTGAAGGATAATTACAAGCAATCAGAAAAGACAATAAAAAGATGTTGTGAAGAGGCAGAAGAGAGTGTTAAGAAGATAAGAAGAGAATTAATAGTAGACGATCGAATGGAGATTGAAGAAATACCTGAAGAGAAAAACATGGAACAAGCGAGTCCAGAGCCTAAAGAGAGTGGAGAAAAGAAGATCCAAATAATTAAAGAAAAGGAAGAGGTGAAGATGGAAGAAAGAAGAACCCTACGTCCGAGGAAGGCAAGAGTTACTAAAGAGTTAATTGAAATGACTAGAAATGGCCTGATTAATGTGGTCAACTTACCAATTATTAACCATGAAGAAAGGGTCTTCAGGAAGGAGTATCGGAGGAGTATCATGGAGATGGACGAGGAGGAAGATTATGTAACAACAAAGAAGAAGATAACCAACAGAATATCTCAACCACAGATTTCCAAAAGAAGAGTAAGATATTTTAAGAAAAAGGAAGGCTACCAAGAGAAATGGGACCGGATTGTCGAAGGATACGCCAGAGAGATCAGAGAACTGCGGAAGAAGAGGAGCCAATTAACGGAAGTACCCAATCAGAAGATAGATGACGGTACCCAAACCAAATTGAGAGAGTTACCAAACATTAGTACTGACAGCCACCCGAAGAACAATGGAAACAAATATATTGAAGAAAGAGAGAGAAAGAAGACAGAAGAATGGAAGGCAGACTCAGCCCTAATAGCTTTCAAATGGAAAAACCAGATGATAGCCCGATATAGGTCAAGAACGGACAGGAGTATGGATGCTAAAGAAGTCCGATCGACAAGAAGAGAGGAGAACGACGATTACGGTTAAAATGAATAAAATATACACTGAATTATGGGACCGACTATTATGATAACCAGTAATGCCTACAATCAAACTTCAATGAAAAGATATATTGACAATTAAAATATGGGACTAAAAGTGAAAAGTTAGCGATAAGAATTATTTTATTATGGATATTATGTAAAGGATTCAGAACATTGTATTTATTAATAATAGCGTACTATAATAGAGAAAAAAGTAAAATACGAGATCGACACCCTACATCTACGGCATATAAATTTCCAAGAGCCACGTCAACAAGTAATACTTAACATCTTACCCGTACTAATAAAAAAAGGAATATACGAGAAAGACAAACAACAACTATGGCACAATTATTTCCAAGAGCCAAGTCAACAAGTAACAAGAACATCTTACCCGTACTAATAAAAAAGAAATTTACGAGATCGACGCATACCAACCATGGCACAAATGTACTTATGATACATAATGAATTCCAAGAGCCACGTCAACAAGTAAAACTTAACATCTTACACGTACTAATAAAAAAAAGGAATATACGAGAAAGACAAATTACATCCCTGGCACAATTATTTCCAAGAGCCACGTCAACAAGTAAAAACTTAACATCTTACCCGTACTAATAAAAAAGAAATTTACGAGAAAGACAAACAACATCTACGGCACAATAAATTTCCAAGAGCCAAGTCAACAAGTAACAAGAACATCTCACCCGTACTATGAACTATAGAAAAAAGTAAAATACGAGACTGACACACTACAACTATGGCATAACTATTTCCAAGAGCCACGTCAACAAGTAAAACTTAACATCTTACCCGTACTAATAAAAAAGAAGGAGCAATATACGAGACTGACACACTACAACTATGGCATAACTATTTCCAAGAGCCACGTCAACAAGTAAAACTTAACATCTTACCCGTACTAATAAAAAAGAAGGAGCAATATACGAGACTGACACCCTACATCCACGGCATATATGAGATAAAATCATTATTTCCAAGAGCCACGTCAACAAGTAAAAGAGAACATCTCACCCGTACTATAAAGAAGGAGCAATATACGAGATCGACACCTTACACCCATGGCACAAATGTATGTATGATACATAATTATTTCCAAGAGCCAATTCAACAAGTAAAGTTTAACATCTTACCCATACTAATAAAAAAGAAGGAGCAATTTACGAGATAGACAACTTACATCCCTGGCACAACTAATTTCCAAGAGCCACGTCAACAAGTAAAACTTAACATCTTACCCATACTAATAAAAAAGAAGGAGCAATATACGAGGCCGACACACTACATCCACAGCATATATGAGATAGAATCATGAATTCAAAGAGCCACGTCAACCAGTAATAAGAACACCATACCCATACTATTGAAAAAGGAAGAAGGAGCAAATGAGAAGTTGGAAGAATAAACCCGAAGAAATGTATTAATGTAGACAAACAACCACACACAACCACATTGTTTCTAGTGTATTTTACTAGAGAAAAGCCAATACCACATGGAATATAAATACCAACTAAAACCATAAAAAAGGAGAAAAAATAAATGTACTTATGAATTATATCTAGAAGAATGAAACCTGAAATGAAGAATATGACGAGACGACGTTCAATGTGACACAAAATGAAGAGATTAATCAATGATGAAGAAGAATGAAAAGTAATATACTAACGAAGATAATCATGAGAGTATACCAGTGAGGAAATGTAAAACAAACTATCCCTATAATATGTGAAGAATGTAGTTAAGTTGAATCAAGAAAAGAGAGTATAACAATGTATAAACCGCAGATGCGTGAATTAATCCCAAGGATATTTATTATTTGTCGGAAGAACGACCACTATTATTATTTTTGATGATTTGAGATGAATTGACTGAGGAGTAATGCCAGCAATCATTTATTATTATTGAAGGAGATGATTTGCCTCCATATTTATTGAAGTTAGTACGGCCAGTAGAGTTGAATAGCCAAAGTGAGCCGCTCTAAACTGCCCCAGCTAAGCTTATATTAGGGAATTAGGGAACTAAATAAACAAGGGAGATGACTACATAGAGAAGAAATAAATATGATTCAAATAGAAGAAAGTGAAGGGATATATGGAAAAAACATGTGAATTGACATGGAATGTACAACAATTGATAAATTCTTCAATGAAAAATAAAGTATAATAATTCAGAATTAATCAATTCTTATAGGAAGGCATATGTAACGTTACCAAATGTGGTAGTTACATAATATAAGCTAATATAACGTCAAGTAAGAGAAAAGCATGGAAGTATGTCTAGATAAATAAACCTAAGTGTATAAAAGTATGTATCTACAAATATATTAATATAAAAATCCAACGATGAAGAAGATAATATTAACATAGCAACATCAAATACAAAATGAAGAAGGAAAATGCCATGAGCCAAAACAAAATATCAGTAACCAGACCCAATAGGATCCAACAGTGAGGGGAACCAACAAATTAAGGACCAACAAACTCCAACAGCGAGGGAAACAAATAAAAATAGTGACTACAACGAGAATATTGAAGAAGAAAGAAGAAGGACAAGAAAGCGTACCATGAAGAGAGAAGAAGATGGATAGATCATGCAAGGACTCAACATAAACCACGTGTACTAAAGACTATATAAGTGACCAAAGAAATGATGATTATCAAATATGAAAAGAAAACCAGTGTTTAACATTTAAGGAACCACAAACAATTTCAGTGTGTACTTAATATAGATGTGAAACCTGTGAATAATTAACTAATTTCAACTAAATAAACCACACAAACAATCCCAGTGATGAAGTTTATAGTGTAAGAAAATATGTTAATTTCATAATGAAACAGCAAGAATTAAAATAGTCAAATAAACACAGACAACGAGTGTGACTAATTTAATAAAAGTTGTGATCAATACAGATAATCATAAGAACACCAGAATAGAATAAAATAGAACAATTATATTATTGTTCATAGAGAACTGACAACAAATAAAAAAAACCTTTGTTATGTATCAAACAAAGTGACAGGAATTAAATTCAACCAATGACAAGAAAAATATTGTAATTAATACAAAAAGATTTGTGTTAGTGTTTAAGAAGGAGTTGTATAAACATGTGTAACAAAATAATTAAAATATTATAGTAAGATACCATACTGAAGTCATGTTAGTAGTAGAAAAATACTGCATTAAAACATGTGGTACATTGTTACATAACCCCATTAGTCCAGTCGCCAGAGATTTTGACTTGAGAAAAAATTGGGGCAAAGCAATATTTGGTGCACGTGTTAAATAAACGTTAATAATTAATATAAAAAAATCTTTGCATGTTTACCTTTCTAGGGTTTTCTGAAAATGGTCTGGAAAAATCGTAAAGACAGATTTTCTTAAAGCACTCCGTAAATATGTACAGTTGGAAGAAATAAAAAGGTGTATATTGAAGAGCAAACAATTTCCTTCAGAAAGTCTCCTTACATATTTTTACGTTAATGGAACTGTTTTCCTAAAAATTGGTAATGATGAGCGCTGCGTTTTAAAAAGAGCGTTTGCCCCCGATCCTGCGTAATTCGCTAAATTAGCCAGGCGCGTCTATTCAAAAATATCATAACTTTCTTTAATCTAAGCGTAGCCAGTTAAATAAAGGCTAGTTTTGAAGGGGAACAGTATAGCTTTCAAAATTTGTTGATTTTTACATAAATATTTTATTTGAACATAAAGAATATAGTGTATAAATATTTACTGTAGATACAAAAAGAAGTGAAACCACAAAATTACAAGTACTATACAATAAAATTTAAAAAAAATAGTAGTTCTTTACTAATTTACCTTTAAAAGAGATAAACTTTTTATTTTATAATAATGAAAACTACTTTTGAAGTTGTTATTTAAAAAAAAAACCTTTTCAAAAGTGAGTATTTCAACGTATTTTAAATTTACTCTAAAATTCAGCGTTTATCTGCCTTTATTAATCTTAAAAATAGAGATATCGAAATACAAAAAATTGCATTTGAAAGCTGCAAGTGTTCTGCATCAAAAACTACACTCATGAAAATTATAATCATTTTCAAAATTAAAAAAATAAATAAAAATTGTATATACTAAAAAAAGGTGCCTCCTTTGCGTTACATACATGTATCTTTTAAGTGGGTTTATTTGAGTACTTGAAATTAACGTTATAGCTACTACAATGCTAAATCTATCTATTCATGTTATTTCTCTTACCTGATTATACCTATACTCTAAAAACAAGACCCTAGAAAACAGGTAAAATTTTTAAACGGCGCGGCGTTCTATTCCCCTCGAGTGTGCAACTGTAAATGTAGCTGCGCGCGCAACACCCATTGTTGTGGTATGCCATACAAACATCTGCTATACAAGAACGGAGCAGTAACGCAGTTGATATTTCTTCAAAGGTTATAATCAAAACATTACAAATATTTTTGTTTTTATCATATAAAACAGGTAACAAAAATTGCAGTTTAAAGTTTTTATTTACACTTTTTATACATGCTAATATTTATTTATTTGTGAACACGTGTAGTGGAGTCAAAATAAAAATCAAATGTGAATTGTTATGGGAGTCATTTTTTGTATGCTAAATTGGTTAATGGGATCAAGTTGAGCTAATAGTTAAGTTTTGTGTAAAATCAACCTGTTTATTTTTTTATTAACAATTTAAGTTGCAAAATAGCGTTTTTATAAATATCTTTGGACCTAACAAGCCGATTTTAATGTGAATTTTTTTCAGTATTCTATAATAAATGAATAACATTTTTAGCCTTAATACGGAAGTCGATATTATTATTATTGTTAATGTGCTATCAATAAATAAAGTGGCGATGGCGTTTATAAACAAATTGCTGTTGTTTTAACACATATTATTGAAAGTTGATAAAACTTGAGGGAAAGGTAACCTTTGTGGAGTACTATAAACCCTACAAATTTCATATTGAAATGTTGAATATAACCTCAAAAAAATCGCAATTCACAAAAAAATTTTGAGTGCTCATAAAGTATGGCAAGATTGTGGCACAAAGGTGTACGACGGCTTAAATTAAAGCTTATTAAAAATACTTTCGGATGGTTAATTAACAAAATTTTTTGGCCTTTCTGACACCATTTTTTGACCATTTAAAAAAATTAAACGTAAAGAACGCAATTTTTCTAAAAAAAAAATTATTTGTACTGATCATTTTTTACATACATTAAAAGTTTATAAAAGGCACATATTTAAAAAAACAAATTTGGTAAAAACTGTGGATTTAAAATTGAAAATAAAAAAATTGTCAAAAGAGATATTTTGACTTCACTAGTGGTGAAGTTTTAAAGAATACTTTTACTGAACATTAGTGCTACATAAGGTTTTTTGATTTTTAGGTATTAAATATAGACCAGTGTGATACTGAAATATGTTTTATTTGTAATGCTGATCTTTGTATTGAAGATACAGAAAAAGTGACTCGAGGACTACCGAATTTAATAAGAGTTAGCTCTGAGAGAAACGATGGAAAATATGAAATGTTAAAAAAAGTTGATTCAATTTTAGTACACAGGAAATGTCGAGAAAAATATACGTTAAAAAGGAATGATGTTTTGTGTTATAAGGATTTAGGCACTTTGTCGAAAAAAAGTAAATATAGCCCAGTCAAGAGTAAAGTCAGAAAGAGTAAAGAATTGTTTAATTTCAAAAAACTTTGTATAATTTGTGGATTAGATGCCGATAAAAGTAATACGAGATTAAGTATTAATCAACGCAAAAATATTTCCATAATTCAAAGTCCCACTTTTAAAGAAAAATTATCAGAAATGATTGCAGAACATAATGACGAATTAGGAAAAGGAATTCTACGACGAATTTCTTGTGATGATTTGGTAGCTGTACAAGCGAGATATCACCGCAGTTGTCACAAAAAAGTTTTAAGCAGTTACACTCGTGACACAAGTGATGCTAAAGGTCGACCCAAGGATGTAAAAATCTCACGTCAAATGGAATTGATTTTTGATTATTTAAGTGACAGTGATGATACACAGTTTACGCTCACAGAATTAATTGCATTATTAGGTAAATATATTGCTTAATTATAAATTATATTACTGTATACTATTTTACTATTATACTAACTTAATTATACTATTTTTTAAATTAAATTTTCATGTTTATTTTATTTATTATCTAATTTTCTTAAACAGGACATGATGCTTGTCATCCAAATACATCTATGTTTTACGAAGGTGTATTTCGGAAAACAGATAAGTCTAAACTATATGATATGTTTGAAGTAGACCGCACTGAGATTAACCTTGAAGATTGCATTTACGTCATTGATGGTGGTATGTTACTGCATAGAGTAGTATGGTCGAAAAATGACAAGTTCAAATGTATTTTTCAAAGATACGTAAATTATGTCAAGAGACACTTTGGATCAAAAGTTACTGTAGTTTTTGATGGCTATACAAACAATTCTAACAGCATCAAAGCTATGGAGCGTTATCGCCGTACCAATCAAAATTCCTCTCCAGATATTTTATTCCATGAAGATATGTGTGTCACAGTGACCCAAGAACAATTTCTTTCGAATAAAAATAATAAAACTCTATTTATTGAAATTCTAACGAGAATTTGGAAGAAGAAAACATAAACGTTAAACAAGCTGACGATGATGCAGACTTATTAATTGTGAAAACAGCCTTAGCATTATATGATAAACCTCCAGTTATTGTTGCAGAGGACGTAGATATTTTGGTGCTCATTACTGCGCTTACACCTAGTAATAAGAAAATTTATCTCTTAAAACCCACGAGAGGAACCATGAGTGCTAGTCTATTTTCTTCTGATAACAGCTTTAGAAAGCATAAATTTTGCAAAGAGAATATACTATTTTTGCATGCTCTAACCAGCTGTGACACAACATCATGCTTTTATGGTAAAGGTAAAAAATCGGTTTTTAATTCGATTGAAAAAAATCAATAAACTCAGATTTAAAAGAAGCGATCGAAGCATTTAAACTGGAAAATCAACATCAAACATCTATATATAAAAATGGTCTATTAATTCTCCTGTATATGTATAATGCACCAAAAAAATTACATGAGTTGATGAAAGCGATTTCAAAAAAGAAAAAAAGCTTAAAACCTGTAAAGTTAGAAAGTCTGCCACCTACTTCTGATGCTGCCAAGCAGCACTTTTACAGAGTATATTTACAAGTCCAGCAATGGCTTGGCAATGATCTAATACCAAAAGACTGGGGTTGGAATGTTGGAGAAATTTTAACGCCTATAAAAATGACACAGCCAGCTGCCCCAAAATCTTTATTAAAAATGATCTTTTGTAATTGCAAAACTGGCTGCAAAAAAGGATCGTGTACATGCAGAAGCGCTGGTCTTTTATGTTCATCGGTTTGTGGTACATGCTCAACTGAAACTTGCAAAAACTTTCCAATTGTTGACGAGATTGATTTTGATGATAATGACTTTGATGATAGTGAGGAAAAAATCCTCGAAGAAGAAGAAGAAGAAGAAGAAGAAGAAGAAGAAGAAGAAATCACTAGCTAAATTCTTAACATCAATAATTTTTAAAATTCCAAATTTAAAAAAATATATATATTCTTTGTATTCGTTTTACCTTTTATTAAAAAGAGAGCTTTTCTTTGAAATATTTTATTTATTACTGGAGGATTTGCCCGGGTTTGCTTGGGAGAAAGTGGTGTCATATTCTTACTTGCTAGGAAATTCACTTTAATTTGATACCATTTATGCTGTTTTTTTCACATCCACCAAGCAGGGGGGGATATTTATAATAATCCAAATTAATATGCACGTCAAATTGTTACTTACATTGAAATTCCCTTTAATTTGATACCCCACGTGCGGTATTTTCATATTTTCCATTTTTGACATCACCCCTCCTCCAATTCCACCAATTTATTGAGCCCCGGAGACCAAAATTTTTAATAGTGCGTATATGCATGTCACATACGGTATTTCATATTTTCCATTTTTGACACCCCTCCATTACAACCCATTTATTGAGCCCCAGGGCCCAAACATTTTCAATAGTTCGTATATGCATGTAAAATTGTTACTTGCATTGAAATTCCCTTTAATTTGATACTCCACAGTATTTTCATATTTCATATTTTTCATTTTTCACACCCCCCCCCCGGCCCAAAACACCTATCTTATGTTGGTTCTCCCGTTGTGTAAAAAATTTGTGCCAAGTTTGGTGGAAATCGGTCCAGTGATTTTTCATATTTTCCATTTTTGACCTCCCCCAAAACCACCCATTTATTATGCCCCAGGGCCCAAGAATTTTCAGTAGTGCTTATATGCATGAAAAAGTGTTACTTGCATTGAAATTCCCTTTAATTTGATACCCTACATGCGGTATTTTCATATTTTCCATTTTTGACATCCCCCAGGGCCCAAAACACCTATCTTATGTTGGTTCTCCCGTTGCATAAAATATTTGTGCTAAGTTTTGTTGAAATCGGTCCAGTGGTTTAGTAGGAGGTGTGGAATATAAATACACACAATGACTTTTATGTATATTAAGATACACATATTTAATAATATTATTCAACAGAGGAAGATTTGTTAAAATCGACCATTCCGTCTATCGATTTAATACTCCTAACGATGAAATAATAACAAAATCGTTATTTTTATTTTATTACTATTAAAATTTGAACTATTTTAAACAAAAAGAATGAAGACTTTATCATGATCCAATGGTTTATTTAGTAGTAAGGAAAGAAATTCACTGAATGTAAACGTTTTTATCTATTTTACCGCGCGCTGCCCTTAAATAAGGGTTTTTTTAAAAAGCCTGACCTTATAAACATGCAAAGATGATTTTAAACCGATATTTAGACCTTTTTCAATAACTATACCAAATATCACTTTGCCTCAATTTTTTAAGAAATTTTACCGTTATTTTTACTCTGGCGACTGGACTACATAGGGAAGACACCTATGAAACAGAAAATCATACATGTTAATGTAAATCAATGATCATCAACTATGATATCAATCAAGAATTTGTTATAAATAATAATAAATCCTAAGAGACAATGTATTATATTGCAGCACAATGCAAATAAAACAAATCAAATATAATGGCACAGAGATAGAGATGGAACAAGTATGCCAATTTAGTTAGACAAAGTACAATATCAAAACAAATACCAATGTTAATAAAAGTATTACCAGTAGTGAGATAAATATTTGGTACTACCTTGAGAACAGATTCTGAACATAATAATAACAATATTGTAACCAAAATATTGTAAACTAACTAACTATGTACATATAACCAGAAGTAAGCTGAACCATTGTATAACCAACTAGCTAAGAAAAATACTGTATCAAAGATTGAACACAAATTATTAAGGTTATTACCAGTAGTAAGAGGGAATCCCAATGCTACTTTGAGAACAGACTATGACCATAAAAACAGTCATTTTATATACAAATAATTAAAAACCAAATGACTATTATGAAAGAACCCAGATGTAAACAAACCATGAGGAGCAAGTTATTTATGAAAAATATAACATACAAGCTTGTTTAAAACTAATGAAAACATTGTCAAGAGTTAGAATAATGTCTAATACTACTTTGGAAACCCAAACCAAGTGTAACAATAACAATTTAGTTATTGTATTAACAAAAATAAATGACTACTATGATATGACACAACATAAACAGACCCATTACTGAGAAATTGAAGGGTTCTGAACTAGCTAAAGGCTAACCAGTATGTGTAATGAATTAGGTACAATGTGTGTACACTAATTATAATTAGTACATGATATAATTTATATAGAAAAAAACAAAAATAAGGTAACGATTGTATAGGAGAGATAGGAGGGGACTAAAACAATGTAAATAGTAGATTAAATACAGTCATATACCAATATTCTAGTGTAAAATTATGTAAATAGACGTTACTAGTATTATTAGATTGCAATATTACTGTTTTAAATAAGAAAAATTAGTTTTAAGCACATTTATAAAAAATCAAATATGGACGCCTAATGACGCCATAACGAGATATTGTTTAGGGAACAATTATTCCCAAATTTTGAATCAAACCAATTGAGATATGGACTCAGAGTGTTTATTTAAAAAGTGTTTTAATATAAATAAGTAAAATTTAGTGTAATAGACTTATAAATATAAGATACACCAGAAATAATTAATAAAATCATTACAGTGATAGAAGTGATGGACGGAAAATAATCATTCTTAGACTTAAATTAAAGCGCAGGATGTCCGCAATTCACTGACATCAACCATTTAACGATAGGACATAGATTAAGAAAGTTATTGTGAGTTTAAACTTTTCAATTAAATTTTTGTACCAGTGCTGACGTCACAACGCCTCAAACGCAAAGTCGAATTTGTTAAAAAATTAAATATTTTAAGAAAACAAAGGGCTTTGGGTCGGAGAGTATAGTTTTTTCAACCAATAGAATGAATGAACCTTAGTCAGACGAGCAGGAGACGCTTCGAAGAAGCATCACAGTTCACGATCAGTCTTTCGACGGAGAGGCCACGCCACTCGCCAACATGAAAAAGTTTTAATTTTGAATTTGTGCGCGGCAGTGACATTAAGTAAATCAACATACATAACCTTAATACTACACCAATATATACGAGTGAAATGTGCGGAGTTATTTATTTATACAAGTACGATTAGTGTATAATGTCAATCGTACTTGCGAGTGTTGTGAAAGATAAAAAACAGGGAGTACAATTTTTTATTTAAATGATATTGAAACAGAAATAATAATTTCGTAAACAAATAATTTTGATACTACGCAAGTCAGAAGAAGGCGAAGTATTAAAAAACTATGATTGAATTATCAGAATTAAAGGAAATATTAATTCACAATTATTAAAATATTGAAAAAATATTTTAATTATTTATCATAATTTAAAAAATTATGTTAGAAGCATTTATTACTAAATACGAGTAAGAACAATAGTCACTCAATTGACTAAAATTGTTTTCTTGATTTTTCGATGTTTTAAAGTAAACGTTATTAACTTTCATACGAAAGAGTAAATGTAATCCTGATAATAACATATCAAAATATTACAAATAATGTGTTTATACCTAGATTAAGAAATAATAAATATTAAGAAATAATTAACCATTATAACAATACCCGTTATAACATAACCTTAGAATCGTAACGGTAACTTTCCAACTTCACTGTTACCAGTCTGTTCTCAAGTAAAATCCAAACCAGATAGAAATAATAACAAGAGTTTTTTTTTATAAATTTTTCTCTTGCAAATAGATAATTCTCAAAGCGAATTATTAAAATAAAGTGATACATTTTAACTGTACAAGTCAACGAGCTTGGTAATTGTCAGACGAGTACTATAAGTTGCGTGCACATTCCCGCGTACGATAGTACCATAACTATCAGATATATGGTATTAATTTTCGATTTTTATATTTGTTTGTTTATTATTAATTATTGTTCATTTTATATCACTATTAATATTACATCTTGTGCCTGGTATCATGCTACCTAAAAGAACCTTACGAATATGGTAATTCATTGATACAAGAGAACATAACCTCTTGAAATTAACTTATTGTACAACTAACAGGTTTACCAGCCTTGAGGCTGAACAGAGTCTTATTTTGAATTTTTTAATTGTAATTATTATCTAAAAGGTTGTTAGCCATTGATTGTTCATTGTTCAAAGATTTTATAATATCTCGAATTGTTAATAAACCTCCACTTTTATTACCAGTGAAAAAGAGTATCATTTCAATTCTAAATTAGTTCATTTATTTTTAATCAGTTTTACCAAAGGTGGCGGAAGAGTTTAAATAGATCTAATAATACAGAATATTATTTAGATATTATTTCATTTATATTGTGTGTGATAACTATATTGAATATTCAACCTGAATATCTATCTGTATGTAAAGTGTATGTATTTCAGCGGAACCGTCACTGAACAGGACTAAAATATCCACGTGTGGTAAGTGAGGGAGGTATATAACAGAGTGCGCGAAACATTTTTAATCAAAGAAGTGGACTATTAATACGCACCCATTAAACAATACAATCACACTAATAACCATAATAGTTATAATTACGACACTTTATAAAAAACAACATTATCATAGATACCGGTGCGTATCTGCACTCACACTACTACACTACACCACCATAAGTATAAATACATCTATTATAAACTTGTTACTTTACAAGTTGGCGCTCCATCGCGGGGCAGAAGTGAGTGAAGATCCACTAAGAAGAATTATAAAATATTATCATACTATCTACGAATCTATAATAATAATACCACACCACTATACCATAAATATATATCTACATCTATAAAAATTACTTTATAGATTGGCGCCCAACGTGGGGCAGAAGTGAGTGAAGATCCACTAAGAAGAGTTATAAAATATTATCGTACTATCTACGAATCTATAATAATAATACACATCTATTACAACTCTACTTATCAACATCTGTACTTATAAAAGTTTTATTACAATATTCAGTTTGGGTCCTATAATGGATAGGAGTTTCTTTTGTTAGTTTCATTCGGGTCCCCAGTTTAATCCTGTATAGGCGGATTTTTCATGCAGACTTGAACATGCTCCTGGGACAGGTTTAGTTAGGCACGATCTTGCCTAGGAACATGTCGGCCTTTGGGCCAAATTAATTCTTAAAGGTTATAAAGCATCATGGCACATTACTGTTATTAAATTTCTTTCACGAAAATATTACTGTTATTAATATTTCACAAAAATTTATCACGCTTAAATTCTTTTTAATTTATTATGGTCACTTGTATTTTGACTGAATTATGATTATATTTCCTCCAAGTCTAAGTGCTCAGTGTGGGAGCACTTTATAGTAGTATCAGGCATTATGCCAACCCCTGAATTTTAGTATGCCCTGGGGGCACTGGGGTTACACATATATATATATGGATTATTATGTAGTAAGATCTTTCAATAGGTGTTGCGTTCAAGAATATTTATGAATTGTGAATTATGTACCTTATGGGGTGAAAGAGGTGTGGCAAGATATTAATGTTGAAAGTTGTAATTGTCCTGTAATGTGGAACGTGTGTATGTGTTGTAGTTGTAGACATATATATTTATATGTCCATTTATATGTATTGTATATTCATGTGTTATTTCTGGGGGTTAGGTATAGGGCTAAGTGGGGAAAAGTAACCCCAATTGGAAAAGAAAATCAATTAATCATTATATTAATTACATTTAAATTTTATATTTATTTTTAAAGTAAAAAATTAACAAAAATATGTTAAGGAGAAAGCAATGACTTTGTTGGGAGATAAATATTTAACGTTTTGTTATAAAAAAAAAAGAGAAGGATGTAATAAAAATTTATTGGTTATTAATTTTGTGAGTTTTAATTGCAAGTCCCGTCTCACTGGATCCAGCACATTTTTGGCTTCTCTAGGCTTTTGGCCTAGTTTTAATTATCTTGTGGCCCCTCTCTAAAAAAAAAAATTAACTAATTTTTTTTATAAGTCAATAAAATACTTAAAGAAGGGTTACAAATGGTAATTTTCTATAAACGTAAATTATAGTTGAAGGGGGAGGGGATAATTTTTACTTCCATGTTCCATAAGGAAGTGGAAGTATGGTGATGGTGAAAAAAATCATGTTCGAGATAAGGGCTGATTCTGATTATACTACCCTCAAAACACGAAGAAAATTCATTTTTTGAAAATTGTCTGTGTGTAGAATTTGTTTCTATGCCGAACGATAACTGTCGCAAATTCAAACAATCAAATAATTTTTTGCATACATCACTGAATTGTAGAGGATGCAAGGCCAATTGATGTTGGTGAAGATCGGTTAAGGGGAAGGGTAGTTTACCTTCAACGTTTTATGTTTTAACAAGGGTAATTTCTTCTATGACGAATGATAACGCCCACACATTCAAACAGAATCAAATAATTTTTTACATATATGCCTGAGTTGTAGAGGACTCAAGGCCTATTGATTTCGGTGAAGATTGGTTACGGGGAAAGGGTAGTTTACCTGGAACGTTTTATGTTTTAACAAGATTAAAGTAGGCCTACTTAATTTTGATAAATAAAGTATCCTGATATGAAGATCATAATAATACACTGTAAAAACGTAGATGAAATATCTATAAATGAAGAGGCTAGTTGAACAGGGTGGGGGTGATTTTCTATAAATGAAAATTATAGTTGAAGGTGGAGGGATAATTTTTTATGTGTACTACGTTATCGGCAACAAAGAAGTAGTTTGTTGTTAAAATTCCTTCCCGGGTTGTTTGGCCGTGGTCCAATGTTTCTGCAAAACCAGACGTTTCAGCAGTGCCAGCGACTGCATCGTCAGTGTAAATCGTATCCGCTAACATGAGTTGGTATACGTTAGTGACCACAGTACCGTGGTTAAGGCTGAAGAAAGAAGTAGTTTCTATGGAAATATTTCATTTTGAAAATGATTTTAAATATAAATCTTAGAACATGGAAGTCATGTATGGTTCTCCATACCGATATTTTTAGTTGCTACCATGGGGTAAGGGTGAGTAATTATAATTATTAGTAATTTATATATACTGTATTGGGTCTTGTATTATATGGATCATTCATTAAAGAGCATTAGTTCATCATTGTAGCGTATTTTCGGTCCGTCCGGCCATTTTGTAATCCGGCCTAGGGTCTGGTCCCGAGGTGGCCAGACGAGAGCGTGTCTACTGTAGTTTTAAAACTATTCATTTGGCAAATTTAAAATGTCATATTTTAAAAATGTGAAAATGCCAAAAAATGCTCAGCACAAGTTTTCAATTATACAGTGTGTAGTGCAAAATATAAGAGTAAATTATCTTTAAGTATCATGAAAGTATCATCAAATTGGAAAACCCTATTTATTGATTGAAAGAAAATGCTTTATTTGTAAATTTATGAATGGACGTAGTAAAGCAGACATTTGGAAAAATGCGCAGTATTTGCATGAAGTTGGAACATCATAACATAAACACATAACCAAGTTAACACCACAATGCCCTTATGACATAGAATAGTTTACAGTTCAACAAAATTGATATCACAGTGTGCCAAAACAGTGCTAGTCTCAGCACAGAGACGCAGAAACAGGAAGCTGTGGGTTCCACACCCTTGATAAACGTGATCCACTAGATGCTTGTATTTACATTTGGTACACTTCTTCACTACCTGATGTATTGATATATCGCGTACTCAAAGGATTGAAGATGTAGTGCAGGTGAAGATATCAGGAAGTACCGATTATTTATAGTTAATGAAACTACAAAAATTAAAAGAAAATACGTAATTATTTGTTGTGTATTTTGTTATAATCAAGTAGGTTAATTGTGGAAACACAAAGGCTTTATTAGCAGGTATCTTAAAACTTAACAGAGTCATGAAACAGTACAGCTGACACCCTTCAACAAATTACATTCTGGGACTACTCTGCCTCAGCTGCTCATTAAATTCTTTATCTTCTTCCTCTTCAGAATTGTTAACTGCAACAGTTTCAGGTTTGGTAACAGTTTTAATAACTAGCGCATCTGTAAGTGATTGTGTCACTTTTATATTATTATCAAACCACTATTCAATATCATTTAAGTATACAACTGTAACAGTGTTTCTGTTGCTGTTTTCACAATCTGTAGAATTTATTATACCGTATCCTCCTAATTTTATAACTAGTTGTTTATTACATTAGGTAATAATTTTGCCAGCACTTTTACAATTTGAGAACTACTGCATGCCATGAAATTGTAACAGAGTAAACTGCATCTAATTGTAAATTTTAATGGAAATTAAGTTGTAGAATAATTATCAATAATTTTTTTTTTTTAATAATCATCCCAAAATTTAGAATGGCATTATTATAAATACGCCCAAATTTTGTATAATAATATAATATTCTACAATGTGGAACTCCTTGATTAACGACCTGGACCAAGGAAATTACAGTAAGTAGCAAATAACAAAAAACTGTATTTTGGTATCCATATATGAATTCTGGTTCAAGTACATAAGCTCTAAAATTATCTGTAATTATCTTGTTGGTACATCCTCTTCATTCACTTTTTTAAATATTAAAAAACTGTACATATACACAGTATGTTACTGTATGTTACTGTATATATATACAGTAGAACTTGGCTAATTCGAAGCTGAAGGGGCCAGTAAAAATTCGAATTATCCAAAAATTTGAATTAGGAAAACTTTTAATAACGGTAGAAAAATCAAATCAAAAACCGAAATTCAGTAAAGCAATATGTTATTTTATTAAACAATTTCCTTAGACATATGTATTACAAACGTATAAACATGTTTCAGTACAAAATAGAGCATTTACAGTTTTTTAAAAAAGCTAGAAACTTTTGATTGCATTTTGCAGTTAATACACTGAGTTGTAGTAAACTCTTCAAGTTTATTAAATGCTTGGAAAATAGCGTCACGTTCTGCTGTCCTTCAACAAACCGTCTCAAGTCTTGAATGTAATTTGATGCCTGTGAAGCCGTTGGAATCGGTATCTCTGGAAGTTCTAGCTGGTCCCCTTCTTCATCTGAAGATGTACCATCATTTCTTTTGTTCATAACATCAGCCACGATCTCCGCATCTGTCTGTTCACCGCACACCGCCAAGTCTTCATCCATGTTTACAAACTCTTCGTAACGAATGCCTGCGTCATGTCCAACATCTTCCCAGTTATCCGTAGTGGGTACGACTTCTCTAGCAGCTTTATTCTCCTCTTCACCTTCAATGTGGCAGAAACCACCTTTACGAAAACAATTAGCAATTGTTTTTTGCGTAACTTGGTTCCAAGCACTGTTGCACATGCGGGCAGCTTGAAGGATGTTAATCTTGATATTTTCGTGCTCATCTAAATAAGCACCTGACAGAATGTTTTGGACCACAAGCCGTCTGTAAAAATGCTTAAAATTTTTTATTACACCTTGGTCCATAGGTTGAACTACTGAAGTTATGTTTGGAGGGAAAAACACAACCTTTACATTTTCCATCACAGGAATAGTGTTGTGCGCTGTACAGTTGTCAATAAACAAGACGATTCTTCTGTTTTGATTCCGAAATTTCCTGTTGATTTTCAAAAGCCATCTTTCGAAAATTTCACCTGTCATCCAAGCTTTATTGTTTGATTCATATTCAACTGGTTTCGTTTTTACATTTTTAAAACGTGGGTTGGCTGACTTCCCTATCATTAGCAAAGGCAGTTTTTCCGAGCCATCCATGTTTTCTCCGATTAAAAGTGTTATGCGCTCCTTGCTGTGTTTGCCGCCACTACAACTTTCTCCTTTAAAAGCAAGTGTTTTGTCGGGGGTGCATTTGAAGAATAAGCCCGTCTCGTCTACGTTAAAAATGTCTTTAACGTCTCTATCAGAAATCATTTGCAACAAATCGTCTTTCCATGAATTTGCAGCTTCAACATCAACAGATCCCACTTTCCCCACAAACAGTTTTGAAAGACATGCCATTCCTTTCTTTAAAACCATCGAGCCAACCAGTGCTGGCCTTAAAATCATTTTTCCCTAAGCTAGATGCGAATTCCTCAGCTTTGGCTCTGACGAGGGGCCCACTGACTGGAATTTTTTTGTCCCTTGCTTGCTTAAACCACTTCACTACACATTCATCCACGTCAGTATTTTCTGGTCCTCGCGCTCTTTTCCTATCTTTGTCGCTGGCTTTACACACACTATTCAAAATCTTCTCTTTATTTTTTAGATACGTTGACAGCATATTTGGCGGTATCCCGAATTCCTTGGCAATTTCAGATTTCTTTTTTGTCCCTTTTCCACTTCCCGTATAACGGCAACTTTTTCGGCAAATGTCAATGATTTGTATTGGGTCCGTGTTGGTTTTGAAAGGGCCATGATGAATACACAACACAATAAAACTGCACAATAAGTGTCACTAAAACACACCAGTCTGTAAATACAGTACTGTATAAAGAAAGGAACGGTCTCTCACTACAGGACACAGCTCGCACAGTAGAAACTCAAAAAGACTTAACACTTCCACGAATGCAGGCAGACTGAACTGAAAGCAACAGTGAGGGTGGCTGACTGACGAGGCGTGGAACAAGGGACAATGGCGGACGGTACCGTTACACGAGCCAGTCATGTGTCATCGCCAGATACTGACGGCAATTCCACGAATTTGACACAAAAGACAAGCGTCTGTTCACAAAGGGCGATGCCTGCTTGTCTGTTTCCAGTCGTGTCTCTATTGTTACGTGGTCTAGCCCATACAGCAGGCGATTTTTTGTAGTTAGAGCAAAATTTATATTTCGAATTAACCAAAAAAAGTTCGAATTACAGACGATGTTTTTTGCATGATTTTACATAGGATATTTAAGGGACCACGGTAAAAGTTCGAATTATCCACGAATTCGAATTATGCACGTTCGAATTAGCCGCCAAGTTCTACTGTATATTATAGCAGCACCAAATATTAATTATTTGGGGTTATATGTTGCCCGCATACTGAAAGCATAGTTAAATAAATTATAACAGTCAAAACTCCATTTGAATGTAGAGCGTTGAAAATAATGCTTAGTAAAGCGACGCACACGTGGTCATTATGTAATCAGTTCGCTGTACAAGGAAGCGGCCACACCCAATCTGTTAATTATTAATATCTCGGAAACTAATGAATTAAGGCGAAATCCAAGATAGCCAAAATGTTTGCCGAAATATTAATAATGACGTGTGCAAATTTTACGCAATATAATTAACAAATGAAAGAGTTAATTAAATATAATTGAATAACTCCTGTAAAAATAGAGTTACATTAATGAGATTTTAGTATGTTATGAAGATAATAATTTCTGACAGATTGTATATTTTAGATTTCACACAACTTGGTTTGCAACCAAGTTATTGCAAAATTAAATAAGCACAGGAAATCCGGACCGACAAATTGGTTCCGCCGGTAATAATAGTATTAGAAATAATATCAATTCTCCGTCTGTGGGAACCTAACTTCATTCTCACGGACCAAGGGAATTCAAATTTTATGTAGTAGGGAGAGTGTGTCAGCCAATCAAATCACTTGACGCAAGCCCCGACCAGCGAGGTGTTTTCAGGCTGAAACATCACTCTTCTGCCAGTACTCACGAAGTTAAGACGTAATTCTTCGATCGTCTAGTAACCATAGTGGTGAAGATCAACAAGAAGACTCTACGTGGTCAACACACACGCAATTACAAACACAATAAACACAGATCAACTGTATAGCTCGTAATTGTTGCGTAAAGGCGAGATACTCTTCAGTACATCAACCAAGCTTATTGTGTACTACCAGCTAGTCATAAGCACGCAAGAGATCCACCAGACTTCAAGACCAGACTTCAAGAATACAGCAGAGAGGCCGTCTAAATTATTGGTGAACAGCTGACGAGCAGAGCTACCACTCGAACGAAGCACACACACACACGCTGACGTGCGACGTGCGAATCGACGAGGGACAGGAACCAGTTCCAGCAGACAGCCGCAGACGTTAAAATATTCACGAACAGCAAAGAAGCAGAGTGTTACCGAAGTTTGAACTCAACGACCGAATCCAGCAGCTCTAAGCAGATTACTTTCTCTAGCGAAGGACTCGAATCGACGAGGGAAAATCGGAACGACATCCTCTTCAATAACAGGAAAGCAAAATCCACTTATTTATTTTTCAACATTAAATTTTCTATTTTTCATTTAAAAACATTGTAAATTCAAATAATTCAGGTGCCATACAAAAATCAAAGACTCTAGTAATTAAGAATAAATTCATTGTGATAATCTGTATTGCAGTTTAAGTCATTAGTATGCTATAGTTAAGAAATAGAAGTAGTATAAAAGCGCTATACAAATCTTAACTAACAATCTAATCTTAGTTCATACTGGAGTATAACAGAAGTCGAATCACTAGAAATGAAATAACGTGAACTAGACTGTCACGTCTAATTTATTTTGGAAAATTATTCTAATTAACTTCAGAGTTTTATATTTTGGTTCATGAACATTTAAATTCAATTTAGTAAAAGAAATTTAATCAAATCAAATCAATTAATTAATTAAAATTTAAATTACAATTAACTCGCCAAAGAACGAGTTTAGTTTCTTTTCAATTATTAATCAATCGAAAAACATTGATTCATTGTTTAGACTGTAAGAAATTCATAATATAATAACCATTTATTTCTTGTGTGTTGTTGGAGTAATAAACAACGTTTTATTACCCCATATAACACTGTTTTATTGTTGTGCGATAAAGCCTACCAGTCTCACAAAACTCTCCCCCTTTAAAGTAACCTATTTTGTGTGTTGTTGCAATAAATTTGAGATTACTAGCTTGCGAACTTCAAATCCAAAATCCACACGCCCTAGCCGGAAGAATCCGCAAGATCGGACAGCAGGTAGGTACTCATACACAACACGACACAACAATAACGCATATAAGTAGAGTTATAAATGTCGGCCAACGTGGGGCCCGACAAACGTACATTAAATTGAATTCACGTTCCGAACAAGAGTTATAAATGGCTTGCCCGGAAAGTGGGGCACGATCAAATTAAATTAAATTCAATTTAAATTTAATTTTCACTTTAAAACAAACTTTGCTGTTTTAATTCGTAAAACAGCTGGCGTCCAACTTAACAATCCCCAAAGAGTTTTGTGACTGGTGTTCGTACAGCAGTGAAATTATTGTGTGTATTTGAAACTGTTCTGTGTATTTTAAATTGTCTATATTTGAAATTGTTGTGTATTTAAAATGGATATGGATAAAATACTTAAACAAATACAGCAAATGAACGAGAAAATGAGCGCGGATTTGACCGCTAACATGAACTCGAGATTTGAGAAAATCGACGCGAAATTTGAACTTAGCAACGCAGAAATAACTTCTAAAATCGAGGCACAAAAAGTTAGTCTAACCGAGAAATTAGATCAAAGCAACGCTGACATAAACGCCGAGATTAAGCAAAGTAATAAAGAAAGTAGTAAAGAATTAACTGCGAAAATAGACGAAAGCGTAACCGAGCTAACTGTGAAGGTCGCTGAAATCGCTGAAAAAATAAATACGGTCGATACTAAAATCAATGAACGGTTTAAGGTTTTTGAGACCACTATGCAAAAATCGTTTATTGAACAAGTAACACGTATGGAGGGCCGGTTCAAGGACCATATAAGCCGCTGCGAGAAGCAAACCCAAGACGTCTCAAAAAAGATTGAATCCCTAGAGGTAAAGATTCACGCTGACGTGACCGAAACGCAACGACGAGTAGATAGATTAGACGCTTCAATTGTAGAGACGCGATCTAACATTGACTCTAATAAAGAGAGTGTCTTACAAACGTTAAACGACGAGATTTTGAAAGTACGACAGGAGGTACGGAGGAGATCTGCTCCTAATATTTTGGTACAAGGTCCTGTTGACGAGAAAAATCGCGTGTATTTTACGGGGGAAAATAACGAAAACCCTATTGAATTTTTATTAGCGTGTGAGAGTGAAATGGCTAGAGTAGGTTCCTGACTAGAAGATCAAGACAAAATACAGTGGGTAGTTAACGCGATGCGTGATTCAGCGCGTAAGTGGTATAACATAGTACGTGATAGAGTGTCCACATACGCGGAGTTCAAACAAAAATTTGAAAGCCGGTACTGGAACTCGCATACCCGAAGACTTCTGCGCAATGAACTGGAATATGGCAGATTTGATAGGAGATTGGGTATTACCGCGGAAAATTATATAATCCAGCAGGTCGAACGCGCCAAGCATTTAACCCCAGCATTTGCGGAGATTGACATAGTCACGAAACTTGCCTATCACTTTAATCATAACATTAGAGTAGCCGTGTTTACGCAGGGTATTCGCACGGTCGATGAACTCCTCATTCTAGTGTCCCAAAGTGAGACGGTTTTTGATTTTGGCGGGTGGCGTTATAATCCCGATTTTCGCCGAAATAACGAAGGGCAGAATACACGGGAACAATACCAGCAACCTGATCAGAGACCGAGTACTAGTTCTACTCCACCCCAGACATCGTCGAAACCCCCAGATAAGACCTTTGAATACAAAGGCAAACAAAATATTGGTAGACCGAAAGGCCAATATAAGGGTAACGATGGGGCCCCGATTAGAACTATGCAAACGGTTGAGATAGCTAGAACTGATACAATAGAGCAAGACAGCGATACTCCAAGTAATAAAGACCCCAATGAGAGGAAAAAGAATCGTAAGTTTCAAAAAAACTTGGAAACGGGCGCCTCCAGGGTGGAAGCGCCATAAATCATGCTAAAATGTATCGCAATAAAATAGGTAAAAATAAGAAAAATGCTAGATTTAAGAAAAGTGATTTTTCTACAGAAATTTGTACACCAGTTGACAAAGTATTTCAACCGGAAGGTACGGAACCGTGGTTGGCCGTTAACACAATACAACAATGGGCTCCGACAATTGTACGTCCGGCGCAACAGGAAAGTGATGACGACGTTCCCACACAGTCAGCGTGGGAAGACGTAGAAATCATATCCGGGGACGCGTACGAATTCGACGAGTACATAGCGGAATATTGTAGAGCCACCCATAAAAATGCCTATGATCTACTGGATGCACTTTAAAAATAATAATTGTATTATAAGTAAAATTAAAATAAATAATTTGTGTTTATAATATTATTAATAATAATTGTAGATAGCTGGTGTATTAATAATAATGCATTTATAACGTGGTGAATAACGAGCGTGTACAATGAAACAAACGCACCGCCAGGAAATAGTTAAGACACGCGGTAACTACCTCCCCACGTTTGAAAGTAGGTCAAGCAATTAGCCGCGCGGCAGGCGATAACGGCTGTAAATAAACTGTCAGCAAATTCCTTTGCACGCGTGCCACTGTTTACAAACAAACCTTTGAACCGCTGCAGTTAGCTATTAACCGTTGTAAAAACATTAATACAGAATAAATTGCAAATATAATATTATTAATAAATGTATTAGAGTTAAGTTGTATGTAATTGAATAACATTAACACACATGTACGTTTTTCTTTTGAATAAGTAATACAATGTATAGGTAATAAGTATAGTGGTTACAGAATACGTGTGTAATGATTAAGAAAAAAAAAATAACTGTAATTATTACATTCATTTTTTTTTTTTAAACCGGTGTGGGAATATATAACAGCACCAAATATTAATTATTTGGGGTTATATGTTGCCCGCATACTGAAAGCATAGTTAAATAAATTATAACAGTCAAAACTCCATTTGAATGTAGAGCGTTGAAAATAATGCTTAGTAAAGCGACGCACACGTGGTCATTATGTAATCAGTTCGCTGTACAAGGAAGCGGCCACACCCAATCTGTTAATTATTAATATCTCGGAAACTAATGGATTAAGGCGAAATCCAAGATAGCCAAAATGTTTGCCGAAATATTAATAATGACGTGTGCAAATTTTACGCAATATAATTAACAAATGAAAGAGTTAATTAAATATAATTGAATAACTCCTGTAAAAATAGAGTTACATTAATGAGATTTTAGTATGTTATGAAGATAATAATTTCTGACAGATTGTATATTTTAGATTTCACACAACTTGGTTTGCAACCAAGTTATTGCAAAATTAAATAAGCACAGGAAATCCGGACCGACAAATTGGTTCCGCCGGTAATAATAGTATTAGAAATAATATCAATTCTCCGTCTGTGGGAACCTAACTTCATTCTCACAGACCAAGGGAATTCAAATTTTATGTAGTAGGGAGAGTGTGTCAGCCAATCAAATCACTTGACGCAAGCCCCGACCAGCGAGGTGTTTTCAGGCTGAAACATCACTCTTCTGCCAGTACTCACGAAGTTAAGACATAATTCTTCGATCGTCTAGTAACCATAGTGGTGAAGATCAACAAGAAGACTCTACGTGGTCAACACACACGCAATTACGAACACAATAAACACAGATCAACTGTATAGCTCGTAATTGTTGCGTAAAGGCGAGATACTCTTCAGTACATCAACCAAGCTTATTGTGTACTACCAGCTAGTCATAAGCATGCAAGAGATCCACCAGACTTCAAGACCAGACTTCAAGAATACAGCAGAGAGGCCGTCTAAATTATTGGTGAACAGCTGACGAGCAGAGCTACCACTCGAACGAAGCACACACACACACGCTGACGTGCGACGTGCGAATCGACGAGGGACAGGAACCAGTTCCAGCAGACAGCCGCAGACGTTAAAATATTCACGAACAGCAAGGAAGCAGAGTGTTACCGAAGTTTGAACTCAACGACCGAATCCAGCAGCTCTAAGCAGATTACTTTCTCTAGCGAAGGACTCGAATCGACGAGGGAAAATCGGAACGACATCCTCTTCAATAACAGGAAAGCAAAATCCACTTATTTATTTTTCAACATTAAATTTTCTATTTTTCATTTAAAAACATTGTAAATTCAAATAATTCAGGTGCCATACAAAAATCAAAGACTCTAGTAATTAAGAATAAATTCATTGTGATAATCTGTATTGCAGTTTAAGTCATTAGTATGCTATAGTTAAGAAATAGAAGTAGTATAAAAGCGCTATACACATCTTAACTAACAATCTAATCTTAGTTCATACTGGAGTATAACAGAAGTCGAATCACTAGAAATGAAATAACGTGAACTAGACTGTCACGTCTAATTTATTTTGGAAAATTATTCTAATTAACTTCAGAGTTTTATATTTTGGTTCATGAACATTTAAATTCAATTTAGTAAAAGAAATTTAATCAAATCAAATCAATTAATTAATTAAAATTTAAATTACAATTAACTCGCCAAAGAACGAGTTTAGTTTCTTTTCAATTATTAATCAATCGAAAAACATTGATTCATTGTTTAGACTGTAAGAAATTCATAATATAATAACCATTTATTTCTTGTGTGTTGTTGGAGTAATAAACAACGTTTTATTACCCCATATAACAGTGTTTTATTGTTGTGCGATAAAGCCTACCAGTCTCACAAAACTCTCCCCCTTTAAAGTAACCTATTTTGTGTGTTGTTGCAATAAATTTGAGATTACTAGCTTGCGAACTTCAAATCCAAAATCCACACGCCCTAGCCGGAAGAATCCGCAAGATCGGACAGCAGGTAGGTACTCATACACAACACGACACAACAATAACGCATATAAGTAGAGTTATAATATATATATTAAACTTTCACTGTGAACACTTACTTTTTGGTTTTGTTTCCCAAACGTTTCAATGTGGTGTTTCAGTATTTCAAGTTCCACTGAAAAAGATGAACATTGGGAAATGTTGAAACATTTGGGAAACAAAACCAAAAAGTAAGTGTTCACAGTGAAAGTTTAATTTATATATATATATATATATATATTACTTTAATATTTATAACTAAATTTACCTCAAGATATACTTTTTTCCTTTAGGAACATGTTTCGGGAGTTCTTGTTCTCCCATCTTCAGCCTTCGCCATCTTGTTTCTGGTGAAGTATTTGTGTGTTGGCTTCTGGATGTTATTAAGGTAGTTTGTTGGTCTTTGGTCCTTCAAAGTTGCATTATTGTGTGTGGTTGTGGTATCTGTTTTTGTATTTTGTGTATTTTCGATGTTGAGTGCTTTGAATATTGTGTCATGTTTTGTATCGATTTGTATTTGTTCTGGTATTAATTTGTTTTGTGTTTTATGTTTGTAAATCTGTAAATTTTCCCAAATGTTCATTATGGTGCCTTTGTGTGGTATATACCTTGAGTACGCAAGCACATATGCACAAAATTATTTGATTCTGTTTGAAGTTGTGGCAGTTATCGTTCGCCATAGAAAAAATTACCCTTGTTAAAACATAAAATGTTGCAGGTAAACTACCCCTTTCCCTTAACCGATCTTCACCAAAACCAACAGGTCTTGAGAACTCTACAATTCAGGGCTGTATCCAAAACATTATTTGATTCTGTTTGAATTTGCGGCTGTTATCGTTTGCCATAGAAAAAAATTACCCTTGATAAAAAAAAGTTGCAGGTAAACTACCCCTTTCCCTTAACCGATCTTCACCAAAACCAACAGGTCTTGAGAACCCTACAATTCAGGGCTGTATCCAAAACATTATTTGATTCTGTTTGAATTTGCGGCTGTTATCGTTTGCCATAGAAAAAAATTACCCTTGATAAAAAAAAAGTTGCAGGTAAACTACCCCTTTCCCTTAACCGATCTTCACCAAAAACAATAAGTCTTGAGTACTCTACAATTCAGGGCTGTATGTAAAACATTATTTGATTCTGTTTGAATTTGCGGCTGTTATCGTTTGCCATAGAAAATACCCTTGTTAAAACAAAACGTTCAGTTAAACTACCCCTTTCCCTTATCCGATCTTCACCAAAAACAATAGGTCTTGGGAACTCTACAATTCAGGGCTGCATGCAAAACATTATTTGATTCTGTTTGAGTTTGCGGCTGTTATCGTTTGCCATAGAAAAACATTACCCTTGATTAAAAAAAACGTTGCAGGTAAACTACCCCTTTCCCTTAACCGATCTTCACCAAAACCAATAGGTCTTGCGTACTCTACAAATAAGGACTGTATGCAAAAAATGTTTTGATTCTGTTTGAATTTGCGGCTGTTATCGTTTGCCATAGGAAAAAAATCTACACACATTTCGAAAAATGACTTTTTTCATGTTTTGAGTGTAGTACAATCAGAATCTGCAATAATCTCGAACACGATTTTTTTTGCCATCACCATACTTCCATTTCCTTAAGGAACATGGAAGTAAAATTGATTGTAGTGGACTCCAAAATTTAGGAGAAAAGTGAGAACCCAAATTCTCAGGCAACACAAGAATGCTAACCAATGTCATAGGCAGAGGGAAAATTACTATTCCACATGGTACCATGTTCATAAGACACGACAAATCTAACCTCGTAATAAACCTAACTTATAAACTTTCTGGTGACATTAAAACTGTAATTTGACAAAACTCAGAGTATGCCCAAATAAAACTGCTTCTAGTGCCATATACTGAACAAGTCTTGGCCATGTGTTCAGACATAATTAATTCACTCTGAATATTTTTGAAGGAAACTGTGTACAGGAAAAGGCTGACCAAGAAGGAACCACTTGAACAATATGGTGGAGGCAGGAGGTATGATGCATTTTAAAGAGTCATGGAGAATAGGGGTTCCGACTCTGTATCCGTCCCATTCTTGTTTTGAGTAATAATGTCAGAATGGAATGATCAAACAATACGCATTAAGTTTTGTCTGCAGTTTGGTGATACACAACTGGCACTATTGAAAGATGAAGGCTTTTGGTAATAAAGCTATGTATATTAAAAAGAGGTCTAATCATTTCAAAGATGCCCAAACATCAGCTGAGAGCAACAAATGGTCTGGCACACCCTCAACCAGCAAAAAAGCAGAAACAATTGAGAAAGTTCATCGGCTAGTGATGCAAGACGGTAGAATAACAGAGAGATTGAAACTGAAGTGGGGATTTCATTTGGCCAGTGCAATCAATTCTGACTGATGATCTCTTGCATGCGCTATTGCTCCAACATTCGTACCGAGGCCAAAATGAAACTCGTCTTTGTGATGCACATAACATGCTGCAATATAACAATGCTGATCCTGATTTTGCAAAGAAAATCATAACTGGAGATGAGATGGGTATGATCCTGAGTCAAGGACACAGTAATATCAGTATAAAACACCAGTCTCCCCAGCCAAACAAGGCACAACAATCACAAAGCTGTCAAGGTCTTGTTAACTGTCAACAATGAATATTACCTGAGTGGCAAAGCGGAGACTGGTTGATTCATCAGGACAATATTCCAGCCCATGCATCGCAACTCATTCAGTCTTTTCTAGCAAAACACAGTATTTCATAAGTTCATCAGCCTGCCTACTTGCCAGACATGGTTCTGTGCGACTTTTGGCTCTTTCCAAGACTCAAGACTCCACTCAAAGAAATAAGATTTCATGATGGAGATGAGATCAAAATAAATGCAACAAATCGCCTGTTGAATATACCAAAAACAAACTACAGAAAATGTTTCCAGCAGTGAAAGAACCACTGGGGGAAGTCTATCAATGCAGAGGGGAATTACCTTGAAGGAAACAAGCTTTTCAAATATTCAGGTAATATATTTTTTTTCCTGGCATAAAGTCCGATATTTTCTGATCAGATCTTGTACACCTAAGTGCTGAACTGTCTAGACAACAGGCAACAATCATTTTTTCCCCGACGAATACTACCTTTTTCTACTGAACTGTAACATAACTCCACTAAAGGCACATATATAAAGGTGTGAGGTAAAACAACACAGGTAAAGTAAAAGGTAAAAGAATAACAACAGACCCATTTATCATTTGAACAAAGTTTTCTTTTATTATGTAATACCATTTATGAATAAGTTATTATACAGTCATTATTTTTATTTATTGGAAATATGCACACTCCATTTGGTGAAGAGGGAAAGGACAAAGAGATATTTGTGTGCCATTAATTTTTTTAATTATAACAGGCCTAAGAATAGTAGTAGAAGTAGTAGTAGTAATAGAAGAAGTAGTAGCAGTAGTAGTAGTAGTAGTAGTAATAGTAGTACTAAAGATTCTTCTTTGACATAAATCTTTACAAAAAACGTAATACTATTTTTTGTGGTGATGTACACACGAATTTAGAGTAAGGGTGATATGGCAGGGTGAAAAAGGCAGTAAAAGTGTCCCAACAATAATAACAATGACAACAAAAGCTTGTTGTTTCGCTTGTTCTCGGATACATGTAACATTTCTGATATATTTCATTCCAATGTAGCCAGGATTAATATTGCATCTAATAAGTCTACATTTTAAGAAAGTATACAAAATTTAACATCTTATTTCTCCCATAGTTATATCGAATTTTAGTGTATTAATTTTTTAAGTTCAAAAGCTATGGTGAAGCTTATAAGATAAAACTCCTGTGCCAGTAAACAAAATCATAATGTCCCAAATTGTTTAAATTATAAAAATAAGTGTTTAAAAAATATTATATATAATACAATAATAATTCAATTATATAAATACTAGCTTCTTGTAACTTGTAAAATCTCAGATTTGATAGTTTACAAAACGCACCACAGGTAATGACAATTATTAATTTCTAAATAACTTCTAGTTTCAGAAATCAAACTTACAAACATTTTTTTATTACAGCAGTTCTCAACCTTTGGCAATGTACACTTACTTGTATGGAGGACAGCCCACTGCCCTCCCCCAAAACCTATACATAGAAGTATGTATGATTAAATGTGATGTAAACCCAAAATGTTTGCTATTGTGGATAGACACACTAGGAATAAGATTATTAAAAAAATTGTGCTTATAATGCACTAAACTTGTTAAATTTGTTTCAACTTAGTAACCATGTCCATAAATAATTACACAGTCATTTTTATACACTTTTTTAAAATAAAAAGACAACTTAGGATCATCTGATCTATAAACAATCACTTTTTTATGAGAGACAATTTTTTCTCTCATAGAACTCAAACTTTTTACATACATAAAAAATCTTATCATTGAAGTGAACAAATTAGCACAAAAAATGTATAATCTTGGTGCACTCGTTAATTATGTTGTAGGCCATTACAAATCGTTTAATAAAATTGCTAATTTAGACAGTAAATAATTTAGGCAAATAGAATTTGTGGACCATACCACACATTGCTTTCTTATAACCAGAGTACAAATATAGAAAATGATGATGTTAGGAAAAAAGAATGGTTGAGAACTACTGGGCCGGAAAGAATGTGAAATACCCAGTTTTTACACAAAATACTATATGGTTACTATGAGAGAAACTATTGATATATTTTGCAACCCTCTGTGCTACTACGTACAATATAAACAAAAAACTACAGCATTTATAACACGCCAGAAACCAACAGAACTTTTACTTAGCATCAATCCTTTGCTTTCACCTCGTTGTATGGCAAAGACTTAAATATCCATATTTCCATATTTTAAAATACAGCAGTTGTTTTAAAAACAATGTTTTTATTCTGAGGTATTTATAATTACATTTGTTTGTACCCATATATCAATTGTAATAATATAATATAAACGGTTATAAATAAATTAATAATAATCATTGTATTATGTAATAACTAATTAATCATGTATAATATATATGTACAAATATGATGACATAATAATAATAATAATAATTTATTTAGTTTTTATTCAACTTTTCCTACAAAAGCATTCAAGAAGCTGTATAATAATTGGCACAAACTATAAAAAAATTATATATATTATACATATACAGTATTATGTATAAATATATAAACGCGTTATGTATTGTATATATATAAAACAAACTGGGAAACACACAAAACGTAAATAACAGCAGTGGCATTTACAAAAAGTACATATAAAGAACTAATTATTAATTAAAAAAATATAACTTACTTTCTTTTAAAATTATTTTTATAAAAAGGGGGTAAGAGGGATATATTGTAAATAGCATAAACTGATTGAACACATAAAACTTAAATTTGCTTGTTTTTCAATATAAAAAAAGGCCTTTTTATCTTCCTTTTCTTCATTCTGTTTACCTACAATTATACTTATTTTCCTGTTCATTATAAATGATCTGCTTTAAACATAAAATATAAAGACAACTGTACTTACTTTATCCCAATCACTATATCCAATACAAATTTTTAACAAGCTCAATTTCCTTCCTCCAAAAAATAGAGGCATTTTTCTTTTATCTCATTTTTTTTCTTAAACCACATTTATAAAAATAATACCTTCATAAAAGAAAGCATCACAGCCCTTCTCTCCAACATCTTACAAACTAATTCCAAACCAATGCGCTGAACATGTAAAGACACAGCCGGTGCAATGGTTCAGATCAACAACATACCGATCACTTCCTCTCTCTGATTTTACATAGAAATCTATTTTTTCATAATATATATTTGTACAAACCACACACTATATAATTATTAATTCTTACTTTATACTTGGTTTATTGAAATTAGAAAACATTAAAACCATATAAATAAATATGCGTAACTGCATGAAATTCTATTCCAATAATAGAATAAATTTTTTATTATTATTATAATTAATTATTATTATTCTTGCTGAAGGATGGTTATACAACTTGTAAAGTTATACATGCTATACCAACAATATTTAAACAAGTGAAAATGGAGATACAAATTTGCAATTGTGGTCACATCAAGCAACAACATTATCATTCATTCTTAATTCCGATTACAACTCCAATATTTACACTAAAAATCCAGTAAACAATATAAAAACAACTACCCAAAAAAATTTGGGCCATACTATACTTAAAACTATGCTAAGCTTTCTCTTACTTGAATAATCAACTGTATGTACAATTTTTTTTTATTTAATAAACAAAACAAAGCAATTTTAACCATTTTCTAACACATAAAACAAAATAATAGAGTTCTGGTAGGGAAACCAACTATTTTACATATGTATTTGTAAACGTGTAAACACATGCATGCACATTTGCATACACATATGTACACTGCAACATTCACACATGCATGCACGCACGCACACACATGCACACTCATGTAAGTTATGCCAGTAATGATACTATACATATATGCTATCTGTTATAAAATCTATAATATGCCTAATCTACAGTACAATGCAATAATAGTTCTGTTATTGCTTTGTGATGGCCTAGTTTATTTATAAATATTGTTTTGTGTACCTAAGTACTGTGTCATATTTATCTACATTACACAACTGCTTATTATATATATTGTTATTAAATATATATAATAAATTGTTAATATTTTTAAGTGGTATGAAAAAGAATCAGGTACTCTGTTCAGTTGCCATAGGGATGATACAGTATGCAAAGAAATACGGCCTAGTGCTAAGTTAGCTGTGTTGTGTAACCTGAAGGATTGAGAATTTTTTTAATTTTATTTTACTAAACAAATTTCTGTCCAGAATACGCTTCAGATATTTACGTAACTATCATAAATTAAAGAAACATGTATTAGTACACCTGCTGAAAAAATTGTTAATCATAAGTATTGAAATCTACTATGAAAAACTTATATTTTATTTTTGTAAAATATACTTGTAAAGTAATTTATAAAATAATCTGCATATTTGTAAATACTGATTTTGAAAATATGAATAGTCTATACTATGATCAGTATGTACCACAGATTGCAACCATAAGCGAAAAAATAACATTAAGTTTAATTACTTATTACTGACTTATAAAGTCAGTCCAATTATGAAATGGCGGTGACTTTGTTAATGTGTACAATTTAGGGGCTGCTGTAAAATTTAATTTTTAACATTTTTCACCAGTTTCTTCAGTACCATTTTTCATTACAAACACCAGTAATTACAATAATTTATTCTTAATACAGTAGTTTACTATGCATCAAGACTATAATGACAAAACTATCAATGCTGATGAGACATACAAAGTACCAAGCTTACCAGCTTAATTACCACCACAGACGTATGTAAAACAAGTTTTTCTAGAAATCTGTTAAATTTGAAAGTATAGGACAAATATCCATGCAGGTTTCAGGTGATATATCAGATACAGAAAGAAATGAAAACAATATACAATTATAAAATGACACACTCAGGGAACTGAAGACAAAAGACCACTATTGTCTGTAAGGTAAACATGCACTAAAGCCTTTAGTGCATAAAAAATATTAGTGTTTTGTTATTTTATTGTAGAGTAAATTTCTGATAACAAGGCCGGCATGAGAGTAAACAAAAAATTATATTACAAGAGTGGTGAAGAAGTTGAAATTATACAACAGTGGTGAAATTATATTTCAGTGTTGTAATTTTCTAGCAAGTACAAGTCAAAGCATTTTACCTAGTTGTGTGATTAAATGTATGCCATTATCGACTTTTATGGATTCAACAATATGAATTAGAAGACAAAGCACTGTGATGTCAAGAAAGACGAGACCTTCCTGTAGATGCTAACTGCATGAAAGCAAATTTTCAAATCAAGGAAACAAGATAAAGAACAAAAATATTTTTTCATCAAAAAAAGTGTCGTCTTCTGGGGACTTAAAGTACAGTAAGAATCAAGCAAAATCAATATTTGTGACCATGTAGGTACGTAAATTTGAAATTTTATTGAGCTCGGACATTTTTTTTTTACTAACTGGCTTTTATTATTACTATTGCGTCTAGACGATTCTGTCTACAAGAATTAAGCATTCTTATACATAAAAGACTGTTTTATCATCAAAGGTTCCATGTGGTTTTAAATCACAAGAAAAAGTATACTGTAAGTTACTTATTGTTTTTACATACCAAATATTTTTTCCTTACAAAAATTCAGTTAACACAAACTGTACTTGTGTAATACTGTAATCGGTGTTCTGTGCTTGGTGGAAGTACAATACCAGTAATTAAAATAACTCTCTCAAGATTTTTGAAACCCCATATACATACCAAATTTAATTTTAAATGATTGTAAAAAGTTAAATTGTATGTATGCACCAATGAGACATTTAGAAATTATATTTTTGTGGAGACAAAACAGAAAATCATTGTAATTGGCCAAGATATACAAACAGAAAATCATTGTAATTGGCCAAGATATAAATCTGATTAAAAAAAACTACAAGAAATATTTACTAAAAAAAAAAAGATGTAAAAACACATACTAAAATATTACTATTTGTAAAATAATAATAGTTATATTACCATATCTATTTTTTAATGGTCACATTTCTGCAAAATAATCAGTATATGAAGTGAAATAAGGAATTTGTATGTTACTTTTAATATCCTGTATTTTTTTTTCTGCACAACTTACTATTCTACGGGGTGCCGAGGCAATTGTAAAATGGTTAACCTTAAGTATTCCAAACTCATATCCTTCAGATTACAATGAATCTTAATGATTACAAATTTAAAATACAATTAATTTTGTTAATTTTTCATTATAATATTGTTATTAATATTATTATTGATTAAATCTCTTCACAAAGTGCCATTCTTTTGTCCAGTTTTTAATAGTTTTCAATATGGCAGTGAATGTCTGTAACTTGTGCACCAGCGTTTGGCTGAGGAAGTGGACTAAAACACAACCAAATCCTATATACTGTTGTCTGATTTGAAGAGATGGAGAAACTGACATCTCTTAAATCTCTACCAAAACCCATAAAACTCAGGTACACAATGTATTTTTTATAGTACATCTAAACACTATTAGTTTTTTTTTTTTAATCAATTGACATTTAAATCTATTTTTTTTCTATATGTAGACAACTAACACTTAAAATTTTCTTTTTTTTTCTTTAATTGAATTTAACCATTAACGCTGATCCAATGCAGTAAACATGTTAAAAAAAATGCTTTTTTTTTTAATTTTTTCTCAACTGCTTTTTTGTACCTTTTCCCAAAGCTGATGCTAACAATTTTTATGAGCAAATTTTTTCTGTAAATATTTATGAAACGGTTTCACAACATCAAACCTGTACGTTTTTATTCATTTTTTAACAATGCAGCTACAGTGGCTGTAAACTCAACAGTTCTTGAAATTGTTAAACAATCATAATAATTTAGGCCGCTTTTTACACACACATTATATACATCTATTATGTTATAATTACAATTTGCTTATGCTGTGAGCACCATTTACATACAGATTGAATGAACATAGACGAAGTACTGAGGAAAATTTTTACATCATCTCAATGATGTTGCAACTAGAATATTTCTGAGATCATGAAATATTTGTAAGAAAACACATACAAAAACAAAGAAGTACAGCCCACTGATCATCACTTCTTTATGCTGCATTGTATCAATGGGTGTGAGGAATAGAAGAAACGGGAGGAGGTAAAGGTATTATACACCATACACACATTCACGCGCGCACAAATATTTAATTAATTAATGATACATAATATATAATATGCAGTATATACACAGATACATTACATGCAACTCAGTGCTTTTCAAATCAGCACCAAAATAGATTTGTACTTTTAAATTGTAAAAAACAGTGTTCTTTATAGGCAGCCATTTTTCTTCTATTTATTTATATACATACACATATATATATAACTGTTTTTAACAATTAATGGAACACAAGAAAATTATTTATTAGGCACTGATTAACAATCAAACAGCTTACAAAACTTCCAAACAGTTTTTGCTTTTTAACTCGGTGAGATATTCAAATTTTATACAGACGTGTAACAGCTGTGGTAAAAAATTTTGTTTCACAATCACATACTAATAAACATACAAGCATGTCTCCTCTATAAATTATAAAACAACAATTGACCTATGTGTATTGTCAAACATAACAGTTTTTATCAGTAATACATAAACTATGTGTGTGATTTATATTGAACTGGTGTTCTGTAGTTCTGAGTAAATTAAGAGCAACTGTTAGTCTATTACACTACACGTTCTGCTAGTCATGTGTACACAGTCTTACAATTACATTGTATTACCATGTACACATTTCTACATACCAAAATATTCGTTAATTTTATTTTGTTAGTACCAGTACTTCGTTTAGTACTATTAACTATATTTTACTAATTTTGAATTAGAAGTACTGGATTTCATTTCACCAACATGCCAACTACCGGTATATTGTGATAACTTTTGCATTTCAAATAAAAATGTGGCTTTAATTAAGGAAATTTTCTGGTTACTTATTTTATGAAAAATATTTAGAAAACACTAAAATCTGTCATGCCTTTTTTGGTTGGCATCGTAAGTTTTGGCAGTGCCTGACTTTGGGCCATCCAACAAACTTATAAGTTGCGAGGTCAGACTCCTCTCACAATCACTGCTTACTTTTACAGATGAAAACTGAGTGTTAGGTATCCTTTCTCCCATAAAACAAACACCTGTGATATCTGTGAAAAGACAGTTCCACTTTTTTTTTTATTTTAGCTGTTCAGATTAGAAATGACATAATTAACTGCATGTCCGAATTATTATGATGACAGATTTATTTTAATTATAAAACCAAGTTTTAAGTGTAATATATATTAAATAAATTTTGTCACCACAAAGAGTTTTCACGACTATACAGTATTCCCACAACTAACCTCAACCTATTTGGTTTTGGTCACATCTTTCCTAAGTGAATTCTTACATAACTTGCAAAATTCCTCTAAATAAGTGTTCTATTATCTTTTGTCTCCAAAACTATATTTAAAATGAGGACACTTTAAGATCATGTCTAGTTAGAACCATGACCACTAAAAAACCATTACTGCTCGCAGGGTATAAATCATCTTCGACATGTCCATCATTTGACATTTAATAAACTGGGTGTCATTAATTGTAGATGCTTTACATAGATCAGCACTTATTGCTATTCACTCATGACTAGCTCACTTGGCCAACATGTGGCTTTTATTCAAATCTTATGGGAGTTAAAACAGCTCAAAAGCCCTTGTCAAAATTCTATAGATTTGTGAACAACAGTAGAGCGGTGTCCTACATTTGAAACTTGATATCTAATTTCTCTCCTGTATCATATGTGTGTGCATATTTGGCATAAGGCAAGCCACTTCACTTTCATTCTAAGTAAACATTTCACTGCCATGCGTAATCATCATAATTCGTGACCAACTCTTTAGAAAACCATCCGGAATGCTCTTATTGCTTCTGTAAAATTTGTGTTGCTGGCTTAACATGTCTATTCCAACGAGTACCAGAATTTTCATTACTTGTGCTACTCTGTACTCTCGACTTCATAATGTCCAAACAATCATTTACAATTAGTGCTAAGTATTGAAAACACCCTCATTGCAGGTTGTTTTCAATGTAAATTTCAAATTTACGATGTCCTCACTAAGTAGATTACACGTTTTAACAGTTGTCAAGTTCCCACTTACCCATGTCAAATACAGTTTACCTTACTTCAAGATCGCATCCTCTGCGTAGACTAATCGATAATCAGGTGCATACGATAATCATAAACAAACAGGTATTCTTTTATTTTCACATTTTTTTTTACAAGCTGATGACTTCTAATTATAAGTTGGACAAGACAGGAGTCATGTGGCAATCCCATCTTAGTTACTTTTAAAGAAATAAAGCACTCAACAACTGTAATGATAGTTTCTAATTTTCTAATTCCACAAAGCTTTATTGCTCTTAATAATGCTTAAAAACCATGGTTCCATTCCTAGCATTTCCAAAATATGTTGTGGCTCTACCTGAGTACAATCAATGGTGTACTTACTGAAGCTCTATTAAAGCTAGATGTATATTAACTTTAGCCTAGGTTTCGGTTAAATTACATGTTTAATGTATCGTACTACGAACAAGTCATCACACAGAATACCATTCTCTACTGTACTCTTCAGTTATCATAGATGGTGGTGATAATTCTAATCTTTTTTTATAAACTTCTTTAACAAGCCTATTGTTACTACCTATTATTATACAGACATCTCTATAGTTTTCTTTCTTACTGTTTACATAATATATACCTCAGATTTTACTGTCTTATATTATTATTCACATCCAACTACTGTTTCCCCTTTAATTACAAATGTCTTGAATGCCTATAACAGAGACATTCGACTGTATTCTTAAATCTGGCACAGGAACACTCATTTCCAACAATTTCCCTCTAGCTTCATTTTGTGAAACTTCTCTAAGATTCATTTGATTCTGAAAATTTCTGTACTCACTTTTTTTTCAAACTGTTGCACAACTTTACCAATAAAGCAGTGCTTAAAAAATAAAATGAAATGAAGTAAACCTCTTGATGTTATTGTTCCCTTTTATGTTATACTCTGTTCTTATTAGTTCATAGTGTTCCATGTGCAGCACATCGTACTGCCAAGTGAGTAATAAGTAACTCCAGTTACTACATCACTAGAAAACTTGTCATACAGTCTGTTCAGACAGAAGTGCTTGTCAATCAAATGGTAACATCACTGATTTTACACTCTTCCTCTCCTGTTCATACATTTACTTCATTTACATCATGCAAATTTCCAGTTATCATTTGCTTTCTCACAAGATTTGTTTATGTTTCTGCCAGAATGAGCACAAAATATAATAATCTCATTGAAACCACATATAATGCAATATTTCGTACTACAGAACATGTAATGCAATGTTCTGTACATAGTCAGAAATAGTGCATTACAAATTATTTATCATACACATGGCCAACAAAATGCAAGAACTTCCTATAAACTTTATATAATGAACATGCTAAAGTCTACCTATTTTTTACTTCTACTTTGTCACCATCACAGCCTTGTCACATTAAGTTATTTGCTTGCTTCTTCAGCTTAAGTTGATGCCGATGGTAAGGCCTGCCAAAACCAGTTTTATAGCAGATAATAATTTGAAAATTTTGTGGCATACTTACTTTTCTTATAATACTTCACACTACAGACATGTTGACAAACAAGATTCGTAAATGAAGCGCTTGTCACAGCATACCATAACAAATAGTTACTGTCACATTATCGTCTTTCTGCAAGCTAATGAATTCTATACCCTATTAGCTATAATTAACCAGGTAAGACACTAATTAGTAAATTAAGATTTTCCTAATTATCAAAAAAAGCATGTGAAGGAACTGTATCATAAATCGATATTGTTCAAGAAACAAACTAGACTGGGTTTGGTGCTAGTGTTATAAAGCTGATACTTAAGCAGCATAAGAAGCTTAAACACACATTTTGAACGTGCAATGAATAATAACTGATATTTTGTACTTTTTATGTATTTGTAGGAATTTACCAAAAATATGAATGCTCTCAAATGTTTGTATGTAGCAATTTATGTAGGAATTCACGAACTTGCAGGAGAGGTAGATATAGGCCTAATAGCCTACAAGATAAATTAGTAAAATATGACATTATACTTTAAATGCTTTTAAATACTTTCTTCTTGGTTGGCATGTGTCTGGTGAGAACCTAAGAGAATATTCTAATACCACATCTAAGAGAAAACACTGCTCCATGAGAAGTATTACAGAAATTTTATTAGTTCTACATGAAACTGCAGACACCATGGTCTAGATGCTTACATTGTTGTTACGTATGAGAAGATATGGAATCACTTCTCATGGAAGAGGAAAGAGGACTGTAGAGTTGAGCCTCTCAGTGTATAAGTAATGTTTGATGCCATGAATAACACTGTCAATATGAAAACCTCTTGTAATGGATAGCCTTGTAATAACAAATAAGCAGCAGGCTTGCCGTCTCCTCCTATGTACAAACAACATCCAACACACCACTGCCCTCATTGGACTGTTGTCTCTCTTGATTATACATGTACAACTGAATTAACCATCATAACATTAATGGTAAAAGAGTCTTTAAAAGTGTTCAAACACACAGCCATTTTGTGCTCCCTACCATAAAGATTGTCCCTAACTTACAAACATACCCATGACCGCCTAAAGATTCAAAAGGACACATTTGTTACTTAATATGAAGAAGTGGACTTGAAATTTGGAGGAAAATAAATTGGCATAATGAATAAAATAAATTGGTTATGTAATGCTCATTAAATTTCAGATGCTTGCATTGTGTGTGGTGTACATATTCTAATAACTGTGAAACAAAATTGTTTACCCAATAAAACAAACCACTTCAGCATATAACAATGTGTTCTGATGAAAAAAAAATGAGTAACATTTCATGTAGTATCAGAATTTTCAACCATTAAGGCAGTAACTCGAAACTTTTTTTGTAACCAAGTTACCATATTATTTTTTTTCCAAAATTATAAACATATTATAGGTAAGACAGAACACACAACATTATTTAAAAACAGGAACAGAAAAAAGTTATGTAATTTAAATACAAAATTATCAGCATATGTGTACTAAAAAATTATGGCAATTTTCAACAAAATTTCAGTATATAATTTTATTATTAATATTTTTGGTATTACATTCTTCAAATGAGAACTTTTAAAAAACAAAAACATATTTACAAATTTGACTGTTACACAATAAAAGACAATAAAATAACAAAATACTTAAATGTAATAATCACATTCATTTTATTAAAATTAATGACATATTACATTTTGGTAAAGAAATTTACAATCAACTTTACATTTTTTTTATAAGAGGCTGAATAAAAAAACAATAAATTATAATAATAAAATAATTTACAGTAACAACACTTGAAACAAATTCTTGACATTGTCAATTTAAAGTTTACATACATAAAAATTAAATATATAAACATGATATAATTTAATATAAAAGAAAAATGGCAGTTTATTACCCTTACAAATATTTAATTACATTCTAACTATATATATATATATATATATATATATATATATATTTCAAAAGCTAATGTCCAAGATAAATAATGAATGAAAAGAGCTTCAAAACAACAACAATCTCACAATTTAATTGTGAACAAAGTCTATATACAAAGTCTATGTATACGTAAAAAAAAAAGAAACAAAAACTGTCTTCTTAACCCAGTCACTGAAAGCTATTTACGAAGCTCTTTCTCGCTACCATTAAAAAAAACATCGTCCACTACACAACAAGCACTCAAAACCAATAATTATTATATTAGAACGTTGTGATTATTTTTTTATTATGCTTATTATTATTATTAGTTAATATAATAAAATATTTTTATTAATGTTCTGACGATTCACAAAAAAAATTATTTTTTTAAAATCATGATTTGTGTAAACCATTGGTATTCTTTTATATTACAAAGCTCAGGTGTGTGGTATATAGACACATTCACGTACAGGCATTCACTAACACATGAACCCATATACAAAAGTATACACATACACTGCAATCATACAGAGATTTTTCTTGAATAACACCATTACCCAACAATTTTTATTTACATATGATGTTATCAATAACAACTTATTTTTGTTTCCATTTTATATACATAATCAAGTATATATTTCATCAGAGTAAGCACACCTTCTTAGAAGAGATTATCTATTGATCACACAGTTAAACCTGTGGCTCGAGCCATTCTGAATGGCCTTGTCATCAGTTGTGGAAGTTTCGGCAGGCAGAATATCTTAAAAAAATTCTAGGGTAACTTTCTTAACAAAATAATTTGTAATTACAAACTTAAATGTATCCAAGGCATATTATTTGAAGCCAGGCTTACTATTTTGTGTGATTATCCCTGCATTCACCATACTGGCCTACAATAGTTTCTTGATCTTAATACCACTGCACAGTGCCATGACTAGCAATTTTTTATTTCTGTTTTTGAAGTTTAAAAGATTTAAAACTAACGCCTGATCTAGAATTGGTGCATTCCAATACAAATTGTTTGTAATAACCTCCAACAGACTGCTGAAAATCAGATGCTAATTCATGGTCATTTAAAACTATTCATGTCATACACTTTCTTTTTGAGCTATTCTATCTTTTTTGCAATCACAGGTAGAGCTCAACATTGTTTCAATAATAGGCAGTGATTCTTTCGCGTATGCCTTCATATCAGAATAGGACTGGTATTGGCTTTACATGAAACACGAATACAGAAGATAAAAAATCTGTTTTTGTTGCTAACAGTCTAAGTCTTTTAGTTTACTCCAAGCATAGTTCAGCTAAAAGACTGTTCAATAACTGGGATTTTTTTTAATCACAAATAACAACTGTATATTGCACTCAGTTTTGTCTTCACAGGCAACATTTCTTGTTCAAAGTTTGTGCTTACACCACTAAGTATGCACACGCTGTGGCTGATTCATTATTAACAACTGATGATGACAAACACAACCTCCAATACCATAATTATAACCAATATCCTAAGATCCTATCAGTATGAAGTTGTAACAGGCTTGCCATCTGTTTCCTTATCAAAGGTGAAAGATCTTAAACGAGTGAAGTACGTGAGTGTACAATGGGCCCATGTTAAAAGATGTGTGTATACAACATTCCCTGATTCGTGTATACAAAAATACCAACGGTTTTTTTTTTTAATAAAATATTGACTATAACAAAATTACTATCACAAGTAAGAAAACTGAATAATGAAACCTATCTATTACAACAATACATTTATAAATTTAAATGTCTGTACCGTTACATTTTCACTTACAACAAAAAAGACAGTTTTCAAAATAATAATCAATGAGTTGATCAATAAGTATGTATGTATGTATTTATTACATACAATTTGTACTCTTATTAGTTAGAAATGCTTATCACCTCTATGATAACGAGGCTTACACAAAGCTGAATAACCTTTTGGATATATGCTCTTGGTGAGGTAAGGAACACATTATCAATTGAATAAAAGCTCCAAGACCATAAAAGATAGATAATACTATCAAGAAAAGTCTTTTACATCTTCATCAGACAACATACTTATGTTAACTGTCATTATATGGCTCGTTTCTCTAAATCAGTTCTATCACAGGCTGACACAGATAATAAGAAAATCAAACTGGAAGGTAAAATGAATGACAAGAGCGATATAATGAAATTAACAACAAAGTCTGCTGCCTTGCTGTATTTATTATTTATTTTTTAAGGAGCATTATACATTGTCACTTATTATCATTAAAACATATGTATAGAAACAAGTATAAAACATGTAAACTATGTTATGAAAAAAGCAATAGTGATTTTTATTGTGTTTAATAAAGAAAAAAAGATAACGATGTTAACACCAAACAGCAGTAGTATACATATTGGCAAAAATTAAGAATGAGTTGTAAGATGCGAGCATGAGGAACTTGACGACTTCACAGTGGTTCGGTCTTGATGACAGTGTGGGCAGGTGATGTTATGACAGAAACGGGGCTGCTTCGAGGAGGGGGAGGAGGAAGAGGTGGTGTTGGTGGCTCAGGTACAGGCGGGGGCGTCACAACTTCCATCTTCTGCACATTCTCTGTTTCCTCTTGCTGCTGCTGCTGTTGTTGTTGCTGCTGCTGCTCCTCCTCCTGCAGTTTCTCTTGCTGTTTTTCTTGCTCTTGTTGCTGTTGTTCATACTGAAAACATATTTTCACTACATTAAGAAACATCGTCATTATATGGAAAAGTAAATAAAGATTACTTCCTAAGTTGTAAATAATCAAGTATGTTACTTTAAACTGTGGTTGGAATCAGTTCACTTCTGTGCACACACACCATTGCACATACATGATTAGAACTGACCCAGTCAATCCCATATAGTACACTTTCTTTAAGACAATATTTTTTATATGTTTAATTCTGAATTGGAAGAATAATTCTTCCCACTAAAGAGCATGCTCAAATAAATGTTTTGCTGACAACCACCTTAAAACACTATATTATTATTATTACCTTCTCCAGCTTTTGCTGAATATGGTGCTTTTCATCTCTGAGCCTGCGGTTGTCGGCCTCGACTCTATCCAAGCGAACAGCGAGTCTCTCCACCAATCCAATAACACGTTGGCGTGTTGTTTCCTTCGCATCACTCAGTGCATCCAATACAGCAGCTACTTGCTCCACAGCTGGATAAAGCAAATTTTAATTAAAATTACCTTTTCTCAACACTTCATCCTAAAAATAGTTTCCAACTCAAAGAAATCACTTAAAAGAACTCTTATCCTATTTGTTATCTCAAACCAATTAAACTTTAAACTTGTTATAAACATTGTTATTTCATTACTATTATGGTGGTGTGGAAAAACTGAAACATTTGTCTTAAAGAAGAAAAAAATCAGAAAACAATGTATGCCTAGGTTATATTCTTTTGTAATAACATATGGTATTCTAGAAAAGAAGGGGAGGTCAAGAGACCCATTCACACTACTTTTTGTATAAGACCAAATCACATCAACAAAATATACAGCAAATTAATGGAAGATTGAAGTTGTAACATTTTTATTTAGAAACTAATAACAACTTTTCTTGGCATTATTTCTTGCAAGTCACATAAACCAAACTGGTAAAATAGATACAGGTTTTTTCCATGTACATAATTTTATATATGAATTGGTCATTGTCAATTTTTCATGGTCATTGTCACAACACCTCTGTGAAACAGGTTTATTACAAAAACAACTGTGAAATTCTATAAATGGCTTCAACACAAAAGACTAAAAAGTTAAAGCACTTAGTTGTCACATAATTTAAGAAATATTCACCAAACTAACGTATTCTTAATATACCCAACTAAAATGGAATAATTGAATTATTTGTGTTAAATATAAAAAACATCTATGGAATAATTCTTAAAAATTTTGAGATTATCTCTCACACATTTGTAACTACACAAATGACTTAATATTTCAGTTCTGGAATACAGATATTGAACTTCTCTTATCACAGTTTGTGACATTTTGTGATTACCATGGCTTATGAATCTCTTCTATAGAAGAGACCCACACTACAGGAATGAAGAATGCTATGTTCTGTCAGTGGAATACAGATTACCATTACACTAAATTTTCTGTAGGTATTGAAACATTATTTAATAATCTGATATAAATTACCATTTTCTGGAGTCGCATCTGAAGCACTGTCATCAGTATCCGTGGACAGCTCAATTTCTGGATTGAAAGCTGGCCTGGGAGTTGATGGAGGTTCAACTTTTGGCTGTGATAGCAGCGGCCTCTTGTCCCTTCCCTCAATTTTCATCTGAACAAATTCATTTCTAATTGTATTACAGTCTGCACAGCAGCATTACAATTCACTGATTAAAAATAGTTTTAAAAATGTGTGATAAGTTCCAAATATATTACACAAAGTTTTACTTTGTAAAAAAAAAATCATTAAAAATTAATGCTGTTAGGTTATATGATTAAAAAATTTTGTGAAGGCGTGTAACAACCTTGTGGGTTTATAGTGGCATCTAACGACATATATTTTTATACAAAAAATGCAACTTATTTATTTTACTAAAATTATTTAGAAACTAAATAATAAAGAGGGAATATTTACTTTTTTCTGGTTTACCTCTTGTTTCGTTTCGTGCCTGTGAGCAGGTGGTGCTAATGCCACGTTTGGCTGGAAGCTGCGTTCAAAGTGTTCAGACTGAGACAATGGAACCACACGCTCAGGATGCAACAGAACTGGTGGATCGTGACTCAAGTAAGTTGGAACACTGAAACAATGGTAATAACTATTACATTCATGATACAAATTTATAGCGGAATCAAATTTCTCTTTATGGTGGTTGACTGTTAAGGTATGTTTTTTTTTTTTAAATTTATACTCTTTCTTCAGCCATACTCTGTACAAGACTGCTGTGATAAACATTATGGTGGCACCATCTAAAAGGTCCAGTAACGTTGTTACATTTTATTTTTTATTTTTGCTTCGTTATTTTAATCTGGATATCTGTTCCCCACATGCCTTCAGTGTTCATTGCTAAATGAACAATATGTTCATTCTACTTAAAACTTGGTCTGCTTCTATACTTCCATTTCACAAAAATTTGTGTAGATTTGCAGTTGTTTAAAGAATGTTCTTTTGAGACCTCAACCACAGAGAAAAAACTAATTAAGGTTGGATATGCTTGTAGAAACTTTAGTGCACACAGTAAAGCTGTACCATTAACGTTAATTGTATCAAAATTGCAACAATAATGGCTGATGCTATTTTATTAGAAGAAATTTTCTTTTATTTAAAAAAGTAGGTATAATGGCAATTTTTAATGATTTATAAAATAAAACTAACTTGTTGTGTTTCTGTATCTGAACGAAGTTTCAAAGAAAAATTAGAAGATTTGCACTCATACTTACATGCAGAACCTCACAAATGACAAGAAGTAAACCAAGCGACGGCAGTTTTCAACAGATATTTATCTAATCTCTGAACTTTGGAATATTTAGTTTATTGTACTGAAATGTTATGATATTTATTTCAGTATTATAGATGTTCAGAACATTTTATTAGTTTACGTATCTCTTTATCTTGTTCTATCATCTCTCATGTGTATGCACATACGTTTACATGATGTTAATGTCAAAATTAGCTGGGGATCAACCACGTGAAAAGACTTCTGTACTCCAAAATAAATCAGTACATGATAACTACCAGAACAAAATCATCTACCAGTTGAAATCACTGGATTTGCTACAGACTTGAGTACTATTTATGAGCTATAGTTATATAGTCTTGTGGCTGACTAACCTGTCCCTGAGAAGAGGTTGCTTTGCATCTTTGACAAGATGTGTGATGGTGGGCCAGGGCCTAAATGCCGAAGAGACGTTCCGAGCCCATGTGTCGTACCAGTGATAGTAGTGGAATGCGTCATATGACTGTTGTAAGTAAACGGACGATGCTGTCGTCGGACTGCAAAAACCACTGTCTTCCAATTTAGGCTTCTTAGACACCAACTCAGGCAGATCATCTTCTCTGTCAGCCTTTACTGGATCACCGTCATGAAGTCTCTCAATACAGTCAATCTGAAACAAAAAAAAAGAAGCAAATAAGACCATCTTGTCATATGACACTGTCTGCTTTCGTCTAGGACTTTTTGAGAGAGGAAGGAAGAAAATATAGAAAAAGAAACTGCTTTTTGGCCATAATCACATCTAATGACATGATTACTAAATGGAAGGTATAAGCGTGAAAATACATACAACTTCAAAGATACTAAAGTCTTATGGCCTGTAAGGTTGTAATCCCACCCATGTATTTAATCCCATTCACAATACAGAAGATATCATCCTGCAATAAGTTACATATTTTAGATACCTTGGATATGAAATGATATGAAACTGGTAAGCTAGCAAACTCTAAAAAAATTATGGTAGTGCCAACTCTCACATGTGTAGTGAAGTATGCAAAAAGTACTGAAAGTTTTTTTAAGTGCTGATGGGCTTTAGAAAGCTTGACACGATGTGGAAGGGATGATTATGAGATGGGTTAGTAAACAACAAGATTCATCAATACAAACCTGAATCGAAGGAGCATGTCAGTCATATGGAATAGCCCAGACTGCCAAGACTAGTCATCAAATATCATCCACAGGGAAGATGGGAACAGGATATCCAACAAAAAGATGGTCTGGCTCAGAGGTCACATGGCCTAATACATGACAAAGATAATGATTTTTGTTTACGCACATTAGTTTAATATAAAGTAGAATTTAGTAAAAATAAAAGTCAGACAAAGGTAATTTGTTCACAATAAGATCATGGAAAATATTTTTTCAAAGTTGAGGGGAGGAAGCATTCACGGATTTGCTTATATTACAAGAAATTATGAGTGCACATTTTAACAATAAATTTGTTTTTGTAGTTTATTTCAGTAATTGGTTTAATTTTATTGTTTTACTGCCCTGAAGTTGGTCAAAACATTCGAAATGAAAGGTTTAAGATGTTATGAACACATCCCGAGGATGTCAAATAAAAGATGACCTAAGAAAGTTAACAAATGGTCACCAGAAAATAGGAGTCAAAGTTAAACTGCAGACCGCATAGAAAAGCACATGCAGGATGTAATGCAGAATATAGAACTAATAACAGATGGGGTAGCTGGAGCAGGCAAATGTCCCAGAGAAGGTGTCAACCAAAAAATAACTTGGTGTAAGCAACGTTTTTTTACTTCTTTATTATACTTGTCTCACAGTCACTTGGATTTATGTCCACATGATTTCAGCTGTCTAAATTTAAGTATGCACTATGCTGAAGATGATGGTTGCAAATGCGCAAATGACCTTTATGACTAAAGGAATGAAATCTCATTATTCAAAACGACCACAATTCAAATATTTTACAACTTTACACTTTTAGCAAGTGAAAATATTCTACTCTCTACTCTTATTTACATGGGTTTAAACCAATAAAACTCGCATTTACAGATTAAATGTATTTCGCTTCCTTTACTGTTTTATAAATAAATCGACTTAACACATTCTATCAAGGGAAGAATACAATAACAAACAAATAGTCTGGAACAAAGTAAATCCATTTTAATGAAGTAATCTGGGTAGCTATATCTGGAAGCCGAATAATAATATTACTTGTTTTCAGGGGAAAAAGAATTGCTTATATGTTTTAGAACCGGAGTCAGAGATTCTGTGTAGGGTCGTGTATCTGTATCTGGGATGGGGTTGACACGTGTTCATATTGCATTCTATGCAATGGGGGGGGGGGATATGAGAATAGGTTCGATCGACTCTAGATAGAGGTCCATACACTATAGTTGTCACGGGTAATAAAACACATAGAATCATCGGCGGCAGAACCCCAACGCCCAGCCCCCAGCCACCGCATTCGATAGAAAGCCCACTGACATTTATAGCTCAATATTTCCTTGATTAGATCCTGACACCTTGGAAATTGGGCGCCGACGTCGTAGCTGCCTGCCTTGCGTCTGGGCCAAGGACATCGCTCCGCCCCCCCAGACACGCACGCACCCCGAACCTTTGTTCATTCACGGGACCGGTGTCGTCGCCATGGCAACAGACAGCTTACCACCCGACTGACGCCACCCCCTGAAACTCAATGGAAGTCGAAGCGGCGGCAGGAAAGGAGGGGAAGAATCAATTGTATGCTGTCGACGTCACAATGTAGGCCACAGAATCCGGAAGTTCGCTGGCTGCAACCTCGTTGTAATAATAGTTGCTTCGCTAGTGTCTGCTGTTACAGGTATTACTGCAATTAGAAATATGTCAGAACTACATACTGATTACAGACACGGCGTAGGGGAAGCAGGAACTGGGAAAGAAGACGTGAACCGAAAGTAGGTCATCAAACCCAGGCATCCCTTCCATAAAACACACTTCCGTCTCTCTTCGCTCCACCCTCTACAAAGGGCGAGTAGCGAACTATAGTGTTTCAATTATTAACACGATTAATATTAACGAGTACTGTGCTGTCAAACTCACGTGACCTTTTGTGTAAATAATTCTTTTTCTATTCAGGCTTCCCCTTTACGAGTTAACTATTTTCAACTTTCCAAACACTATATTTCCTGACGACCCGATGAAGATATCCGTTTACCATTTCCACTTCTTCAACGTAATGTTTTCCTCCTATTTTTTGGAATACACTGAAATGTCCGTACAATTCCAGAACATTGCTGCCATGTGATGGACCACGTTTTTCTCGTGGGTCTTAATTCTGTATGCCATCTATACATGCAAATTGATTCTAGTGTAGTCGATTTCAAATGTCGTCATCTAACTATTGATTCCAGATTCTTATCTAGACAGTACTATACTTTCAAAATTAATACTCTTTTTTCGTGCATTATAAAAGTTGATTTCACAGCACGCATGCGGTCCTTCCTGCTGCTGCTATTCGAATGTCGTATCTCGATCGTTTCCTTCGCCAACATTACTAGTACTTGAGCGGCCCGGGCCCGAGGCCTTACCACGCTATGGCTACAGACCCACCAACGGCCTGGACAACTCGAGCACACGATTCCGCCGTAGTGTGGACGACTAAACACGCGAATTCGAGTTGTTCATATGAACAAATAAATGCATGTATGGTCTAAAAACCTGGTGTCGCTTTTATGTATGTTGTTGTTAATTTATAATGCGTGTATTAAAAATAAAATGTTTATGCAATTTATTATACCAATCAGAAGCAACATCGACAATTATGATAGAACAGTCGATTAAAACAGCGTTTACAATTCGGGCCACAACGGGTGTTAGTGAAACGACCATTAAGATAACAGCCGTTAGAAACTTTAACGACGGTTAAAAACGGTCCATTCAGAAGAAAATTAACATACATTCCTGAAACGGACCATTACTTACCCTATAGAAACACCACAAAATTGTTAAAGTTCTATATTATGTCTCCATTTTGCGTTTGAAGTCGCCAATAAGAGTTTCTTATGAAACAAATGTGAGATATGAAAATGAATTCCTAACTTTCGTTCAACTTTCTAAAAATTATATGAATACTTATTATAACATTTTGTATATAACAATAAGTATTTATATAATACATATTTATATATACATATAATTATACAATTACAGATTATATAAATTATAATACAGTAATTTATATAATTATTTTTATGCGCGCGCGCACACGCACACACACAATTAATTATATTTTATATTTATATAAAGAAGAATATACTTTTTATTGTTTTTACAATGTTTCAAAAGTTTTAAATTACTGCCATCTTCATAAATATAATGTATAAATAAATTGATAAATAAATTTGAAATCTTTTTTTTTTTTAAACATAATTTTTCACTATTTTAAGTAACAAGAATAATGTGAGTAATTACAAATGCGCGCGCATTTACATATTTATTTTAAGGATATATAAAAGTACGGATAATTTACGCACAACAAACGTACGGCAGTTCCCATTTTTATACCAAGGAAAGGTTACTTAGATGGGTTTTGTAAGTTTACTGAAACTATCCAGTTTTTTGTAACTAAATATCATCTTTAGCCGCAAAGTACAAATAATTCCATTATTTTTTATTTTATTTATTTATTTTTTCTTTTTTAAGCAAAGAGTATTGTACCGTCAGCAAAACATTTTAATTTTTGTCGAATAATTCAGTAGGAACGTAGCTATGAAACGTAATTTTTCTTTCTTTCTCATCTTTGCAACCATATCTATTCACACAATTGAATGCAACACACGACTGCATCATTCTAATTAAGTAATTACTGCAATAATATCAATATGAAATACTCACTTCAAATTCTGTTGCCCACACTATGGCGGAATCAGCGGCGTTCAATTTGGGCCGCGACAATGCTGCTTATGCATCATCTATTGTCTATTATTATATCTATGGAGCGGACTTCAATATATTTTCGGAATCTAGTTCGATACTCATCGTGTATTGTGATTCAGTCCCTATTATCTGATGTAACTTAATAATTCAAAAGAGAGGACATTCTCCTCGGCCGATTACAACAAACTGATGAAATGGAGTAGAGCCTATCCATACCAGGACGATAGTGTTACGAATGGAACCACCTAGAATAGCCGAGAGAGTCCCCGCAAAGTGTGGCAGGTGTTGCCTCAGTCAAGGCCGCGTTCAAGTCTGTTCTAGAATTTTCAAGAGGCCATTTGAGACACGCATTAGCGTCAGCATTAAGTGGCGTGCAAATTGAGGATGGAAGATTTTTCTAGAAGGCGTGCGCTACCTATAAAAAGCCATAGCAGCCAGCTTATGAGTTCAGTTACGTGAGCGATTTCTTAGCGCGGATCGAGTGTTTGTCGAAGTATGGTATGAAGTGTTACTGTGATATAAATTGTGTGGAACTCTATTATTTGACATTATTATTGCGTGTGGTCAAATCTAACTGCAATTATTGTACGAGTTCATTACGAATTATTAATTGTGATAATTAAAGCTGGTTATTAGTGATTTCATTCCATCAGTGGGACCGTCGTAACCATATATTCGGTTACACGATGGAGCCTGGCACAGTTGTAGATTGTAATGTTGCTGGCAGCATATCAGGACTCCACTACACACGACACATTAATACATGGAAAAAATTAAAACCTGTAGACCTATAATACACAAGTGAGGGAAACATTCCTTACTCGATACCTTACCTATCATACCTTCGTAGTTCAGAGGAAGATTGTGATTACCTTGCAAAGAGTATTCTCATCGCTCGGACAACGGGCACCTGTCTCGTAAACGTAAATACTAGGTAATGACAGAATGGCACGTTGCGTCCGGTCACTGTATTTGGAAAACTCATCGAGAACTATTATGCGTCATGTTTTATCATCAGCACAAAGCTTAGTTTAGCCCCGATACACCGGGGCGACGATTTCTACAGGAGGTCATCTGTACGCCTTCCGATTCTTTCTCAACGGTGATAGCAAACGCACGAACCGTGTTTTCCCTAGAATAATCTCTCCGTTTAGTAACCTGCGTTAAACTAAATAGCTCGCAGAAGTTCCATGTACCGCATTTACATGGGCCGTAGAATGAAAAGAAGCCATACTTTCTAACTAAAATACTCACGCTTCGCACACAAATTACTTTTAAAAGCGACGAGTTGCAAAAATAAGATAAGAGAGCTGGAGCGTGTGCTCCACGTTTTGTTTTTAATTTAAATAAGAAAACTTTGTAAGACAACGATTTCAGGGCGTATTAGCGGCGTCATCATAGATTCATCGAGTTCTTTCTCCGCCCTCCGACGACGTTATAAAAACCTTATTTAAACTAAGAATTTGCATACAAAACTTCGTGTTTTTCTTTACCTTTCTTTTTTTTATACTGCGGACCGAAACTTTATAAATACATATAAAAGAATAATAACAAAACGGAAAAAGGACGCCGAAGAAATGCAAACGACATAATGCGAAACGCGTGTCGCTGCCCATGAATTTATTAAACTAACTTCACTTCACTCGTACCGCAACTTTCACGCTGTTCTCTACCTTATATTAAAATGTGTGCTGTATTAATTTTCATATAAAATAAAATCTTGGGTCTTTACTGCTTTTACTTTAAATTTCTTCTTCACGTGCTATCTGCGACAAAGACTACATATACAAAAGAAAAACATCCTTCCCTACGGACTTTCACATCGACATGTTTTGTTAGAAGAAATCGATTTATTATTTCAGACCGATTGTCTCAGATAGAGACCCCCGGAGAACACGTTATTAACTTGGAGCCACAGTTACGCCGGAGATACTATACAGCCTACGTGTTACAGAATCTTAGACTTAGGATACAGATGCACAGATACAAACCAGATAAAGGCTAACATCCGTAGTTTTTCTTTTTAAATTTAAGTGGTATTATAATCTACCCGCTAGAATAATCAGTAATGTTAATGAATGAGAAAAAATTACAAACACGATGTTCCGGTGAAACAAGTATTACATCGAATAACTTTATGAATTACATACTGTTTTCTAACAGTGACTACAACCTAAAAAATCTGCCCAAAATGTTACTGGGTTTGAGTTTACACGCTGCATCAGTGCTATCGTGAAACTCCTTGGCAAGCACGTTGTAATGGTTTATCAGCCTGTCGCTGTAATTAGCGCTGTCTCGCTTTATTTCTTCTACGGCTGAAGGGAATTTTAGATCTCTTTAGAATACTCGGTTGGGCGCATATCATGGGCGTTTGTAATGGTCCTCAGTACTTTGTTTTGGAAGCGCTGGATTATTCCGGGGGGGGGGGTCACTGGCGATCGTGGTTAAAATTTTCTTCTTCTTCTCCTCTTCAAGGAGTAGGTTATATAAACCTGTTCCGGCATCCATCTCTTCCTCGGATGACCCACGTCTCTTCTACCAATGGCTTTATAGTTCAGTGCCGCTTTCGGCAATCGATCCTCTTCATCCTTTGCAGATGATCCCAACATTGTCTTCTGTAAACTGAAATAATTTCATTTATGTCCTTTACTTCGACTTCAGCTCTGATATCTTCATTCATTATTCTATCTTGCAATGTATAATTTAAAGTATTTCGAATAAACTGCATTTCAGCACTCTGAATCTTGCCGCTTTCCTTTTTTGTCATGACCCACGCCCCACTACGTCTAACTCGTAGTGAAAATAATAGGCCTACGCACAATTGTCCAAACATTAGCATAAACAGTTCGGAAATTATAGCAAACTGAATTAAAACAGTTACGGTTATAAGCAGACAAAAAATTACGTTGCAGAAACGTCTTAAATAAAGTGTCCGCAAGCTAAGAGAAAAGCTCTTATTGCCGAGTCTAGGGAAAAATATTATCCCTAGAAAACAAAAGGTCTCTACGCAAGTGCGTACCATTAACATACAACTAATGGAGTCGTTGTACTACTCCAACACACAATTATCCACAGGTACCAATTATGTAGTCAATAACCAACTCACCTTTGGCATGTCTCCAAGTTCACCCTACACAATTTTCATATACTCCCTTGTTTCCAAATAAATATTCAGATTTCCAGCACTCTACTATAATAACGTATACAGGGAATGAAAACAGGCCTGTGCAGAAAGAAGAACTTCGTTGAACGTAAGAAGAAGACTGAAGAGACACTGTCCATCTGATTTTCTACAGACTGCGGATTAAGAAAATTACCTTTTTACCTTCCATGCATTTACATACTTTCGCTTTCAGTGCTTGTCGCTTTGATTTCTTTATTTACAAGCGGCTATTCCATTCCGTTCTATTAAATTTATTACCTCATTGAAGTAATTAACTGACAAAAGCTAAACGTTTGTAGATCTTTCATCGCAGCATCGTTTATAAATGCGATCATCGCTTTACGGAAAAATTTGTGTTCGTATTTTGCTTCTTTGTCTTTCTATGAGAATGCAGTTTCATTATGGCAAAGCACTGTAGGGACAGCTAGAGTTCGTGAAAATAAATTCACGAGATTAATTCTAATTCTTCACGTGCTTAAGAAATGCTAAGCTACATTGTAAACCGAAAGGGCAGGAAGACCGGGTAACTACGCTTGCCACGCCCATAAACTACATTACACGAAACATAAATCTGGCTCTTACAAACGTATTCGTGTCGTCAATGAAGGACGTAAAAATACTTTGTGCGATGTGACAATGCTTAAGCGATAAAAAACTTGTTCTCATCTCGATGTTTTATTATCTGCGGCGCACAAAAACATCTTCGGTTGTTGTCACAACATCCATGTTTTACTAGTAGTTTTTTTTCTCTTCCCGAGCTTTGCGATGTAATCAAGTTTATTTCTTTATTTTGCTGTGTGCTGTGTGTGACTTATTTCTCCCGCCAACGAGTCCGGCTATAAAACACGTTATAAATGAAGTCAGTTTTACGGCTTATTCAATACATTAAGGAGCGGAGTATATTTCCCGAATTTGGAAGCTAGGCACGACTTCGCATCCGGCAAACCAATACCAGTGAAATACTTCTGCCGTTATTTTCTTGACACAGTTCATTTGTTAACTTAAGTTTTTTTTTGACACACTCAAATTTATTATAAACCCCCTCGTTACGATTTTTCAACCCCCGTCAGCTTCCGCGCTTCTAGTTTTGTTTCCACGTGTACCTCCACAAGAAGTCGTGAATACTTCTCGACAGAAATAGAGAAACAAATTTATATTATCTGGCTACTCTTTACGCGCAGCCACCGATGTACGGTACCTTTTTTTTACTAGAAAAAAGCTTTTAAATTTTCTGTCGAGTATGAAATTCATAGTTCTAGAAAAACCTCAATCTTGCTCGACTATAACCCTGCTATAAGATGTACTACATCCATAGGTCACCGGTTGGGACAGTTGTATCAGACGAACTTTTTTTTAAACTAGGTTCACGACAAAAACGATTTGACGTTTTCTTTTGCTCACCAAACGCGCGCTCGCGCGCAGTGTAATAACGTTGCAGCCCGGTAATGCCCAGTTACTTTATGGCAACTGTAAGTTTCCCACCGGTAGGCCTAATGAAAAGTTAACATCCTGCAAATGGCAACTAACTATCCAGTAGTAAAACGTTACAAAGGCGTAATGATAATTTTCACCACGGATGTGACCAGTTGCAATCTGGCGAATGACGAATTAGTGAAGTAATGAGAATTTTAATCAAACGGATACGTAGGTACAGTATAAGGGAAAGGCATACAAACGTCTGAAGAGTAATACACACATGACGTTCTTTCTAGTCTAAAACATTAACATAATTCTCAAAAAACTATTGCCAAGACAATACATCGAATCTGGAAAGGACAAATGCACCGTGTTACATGCACATGCACGTGTTTTTTCATATCATGCGCGCAAACAAAATCGCTACATCTTTTTTAAGAAAATCGTATTACTTTTAATAGCAAATGAGGATTGGAGGAAACAGCGATTTGTCTGCGCCATGTTAATTAGATAATGACTGTAACCGCAAGAGTGCGGCGGGGCGGGCGGGATGCAGATTACGTGTGGGAACCAGCTTACCGTACACCCAGTAGTCCGTTCTGTTTGAGAAACAATCCTGTCTACAATTACTAGCAAAAAAAGAGATAATAGTTTCAGGAACGCAAGGACGATCAGTCTTTTATGCGGGTTTACTGAAAAGTCACACATGCACGCAACAGCGTTGGCTCGAACGTTATTAAACAGGAAAGCTGCGACGTTTGCGGACACGTAGGCCTACTGTCTCTTCAGAGCGAAACTTAGTTCTTGTCGGTAATTAATTTACATTTCAACTTTGTCTACTGTCTACTTGAAAAAAAAACATTTGTAATTTTTGATTAACTTTTAATTTACGTAATTTAAATTTATTTAAAAGTTACAAATTAGAAAATAATTCTCAATTCTCATACTTAACTGAAAATAAATATTTGTACTACATTTAGAAACGTAAAATTGGAGTAATTGGAACCACACAAATCAACTTTAACTTCGAAGCTGCGGCAATATCAGCGCTTCGCGAAAAGTTTTCCCTGTGGCAGAGACGAGGTGTTCTTTTTTCATATGAATAAGTGTTTGTGGAGGGAAGTACAGGAACTTTGTCTCACCAGAGACTGCCAAGAAAACCAAGAAGTACAAGTATACGAAAGGACCTATGTGGCTCTCGCCCTTCTTAAGCCAAAACATGTAATCCATATTCGTCGATATCCATTCCGAAGCTCCGGGTAATGAGAACATTGTTGGATTTTTCAATTATTTTGCCGTGCTATGGTTGGAGAATAAAGAAATCCCTTTATCGCTCTGGACGTGCTACCAAAGACGACACAGGACAAACAAACGCTGTTGAGGGATAGCATCATAAAATCAACAGCATTCTTCTGAATCCCAAACCCAAGGTAAATGATGTCGTACAATGTTTGAAAAAAAGAAGCGGAGGTATCCAACAGAATGTATATGAGAATGGAAATGATCCTGGAAGGAAGGAGAGGAAAATAATATTACGTCAAGATGAACAAAAGGATAGAACACCAGTGTCCAAAAGTATGAAGAAACTTGAGTTCTAAAACTGGAGTAGGTCGCTGTTGAATTTATAAATGTTGATACTGTAACTGCGTATGACATGAGCAATAGTTTTCTGCGTCCACACACCATATAGATGTGCCGACGAATACACGAATACTCAATATGACGTCTTTTTGAGAAAGTTGTCAGCTTCAAAGAAAAACACTATCGAACGTCCTTATTCATACACTCGGTGTTCTTATATTTTACGTACTTTATCGACAGTTATACGAAATTCTCTACGCTTCTATTGACACCACGAAAATAGCTGCAAGAGAGAAGAAAAGTTTTCGTAAAAAATTCAATACCCCGAACGGCAGAACAACCTGCCTGCAAAATATTTTGCGCGTTAAATAAACAGCTAAGTGGCGGCTGATAAGAGGACTTATTAATACGCAAGGTTAATAATATGGAAGCGGGAGAGAGCACTTAAGAACACTCAAAAACACAACTGTTCGTTATCAATAAACTTCATTCATATTATTACATCAAGTATCTTTATCTGCTACGCTTGGCTCCGTAACACAGACAACAGTTTGTTGGAACGTTTTAGAAAATCGCGGGCGACAACGAAGCGTTTACTAAAACATTTACTGCTGAACAGCAGAGTTTGATCCTGGGCTTGTTGTGTTGTATTCAACTTATATTATTTTGCTTTCACAGCTTTTTCCAACTTCGAAGGTCGTCCGATGCCTTCAGCCGTGTCCCCAATGCGTGTCAACCCCTGGGCAGATGTCCCCAATTTACCAAGAAACGAACAGGGTTGTTACACTTGAGTTCTGTAGGCACAATAAACAACTTTTCTATTATGCTTAACTTCACAACGAGGTTAACTCTCTACTGAAATTCTAAACTCTGAGAAAAGTCCTCAGCAGCCGCGACCTAAAAGGTGTACAGTTATGCCCAACGCAAAGTTTTTTCCATAAACGGTCGTTTGCATAGACTCGGTTCCGTTCGTATAGAGTCCGATTCCTTAAGATTTTGTAGGTTTTACGGTAAATGAATATATTAAGTTATTCGATTGGTAAAAAAAATGAATACTCTCATTTGACAATAAGCACTACTTTAAATTTTATGCCACTTCTACAAATTTTCTCTTAATTCTTCCATCGTGCCCACGAAGATATGAGTAAACTACTTAATGGCAAATAAATATTTTTTTATAAAAACCACAGGTTTTGATTTCTCTGTTAATTCATCGAATATAATTTTACCATTAGGAATTGTTACAGTTTCAATTGTTTTTTTTTGCAGTTTTAAGTTATTTCTTTAGTTTTTTTTTTTTAATTTATGACTACAAGACTGTAAATTAATTATTAACTGATATGCGTGGGTTCATATCTGGCCTTAGCAACTGCCAAGACCCCGCTGTGCTGTGTTCCTTCTTCACAGAGAGAAATACACAATGAGAAACCGGAAGACACAAATTTCACTGACAGAATAAATAATATTTCTATCTACACGGTACAGAAATGAAGGAAACATTATTAGGTCAGGAACAGGTGAAAACTGATACTTTAACGCGCAAATGGCTTCTTTTTCTATAAGTGCTATCTCCTCTGGAAAGGATGGCAACAACAAGGCAGTCCGGATTTTAGATGCAGTTGCTCTAAACGAAACTGTTGGAACGATTGTCTTAGGTTATGTAACCTGAAAACGACTTCTTCTGCCTTGTATTATTAACCGTAGAAGTAGAATTGATTACTTCCATTTTCTTCCTCATTCTTCTCAGTACCTCATTGTTTCTGACCTATCCAAACTCTAAAGATCCACCTGCAGGCTCACATTTCAAACGCCTCTCGTTTCTTCTTTACAGTTTTCTTTAAAGTCCAGGCTTTGAAACCACAGGAAAGTGTTGAGAACGCGTAACACTTCAACTATCTGATTCTGAGACTCAGCCTCAGGTCTCGGTTGAAAATTTTTCTCATTCGACCGAACGTGCTCCTTGACTGTCCTATTCTTGATTTTATCTCTTCCGTATGGTCATTTCCTTCATTAACTAAAGTACCCAGGTACTTATATTTTTCTACTCTAAGGTTTTTGCTCACTCTTAATGATTACATTGCACCCGCTGTTGTGTTTTGGATACAATCAAGAACTTCGTTTTACCACCATTTACGCTTATCCGCTATTTCCACTGGCATCACTGAAGATCTTCAAGGCATTCAGCTATCAGCACTATGCCATCCGCATACCTCAGGGTATTCATTAGTTTCCAATTAATATTAATTGATATAATCTAAATCTCCATGGCTGTTAAACACGTAAAAAATCGCATTCTTCTCTCTCGTAAGCTTCATTATTTTATAAGCATCGTTATTCATAAAAACCCCGATTCTTGGTAAAACACGAGTTTTATATTTATTAATATAAAACGTTTGACATATATTTTTTACGATAAGAGATCCTTAACGGTCAGTATCTGTGCAGGACACTTCAACTTAAAAGAAACGAAACGTTCAGTGTTTTGCTTGTTTGTATAAGTACCTGAGATCTTCAACTGAAAATTAACAAAACTAAATGATCCCGTTCTTTATAATAGTCGATCTGCTCTTGTAATTTTCCACAAACATACCTACTTTAAATCCTTTCCTCTCCATTGGTGAATCGATCATCATCACGTCAAGATAAAAGTGCCCGGTAATATAGGAATATATACTTTTTACGTTTTGAACAGTTTTCAATCACTCACATGCTACAGCCTTCCACACGATTGCCCAAGTATCTCAACGTTAATTACAGCTGGCTGTAGGCCTATTCCGTGACCCCGTCCAAGGTAATCTGATATCGTACGGTACACTATACGTCTGTCCTCCGAAACTAAAGCAGAACTAATCGAGCCGAATCTAATTCTAATTTTATTCCAACCGGCACGAACGTCTGAAATATATCATTAATATAATAACATAATATTACGACGAACGCGAGCCGCGACCGGGTCCACATAAAACTTTAATCATCACTTAGTTTCTACCTGCGACCTGCCTAACCTAACGCCCCTGCTACCGGTCAATACTGAAACGCCGCACCCGCCCGGCTTGTATTATTCAGGTCACATCAGCAGTCGATAAAGAAAGCGCTCTCTCACACATGCTGATGTATGTAACTGGCTGGGCGACGCGACAAGTGAGAAGAGACCATTACATTTACATATATAACGTGGCGACACTCTCGCGGTGTGGTCCCTGTCATTTGACGTACAACACCCTTCCAACTGTGTTACATTCTCTCCTGTTACCAAATATGAGGTATTTCTTCGCGTTCTTGTTTGCTATACGTATCACAACTTGGATATTCGGGAGTATTCATGCGGAGTGAAAGACGTAGGCCTATTCTTTTGTGATGAGGAAAACTGGTCACGTATAGCCCTATCTGACTACGACGAACAACAACCGGTGATACAAGAACAGAAAGTCTTCTTCCCTTGCCTAAAACGATAAGCATGTCGACTTGTTCACGTTTAATTACCCTCACAGTTCCCTTGGTCTTACAATAATTCTTCTACATGTGGACCTAAATTACGAATTAGCTTTAGATTTATGAGCTTTAGGATCCTACCACCTGGTGTATCCTATTCACTTAGTATTTCCACTTAAACATATATTGCGGAGAGTTGAGAACAACATAGTCTCCACCTCGCGCAGCTCACAGGATTGGATACGCGACTGTCTGTCAGGCCCGGCTCTAGGCAGGGGCGAACTGTGCCACCACCCAGGGCGGCAAATTTTAAAGGGCGGCAAATTCCGGGATGTTAAGTTTTGAAATTGAGGGAAAAAATAAAATTATTCACTTAATTTCATCACAATATGTAAGACCAATAAGAATTATTTTATGTATAAAGTCAGCGGAGTTTAACGCAGAGTCGAAAACTCGTGAACGAGAGAACGTAAACCTGACAATGAGTGCAAACATTCCTAGTCGTCATTTGAAGGCAATCGCCGTATCTTTAGAGTAGGTCTAGTGTGCGTGAATCTGTTCAGAGTTAAAAGGGAGGGGCCGCAGAAGCGCTGGGGCCGGCCCTGATGTCTGTGCGTCAGAATCCAATATTCCAATACAGTATCATATGTAGCCTAATACAAATGAGACTCCTGTATCTTTCAAAAATGTTAGCTGAATTAGTTACGTTGTTTTTGCTGCGAGAGTTCCCGTTGTCGTACCAAACATGAAACGATACTTACGGTCAGCAAAAATAAGGACTTATTAGTTACATCTCTGGCACTTCAAAATTCTCATCACACTAAAGAAAATGCCATACTTTTCTTTTTTCCGTCTATAATTGTATGTCACAGCCCATGGAAACCTGACTGAACGGAGTACCGCAGTTTGCGTTCTGATTCATCTCTCAGCAACAAAAAGAAACAGACTCTAGAGCACTGTCAGTTACAAACTATTGCGGATCGTGTTATGAGAACGTGAGGTAAAAAAAAATCTCTTAGAAGACTGCACTGAATAGGTTTCATGAAGGACGGTTGCATACAACACGAACTGTGTTAAAACGTTATTCACAAGTTACACAAATTCGCATTTACTCACAATCGGGTCGATGTTTCGGCAGATTCACATCTGCGGGTTTTGCGGGTTGACCGTTGCACCTTAAGAATCGCCCTAAGTGAAGTATTCGGAGAAGCTATCGCCTATCACAAGTTCTGCTCCTAACCCGCCAATAAAATACGTGACGCTTTTCAAATCTAGAATTACTGTCATGGAACCACTCGTCTCACTTTCGAAAGCTGAATTCCTGGTAAGGAAGTAAGGAATATTTTTATCATATTCAAATAAAAGGACTGGAGTCTGGCTTTTGTAAAGACAAAGCGTGGCAAAATCCGCATTCATGAATACCGGACAGCATACGTAGTGTACAGTAGAGTTGACATACGTCTTGATATGTGCTCCACACAACATACGAAATCACGTTAATGGGACTATCGTTTGGGAATGTCAAGCAGAGGCCACCACCAACTTTGTCCTACTCGATATCATCATCGTTATCTTCACAACAAGGCATAGAGGCAAGGTGCTGCCGGTTCCGCCTTCAAAAAACCTCCAGCTATCTCTTATCTCTTCCTGGGTCTACCCACACACCTGTGCCCTATATGTTTCTATTTCCAGACTTGTTTGGACAGTCTGGAAACTGACACATTCTTTCTAAGTGTTCATTCCACCGCTGTTTGTAATCTTTTAATTTTTCATTCAAGTTAAAAACTTGTAACTCTTCTCGTATGGCCTCATTTCTTATACGGTCAAGTTTAGAACACATCCTAACTCCTCTTAAGAATGCCATTTCCGAGCCCAATGTTTTACTGTCTTGTTTTTTTTTTATTGTTGTCCAGTCCTACACGATAATTTGCAATACTTCCACATAGTTGTGAGGAATTCTTGAAGGCTACGCGACATGTTTTTTCACCGAATTAACGAACGCTCAGAGGTGAATCCTATTACACCGTTATTGCAAAACGTAAAAGGAAGACATTACGAAGACACGCACATCTGAGCCACCGAAGTAAGAGATTTTCACATGACCGTAAACGTTGCTATGAAAAGACTCAAAACAACTATTCCGTTAAGTGACTACCGACTACCGCTAGTTTTGATTCTGTAAGGACTATACGAGTATACCGTGTTTGCGTTCTCTACGCTAAGAGGCAAACAGGGGAACGCAAGTTTTAGTTATTAACGCATTCCCCTCTACTCAAAGAAGTAATTTCACTTAACTTCGTCAGCCCCACACTATAGAGTTACACATCGGTATTCGAAAAATGTCCTCGGAAAGATTACTAAGTGGTTCATTTCATTACACCATGGCTGATACTACGGTTACCTATAGAGATTCTTATCGCAATACAAACAGTGGTGTAGTACATGTTGTTGCAAACGTAACACACAATACGCGTTTCCCCAACGTAATCACTTGCGAGGGATCAAAATCAGACAGCGACATGGACAACATTCGTACAGCAATTTGTGCCTTTAATGCAGCCGAAAATATGTTTTACTAACGCACAAAACGAAGTTTCTTTTTAAAACATACGAAACAAAAACATTGCAGCAACAGCGTACAACAATCCTAGATAACATGGTAGTATTTCGGTACCGAATGCCGTCATGTATTATGCGTAGCAAGTCCCTACCATAAACGTTGTGTGTGTGTGTGTGTGTGTGTGTGTGTGTGTGTGTGTGTGTTGAGATTAATGTTGGCACGTGCTAGAAGAATGACAGTGCGCGATAAGGAGATCAGCGGAGAGGCGACCAGATCCTACCTGGTGTACGTTTCTCTCCCTGACAACGTGTCGTGTTCGGCTTATCTGCGTTGAAACAGCCATTAGTGCTGAGAGACTGAAAAACAACTTTGTTCCGCCACAAGGTCAAAGATTCTGTGTTTGCGACGGACGCGTTTGTCTTTATTTTCAACCGTACAGGGCTCTGAAAAAAAAAAAAAAAAAAAAAAAAAAAAAAAAAAAAAAAAAAAAACTTGCAACGAATTTAAACAACTACACCGTATTCATTACACACCAGTACACTTAGTGTGTTACACTTGCCGCCAGACCAAAAGGTTAAAGCTATGCACCTTATATATTGTTGGTGAATGGCATATGTCGTATTGAGTTTTCAGGAAACGGTACATTCCTTTGCAAATACCCGTAGTGGGTTTGTTCACAGACTCGCAGTTTAAGTACAGAAATATTACTGGATGAAACATTTCCTCTCGGTACGGACAGTGATCGTCTTAAAATCCGATTACATTTTATGCCAGTAGGCAGTACAAAGGATAGATGTAGTATAAGGCATTAAAATGATGTAAATAAAACCGTCATGACGTCAGTATTATGTTGCATTATCCCCTCCGTCTCTAAGTATGATCGATACCGTGCTAGAAAAGCAACAATCACGGGATTACAGGTTGGCGTCGTCAACTCCGTACGCGGAATATTTACACTGCCACATGACGGGTTTTCCGATGTAAATAAAAAATAAAACCTTTCCCCGAGCACAGAGGAACACTGCATTTATAATTCTTTTGTTTACACGCGAGAAACAGTACGCCATTCCGCACGCACATACTGTATTACTTTCCCTCGCGTTCCTCCGCTCTCCCCCGGAGAGTCGTCATTTATAACAAAAGTCTAATTCACTTAATGAAGAAAATTTGTTCTCCGTTTTTTTTTTTATTTCATTTAATTACGTCCGCCTAATCGTAAAATTACAAACAATTAACGTTTAAGAGCCACGCTTTGTGTTTCTTCTTATTGCTCTCGACTACTTCAGCGATTACTAAGTGTAACCTTACTGCTTCGTTGCTAAGCCAAAATAAACACAGGTTTAGTTACAAGTCTTGTGTTTAAAACGTTTTCAGTTATTCTTCTCGGAAAAACTAAAACAAAAAATATAAGCCTAAAAAAACTTTTAATTTAAGCATCATTTTCTGTAAAACGTTATAGGCAATAAGCAAGATTGAAGGACAGGAATTCCTCCTGAATTGAGAATCAGCTGTGCCTTACTGTTGTAAAACTGTCTTGACACAAATTTTTTTGTCGCTTTGCATACCACGCTTGGGACCCACACGGGTTCTCATTGCCAATACCATCACCTCCGCCACCATCATCTTCGTCGTCAAATTCATAAGATTCTATTTCCGATTTTACAAAGCACGTTCCCCGGGTACATTCCCAGAGACTTCCTTTTCCTATACAGTAATGTTAATTATGTCTGACCGCTGACTATCACGGGCATGGTCCTAAGCGTGCGTCTTCACTTCTAATACGATTGTTTTCTCTAGGAAGAATATTTCGTGTCTTAAGATTTTCGCCACAAAAACTGAGTGCAATACTGTTTAAAGGTAGTACTATGGTTGCAGGATACCGTTGATAGATCAAAAGAAACGTCTTACTAATTCGGGACTTTTTGAAGAACTAGAAAACAACGTATGAATAATTTGGTGTGTTTAACAAACCAAACCTCAGTGTCAAGTTTTGAATGTAAATGTCTCAAAAGTTTGAATGCAGGTTACACATTTATAAATTAAGAACAAATTTATTTATTCCTTCGACGCAGATGTAAGTAGTACAGTTAACTAGGCGTTAACTCACATTCTGTAACTCCTGTGAAACCTAACTGATGACAGTAAAATTCATTTTAGTTTGCACGTTATTAGTACTGTTTTTTACAGACGACTTAAAGAACTTAAACAAACCGATTTTAAAAACCGGTGGTAGATTTTTTAAAGCAATACTAGTGTACTAAAAATAAAGTTTAATCACGCGTTACTGAATTTAAGTCGCACGACGTTCAAAGGAAGTGGCTGAACTCAATGTACAATTTAATAAAGTTGCAAGCATAGCACGTTCTTTATACAGAACTTCACTCATACGCTTTGTACTTTACGCTATTGCAGACATTACTTCAGGGTTAATGGATGTTGCGTTCAGATCAATGGCAAACATCTTCCAGTTCTACAGTGAGGTACCTCAACAAATGCGCACTTATGAAGTCTTAAGTCTGGCCACTGACGAAGCGCCACTGCAGAACGTGGAAAAACTTTTGATGTCAAAAAGCATCATTCCTTCTACTCATTGTTTCTAATATTTCTACGGTTTGACACTAATAGTAAAGAAATAATGAGCGCAAAACATTACGTGTACACGATCTATATATCCAAACGGAAACTGATCGTCAACTGGTAAATAACGGCCATCAAAATTTAAAACCTCTCTGAAAGAGCCGACTTGTGCTACTTGTTCGGTTTTATCACACTCCGCTGCGAGAGAGAGAGAGAGAGAGAGAGAGAGAGAGAGAGAGAGAGAGAGAGAGAGAGAGAGAGAGAGAGAGAGAGAGAGACGCCAACGAACGCGTATTTTTACGAAAAAGGCTGACACCTTCAAGATGTATTGTGTGGACGGGCGCTGTGTAGGCCGTCGGGAAACTCTATCCAAACATTGGCATTCCACACGATTTATCGTCTCTCCGTACACTCACGCTTTTTAATTAATGTCACTCGTCTTCTGTCTTCTTTTTCTGTCTCCGCTGTGTATTTATTGTTTTATTTTCTATTGGTCCGCACGGATTACTTCTCCACGTTCTTCTTCTGTCTCAATAACACGAAATTTGGCTCGAGTATCCGGTCAATTTACGGAATTCCTAAACTCACGGAAATGGAGACGCCTAACTGACCGGACAAGCCGATACTTCCATTGTTACTGGACTACACACATTTCTGATTTATTTATATGCCAATAAAAAGACTGAAGACTCTGCACAACGCATATCTGGTAAACAGACTTATAGTAAAGACTTATGGGAAAGCTACAATAGGCGTGAGAACGAAATTTTCCGGTAGAATTGCGCATTCGAATGGTTCATTCATTACGTTAATTAAGGCAGTTCTAAAGTGATACGATTACGTTTCTATTTATACAGAATTTTGTAGACATGACTATCCATTTCAAACTTCGTTTCACTTTCTAGTAACCCCATAAGGCATCAAGTTAAGTGAATAACAAATTAGTTTAAGTAGGCAATTTCAGTTATTTTATTATCGTTTTCTACATTAATTTATTACTATAGTAAATTATTATCATTAATCTACTGCAAGTGTATGAAAACCACAACAAAATTAAAACACGGAAAACCACGGATTTCCACGATGCTGCAATGTTTTTTGTTTAACATATAGTAAAGTAATAAACAGGCTTTACATTAAAAATTATTTTTTTAAACATGGTTTAACGTGAACGGCTTTTAAGTCGTGTTGATTACAACCACTGCTTTCACAATTCTGCAGCAGCAAGTTAAAAAAAAATTTACTTCTCAATCGCGACTTAATTCGTGTAGCGAGTATCCTATTCCGGTTATAACAATCCGTGAAACTACTGTAAGCATATTGCGTGTACACAAAGCAACGATTTGTACGTAAAAATATACTGCGACGAAGCTGTAGCGTGTAGCCGGAAAGAGTAAAAAAAACCAACTAATAAGGAAACCCCTAAGTATGATATAAATATAGTGAAATTAACAGAGAAAAAACATGTTTGTTTTCACAAGGTTGTCAAAAACGAATACGAGATTACTGCAAGGAAAACGAACACACACACACACACACACACACACAGAGGGGGGACATGCGAAGAGAGAACAGACAGAAAATTCTGTGAAAAAATAATACTTGGTAAAATCATTACCCGGTCTGTGCTACAGGTCTATAACCACACGTGCTGTTAGGATACCACTGGCCGTTGACTGCTGCGAGAGCTAATGATAGAAAGAGTCCAAAATAGCCGACCGAGTCCAACAAGTGTTTAAAAATAATGAACCGTGTATACGCTCGCTCGCGCGCGCGCACACCACACACACACACACACACACACACACACACACACACACACACACACACACACACAGACGTTTGGGCTGGTATGCAGTCACAAATATCCAGACAACACACGGGAATTAATTGAAGACAAGAAACACAAATGTTAACGAAACTGCGTGAGAATAAACAAATGCAGATGGTGGCAGTTTAAAATATAATCACAGACGGCGCCGCCTCACAATGCAGTAACGCTGGCAGCCGACACCATCGATGTACGCACATTGATGCCACGACACAACGATGATAAAACTGAAGGAAATTATATTCTATATACAGAACAATATATTGGACTCCTTATGAACACACGTTTCATTTTTGCCCATTCCGTAACGATTAAACTGAGACTGAGTAACATTCTGGTTCCCCCCCCCCACACACACACACACACACACACACAGTTCTTCACGTGTGTACAAGAAGGGATTTAAAAAAGTCCCTGCCTATAACAACTTACGAATTTAATAGATGTTGAAACCTAAACATTGCATTTAGAAAACTCATACTAGGCATAGTATTTTTAACTGTAATCACAACACAATAATGAGAATGACAACGTTGAAATTATTCCTATCAAATGAGGATGCTTCATCGTAGAATAGGCGAAACATTGGTTTAAGAACATGTTAACCTCCGAACAGTGTTGATCTTAATAATGAATCGCCACGAAGCTTAGGTATTTGATTACATAAGAACGACAAAACGAGCTTTACGTCTGACGGGACCAACATAAACGAGCTTTACGTCTGACGGGACCAACATAAACGAGCTTTACGTCTGACGGGACCAACATAAACGAGCTTTACGTCTGACGGGACCAACATAAACGAGCTTTACGTCTGACGGGACCAACATAAATGAGCTTTACGTCTGACGGGACCAACATAAACGAGCTTTACGTCTGACGGGACCAACATAAACGAGTTTTACGTCTGACGGGACCAACATAAACGAGCTTTACGTCTGACGGGACCAACATAAACGAGCTTTACGTCTGACGGGACCAACATAAACGAGCTTTACGTCTGACGGGACCAACATAAACGAGCTTTACGTCTGACGGGACCAACATAAACGAGCTTTACGTCTGACGGGACCAACATAAACGAGCTTTACGTCTGACGGGACCAACATAAACGAGTTTTACGTCTGACGGGACCAACATAAACGAGCTTTACGTCTGACGGGACCAACATAAACGAGCTTTACGTCTGACGGGACCAACATAAACGAGCTTTACGTCTGACGGGACCAACATAAATCCATTGCCAGCCCTTCCAAACAATACGCCGGTTGTTATAAAACTGAACTACTTATTGGTTTAATGCACGTTCTTTGAATGGAGGCAACGATGGCCCATCATTTCGTTTTGATTTAATGCAGGCTTCTTGCCATTGTTACACGTCCTGTGAAATACTCTCGAGTGCCTAGAGTGGTAAGTCTCGGTCTATATGTGGACACTCAGATAACCGCAGAAGTGCAGTTCTGTGGTGTTCGTTGGATTTTTCTTGCGAACTCTTTCGTCGAAGACAAGCCTCACTTCTGCGACCCGACTTTAGATTTATAACAACGTACATAAAAGTACCAACATGTAACCGAATCTCCGTTGCGTTTTTCTTAATTAGTTTATTTAATAATTTCTGTGAGGAACTAAACAATCAGACTGATCAAGAAATCGTCTCGATAAACTCAGCGTATATAGTGAATCTTTAAGTCGTTGTAAACTCAAATTCGGTTACAGAACACGCTCAAGTATCTAATTTTGAAATTCAGATTTTTTAAAGTTTTGTTATATTTTAAAATGTTGCCCACAAATTTTTGGCGTTCCTCGTTGGAAGGACCGGTTTTAAAGAATTTAATTTAAATTTTAAATTCTCTAATTTAATTCTTGTACGTCGTAATGTTTCATTATTGTTGGCGCAGTTAATTGACGGATTCCTCACGCTCCTCTCTCTCTCTCTCTCTCTCTCTCTCTCACCCCGTAGTAAGGGTAGGAATAAACGTTGGCCGTTAGCAAACCGACTGAATGATGCAATATATAATTCTGTCCTTATCTCATTCGCACACAGGACGACCGCCATCAAACGCTGATAAGGATTGATGACACGCGGTCGCGTTGCATACATATTGTACTGGCTGTCAATCCGTCTCTGTACTTAAAAGAATAATGTTTCCGCTGACTCCATGCAGCGTATGACACCGAACAAATAGTGCTATACAGTATACGCACGTATTGTGACATACCCCATTTGTTACTGAGGCCTTGTCGCGTCTAACGATTATTATTTCTTCTTGGCGCTAATCTTGGAGTGGATCGCAGACTTCTTTGTATAACAGTCCCGCGGAAATCGTTCACGTCAGCTATCAAAGCGACTCTTTTATCAGTCGTAATTAATTTTTTAGCTCCATCCGTAGACCGGTAGAGTTGTTGACACGTTCCTGGATCACTTGAAGAAAGCATTAAACTCAAACTGACAGCAGAATGAGGACGGCACGACAGGTCGGCTTCAATGAAGGTGGTAAGCTGCAGTTTCTGAATACTGTTTAAGTATAATCGTGACGACGTTGAGTAAACGTGGGCTAGACATGATGCAATGTCACTAAACTAACAGAACAATACGACTGGGGTAAACTGACAGCGTTACTGATCTAAAAATACATTATCGCATCAAAGCACTCCGCATGTAACCTTTCTGAGTTCGCGAGCTGTAAGAAAGAACGTTGGATTACACAGCAGAAAACTCGGTAATAAACTTTTCGTGTCTCCTCGTTAAAAGTCACTGTTTAATGGCACGAGTTTAAACGCTACCGTAAACAGATTTGATATTTTTCATGACATTCTGAAATGCTTACTTGTGTGAACGTGCTTTTTTTGCCATCAACCTTAAAAAAAAAACTGATAGGCCTAAAACCTGGTGAACAAGAAGGTGTAACGCCAGCATGGGCTACGAGTTTTTTCTCTCTCGCCTTATCTGAACCCAAGAATCCAAACTCGTTATCGTCGTCAACGCAGCCACACACGATAAACGTTTCAGCGACGAATATGTTTCCTCCGATGTAATGGAAGAAGCGGTATTGAACCATGCACGTGCACATTCGTAACACTAATGTTAGGAACGCGCGCGCGCATTAATAAATAAATGTGAATGTCACCAGTCAGTTTGACGTGGAAGGTTACAACGAGTAGTGACAAAGAAATAATAGGCGTTACGACAAAGTCATTTATTTACCCGGACAGTACAACACGTTTAGAGAATTATGAGCGAATACGGGAAAACGTGACCTGCCATCGGCAAAGAGTGACACGATAATCGTAAAATTATAAACAGGTAATTTTTACCTAAAGTCGGGTTACAATTATTCGACCGGAATAATCAGAGGTAGGGAGGATGAAGCGGCAGACGGCCAAATCGCCTCAATTGAATATTCAACCGGCAGTGCAAAAGTGTGAACCCACCGCGCTTTGCTTCGTGTTCCCCCTTCTTTCTTCACAAATTTTACACAGTACGTAAAGTAATTAAGTCAGAGTCACGTAATTTTCGGTGGACCGAACGTGTACGCACACTCACACGGTGTACTCTTCGTCACCGCGACCTCTCACACATTTTTGATTTAATTTCTTACTAATTTAAAAATCAAAATGATAAAACTCTGAACGACTGTAAACAAAATTAACAACTTGACTGACTGAACTGGAACTGCCAAAAAGTTCTTTCGGGCGATTCACATTGCGTGCCAGCACTTTCTCACAACCGTAATAAGTAACACTATAAATTGTCCGAAATTTTCTCTGCGTACTGCAAAAAAAAAAAAAAAAACGATTTTCCTGCTTTTTTATTTTCAAATAATTTTGACGTAATTGTAGCAAAGGTCAAAGAAGAATTTTTCGTGTTACCTATGCGCGTTAAAGTCTAGCTAGTCTTACCTGCGATCTAACACTCGCGCCTGAAGAAGTCGCATAGTTTCTTACTTTTTATTTATTTTGTCGGTTAATCAATTTAGTTCGAGGACCGACTCTGACATATTTCGTGGGAGAAGCTTGTTTGATTGTGCTAAGAACAGACGGGTGAAGAAAGGACGGAATACACACGTTATTCTTCTAGCTCAATCCTTGTACGTAAACACAACCGAGTTTGTTAACTTTGACCAACTGTGCATCTTATAACTTTTTCCGTTTAAAATTTACCTGTAAGACAACTGTTCTCATCAGGCGCGTATTTAAGGCTGGGACGAAGGGGACAGGACCCCCTCTCTCCCGAAGGTCGAAGAAGTTGACGAATTTAGTTAATCTCTTAATTATTAGACACTTTTATTATTTTTTTCATCTGTGAACGCTAATATGGTAGTAACTCTTTTTTAACCTGTAGGCCCATAAACAGGTATAGGCCTATTACACAGTTTTAGCGTACACGTTTGAAAATTGAATATGGGAAAATCAATTCAGTCAATATAAACAATGTTTCAATTTTTATGATGTCATTACCGTTTACTTTAATGGGATTGATTTCAGCCACTTCAAAGATAGTAATGTTGATTAGTCTACTCGTTTTTTCTGTTGTATGAAGCCGACCAGACCCCGGACCGTTACAAGTAGAAATTTGGCAAAATTGCGAAGGGAAACCTTATGAGAAACGTTAGTGAACGTCTATCAAGTAACGGTTGTACCGACTTTCTGTATGGGTAGGAAAATGGACGTAGACAAAAAAACATCCTACCACAGGCAGTGGAAATGAAGCTCATCGGTATAACGGAAGACTGCCACAATAAGAGTGCGCGTTCAACGTGTAAACGGTATTTTTGGTTGGAATCGAATAATTTTCCTATTCGCGGGGTAATTTGCATACGAACATCGCCGAACCACGTTCGTCCAGCGGTCAAAACCGAGTGGTATCGTTTGAATTCGTTCTTTAACTCAGCCGGATACAGTTCGTTCTAGCGGCCGATACATGTCCACGTGTCACATCCCCCCAGAAATTTGGGATGGACGTGGCGGCCTATCTTGCAGAACGATATATATTACATATATAAACACAAACGAGGTAAACACATAAACAAGACTGATGTATTAGTCATGTAAACCCTTCGGAAACGACCGTTTTCCTGTTTTTCCAGGAACAGTAATAAACATTCAAAATCTGTTACACGGCGAAGGAAACGCACATAACACGTTCCATTTTGGAAGAATAACAAAAACCCGATAAGAGGTATGCGTCTGTGAAAGGCTTACGAAACAAACAATAGTTTTCTTCGCAAGCTTACTCTCAAGACGCGTTCGAATTTAAATTTATGCCGTTCGGTACACGTACATGACACTAGCCGAACTTATATAACGGCGGGTAGCAGAGCCACGCGTGTCGATACCGCACGAGATAATCGATACTGTTCGTTCGTTGCACCGCGATATATCGACGGTAAGCAGCTAGTCAGTCAGTCACCGTCCGTTTGTTTCACGATCTGTCCAACGCACGCGTAACTTCACAATGCAGTCTACATAATTTCTAACAATCATCATCATCACTAAATCGTAACTATTAGCTATTAACCGTCTGTTTAGGTATTATAAAACACAGCGTGTTCTCCGCTGCCTTCCTACTGTCCTGTCCACTTAGTGGAAAGTACATGACAAATTGATCTGATAACCTTGCACTTTACGTACACATTCCTACGAGCGGTTGCCGTCTGTGTCCATTGATTTTGTAGGCGAGAACGGTCGGAGAAGTGACAGATACGCACTGTACTGATCACTGTTTATACGTCTCTCGTTTCCGATGCGGTCCTCTAGCTTGCAGCGCTTAACATATAGGACGGCTACAGAATCCAGAGTGCTATTTGGATCTAAATCTGTATCTCAGCGAATCTCACTCGCACAAAAGCGTGATAACTGATACTACTTAAGAGTCAAACGTAATAGGAATCCTCTGGAACCACGCGCTCCTGCCCTGTGGGGCTGTGCGTAGCGAAGGGCAAACCCGTCGCCCGCTCGTGTGCTGCGTCCCGAGCTTCAAACAGAGCTACTGTCGCAGGGACCACAGATGATCTGGATGTTAAGCGTGTGGCCTGCTACCGGCCGCGTACCGTTGCAACCAGTATGAGTGACACTTCACACACTTCATCAAATGAGAAGTCAACACTATGAAGGCTGCTGTTTCTACGGCGCCAGTATAAAGAACGGTATACCATTAGTTCCGTTTGATAAGGATAAACATAGGCGATACATTAAATCCACAAAAATTAAATGTCTACTGTTATCCGTAATATTTTTAAAAAGACCAATAAGGATCCATAATTTTTCCAGATTCGGATCAATAATTTGTAGATTAGATGCCTGTAAATTCTTAGCAGTCGAACATTGTGGCCAAGTCTTTCCATAAATCCAGGACGGCAACCGACTTGATCAAAGGGAACGTCGCGATGATTCATGCTGAGTTCTGCGCACGTCTCTCCCATCCTAGAAAGAACGGCACCCACCCACCCACTTTGAGTATACAACTGAAAAGGCGTAATTGACGAGTATCATTATCCTAACGTTGATCTGGTTAGGCATGTGTATCTGAAGAGAATTCTCTAATTTGAGACGAATGCCACCATAATCGGTACGATACCGATCTATTTGGAACGTTCACTATTATCGCCTAGTTATATAAAATTAAACACCTTCATCGTTTGAAGAGCGCACGCTTACACAACTATTACACAGTGCAGATGTGGGGGGAAACGGTGTCGCCGGATTCGCAACGTTATACTGTACGATCCCCGGAACAGTAACGTTTAATCCCGGCAGCCGATCCCTCACACGACGAGTAAATATTTTTGTCCTTACTTCTTACGGGATTAGACCATTGGTCTGCTTCCGGCTTCTCACACGTTAATCTGACAGGCGGCGGCTTGTTTTATTGAACCATCGGCTCTACGTCACCTTATCGTAGTAGGCGAATTAATAATAACTGCGCTATACGCCTGGTGGCCAGGGCGGCTATTCAATCAATGGCCGATCGGATAATGTTCGTATTAGCCCGTCAATAAATGACACATAAATAACTAACAAAAAATTAATACGCACCGTATGGTGGAAAACGGACAGTGTCGACGATAAATAATGATTACAGACTAAAATGACGTAGGCTACAACTATCATGGTGTACTATAGCAAGTGACAGTGACAGTGGAATACCTCGGTATCCTTGGTAGGGATGCGGGTGCAAAGCGTTGAATCGATGATAGTATGTGTAATTTATCAGTATCAGAACGATCCAATTATCTTAGACTAAATACTTTTATAGGCTATCATTACGATAAAAGTTGTTTTATAAATTAATGTAAATGCACGACGATTAGGACTGTCCGCTCGCATGACCTGTTCAGCAGAGTACAAATCTCCCGTGCCTAGATCTTGGAACAAGGAAGAAGAAACCCGTTACAAAAATTTTCTGTACATAAAAAAATGTATATTTAAATATCTGGCATTTATTGAGCCGTTATCAAATAATAGGACTAGAAGCTCTGAACGAATTAAGTATAGAACTAACAGTTCGTGAGTTCCAATGTTCTCGCTGAACGAATTATAATAAATATTTTAAATCGTTTAAGTGTTTCAGTACGAATACTTCAACGTTATTTGTTAACCCACAACACATATACAATTAGTTCAATTAAACGTATTAAATCCAGTACTGTGCGATTCACGGAAGGGATAAAGCAATGAAACGCGAGTGCAATCTGGCCGTGTGATGCGTGAACCGGTTCAACGGATCATTACCCGTTCGTCCACAAAGTTCATTCATCCTCCACGGTTATTACATGGCGTGTCTTCATACGTCTGGTCGTACCAGGAGGCCTACAACGGCACACACTTCGCTTGCTGCAACTAATGTGGATGCCATGGCAGCAGACAACGAACACTATCAATCTCCCCGTTGTCATGTCGTGCCGCCGCGCCGTTTGGCATATTTTACAAACGTTTGCGCTGATAAAGAAACTAACGTACTACTTGGGAACATTCGATAAGTAAAGATAAAACCGATTATCGTTATAACACAATTTATTTGAAGAACCTAACAGAGTTGCCTATATTTCGAAATAATCTCCTTGTACAATTACACATACGTTCTACTGCTCGACTACGTTTTTCATGCAGCAAAGAATTCTTTGTCGTAAAGTCTGAGGCAGTTGTGCACATTTGTTTTCACTTCACGTGAAATCGACTCCACGCTGATTTCAGGTTGAGGTGATCAAACAAAAAGAAGTCAGATAGAACAAAGTGTGGACTGTAAGGTGGATGAGGCAGAACTTACCGGCACGGTTTAAAGCGTTGATTCTGCACTATGCAGGCGAGCATTATCTTCTAGGAAAATCACCAGTTTTCTCTGTCAGTGTAGGCAGGTTTCTACAGTAATCACTGTTGACAGTACGTGTCCTTCCAAAAACGAAAGACTGTTCGTTGTCTTCCGTTGAAGGAAGGACGGCGCTCACGTCCATAGCAAACATTCCCAGAATGTCATGACTATACATCAGGGAAACATGTCGGTAAGACAAACTCACATAACGACCCGAATGATACTGAAACAGTCACCCCGCAAGAAACAACGATACAATCGCCAATACTTTCGATTTTCGAGTCAGGTGTAGTATCGACGCCTACCGTAACACAAATCTATTGCCGAATTTAGTAACAAGATAACCTGGTCTATTATTTCGTTTTAATTCACACCTTCTCTACCACTAGCGTAAGGAACCGCGCACAAACATAATTAATTGAAAAGGAAAAGAATTATTACGTAACAGAGGGCGGGAGCGGGAGCGGGAGCGGAAGCGAGAGAGAGAGAGAGAGGGGGGGGGGCACGTGCGCCCACATTACGATACATGGTGCCACACGAGATAATGTCTGCAATTTACTGTTATTGTACGCGCAGCAACGATTGCGTTACCGCGCACTCGTGTTAATTCATGCAAACACACACACACACACACGATCGTATCGTATCATATAATAAAATAACCTCATTTGTGTAAGGGAGACAACCTATACGGCATACGTTAAAGACCGTTGAGATTAAAAACGTCTAACACATTAACATCTGGGGCACGGAGCATTCACATAAGTGATTATGTACTTCTTATTAACACCTGTGTTGCGTGACTCTAGAATATTCTCACGATTTTTCAAGTGCGGTTACCGTGTATTGAGACGGCCAACGGTACAAACCGACTGACTAACCCCTGGTCTCACAAACTAGCAACACAGAGGTGTAGTGCTGCTAGACATGTTGCTATACTCTGGTAGCGTGTTCTCCCAGACGTTGAATGGTCTGCAGTGTCTTCCCTTTCAGACAGTTCCATAATCTCTTGTACCTTACAGCTAAATTAATAAAACTCGGTCGAAAACCCAGTCGAGGGTGTAAAAGCCCTTTAACGTTACCGAATACAATTACTTTTCGTATAGAACTTCCAATCGCCAAACCAGCCGGTAAGCCAAACAATTCACAGGTTTATGACGAATTCTCTGTACATCTTCGAGGGGTTCTTAATCTTTTTTACGACGTAACGTCTGTCTAGCTCTCCCCCCGTTATCACACTCGATGCCAAGTCTGCCAGCATTCTACTTACAACACGCAGTGTACGTGTCGTTCTTCAATTACAGAGTCTACGAACATAATCTAACACTGGTTACCAGAACCGTGCGATTCGGGGATAACAGGGGTAGTGGCTACGGACTCCATAATTGCAGGGGGGGGAGCGCTGAAATCAGAGACCAAATAAAGATTTTAATGAAACTATGAAAATATTGTGCTCTCTGACTGTTAATCAGTGATTATTTTGCTTATATAAAAGTTCAAACAGTATTGCAAATACCTTATTTCAATTCAGTCTGTTAATATTACTTGTTGTTTATATTTTTGTTTTACATTTTATAAGACAGGAAAAATCAGCAAGATCGCCTTGGCCAAATCGACTTGAATTTGAGCCCCCGGGTCAGCGAAGTGTGGGAATCCGAGGGAAAGATGGTTTCCGGAACAGGCGGTGCCCACCCTAAAGTCATGAAGTTATATTTTAATTTACGCTTCTTAGCATAAACTTTTTATTAAATTTGCTTTTAATATATCTGCTTTCAATGAACATACATGATGGAAATCTATCAAAATTATTATATATTTAACATATTTCAGTTTTTCAAAAGACGACCCTAGTTTAGGTTTTGTCCCGAGTGCAAAATTCCTTTCTGCTTCGCACGGTAACGGTGGCACCTGTTCTAAAACTCTCCAAATTAGACAATAAAGGATATTCAAAATTAAAAATAAGGTTTCAATTTATGTATATTAAATTGTCGGCAAAAATTCTTAAGTTATTTGGTGTAAAATAATCGAATAATGTAATCTATACTCGGCTACAGGATACAATCTTTCGTCATAAACATAAAAGAATTTCGTCTGCATGGTCAAAACTGTTAGGTACTTCTTTTGCCTATCGGCGCCGTGAAAAATAACTCGAACGTTAAGTTTGGAAATCGCTGGGTTTTGTGGGTTGAACGATAGGGAACCACACTGTCGTTTTAAAACATCAATTATAATTCAAGCTATCACTCGGGCGCACGATTAACCCACGATGCCAAACTTATATGTGGTTTATCCCACAAAGTTGAAAACTGTGAAACCAAACATTTGACATCCAACACCTATAACGTTTGTTTACATTTAATTCTTAGGGTTTTACTTTAAATGTGAAAATTAAAATTTCAACTTTTTAACCTTATCCAGAGTGATTGTGTCGCAAATTTTTGTGTGTCTGTTTTATCTCGCATCACAAAAAATGGAGCTTGATAATAATAATGAGATTTTTATGCAACCAGATTTTATGAAATAATTTAGGACAGGATGACAAAACCATTTAACAAGTTAAAATATATGGTAAGAAGATAAAGTTTTGGACTTAGGTTTCTAGGAGGCACAAAATATTTTCAGATGGCTTCTGTTCTGGACGACTAAGAACAATACGAATTGACAGAAATGTGTGGAAAGTGAGAGACCTCATCCAGTTTGATCGTCGTTTGATGTAACGAAATTCTGTTACACGATTTGTTGAGGCGAAAGATGGGTAAAGCTTCACCACGATAACGCTGAACATTACACGACAGTCTCTGTGAGTATTTGGCAAAGAGGACGTTCTGTCGTACTCCAGCTTCCTACTCCTCTTGATTTTATTCCATGCGATTTTTTTTTCTTCCACAAAATCAAAGGCCAACCCGGAGCCACTGTTCTGAAAGTGTAAATAACATGCAAATGATTTTAAAGACCAGCTAATAAATCCACTGACGACTGAAGACTTTTCCAGCACTGTTTCAATCAGTGGAATCATCGTCTCCCTAAGTACGTCGTTTTCCAAAGGAATTATTTTGAAGTAGATACATTTATTTTGTAGCTAATTTGTCAGCAATTAATTTCATACAGTTTCGTTAGTTTTTGAACATAACTTGTATACACTTTACGTATGAATGCGTACAAGTGGAATTCAAAAACTACAATAAACTTGAATTCGTTTTACTGTACTACTATTATTACGAATTCAGCGTACCTTTTATGTAAATGGTTGTGGCCTATTTACATGCGGTATGAGACCTGGAACGGGGTGTCGCTGTGAATTCACATAAAATGGTAAATTCTCACGAAATGATGTTCCGTACGTGTACGCTACCCGCACCAGGGGTTATATGATTTGTACCAGGGGTAGCGGCGCTGTCGCTTTCTGAATATGAACGACCGGAAGCCCTGAATAAATTTTTCAGAACCCCTGTACGAATTACAAGGTACTGGCAACGGCACCAAACGTTCACGAAGTTAATTATAAAGTTTCTTAAGTAAACAACACGAGCTTAAGTAGAAAGGTGTCATCGGGCACCAAATGATGAACGGTCAACTGCGCGACTCGACGATAATAAATGACGTGGAGGGGTAAGAACAATATTACATAAGATACAGAAAGTTCGAAAGATACACTCCAGAGTCGACAGACAAACATCATTTCGAGGGGTTGATGTCGCCACTCCACGACATAACAGAAACAACGGAAACGCTGATTAATAACAACCGGAAGTACGGAAGATCACAACCCACCACTATGCAAGAATACAAATAGCCTGCTCCGCTACACAGCAACTCCTTTATACAAATGTCTACTACGTCTTTATACACAAAGCAAACTGAGAAGCACATACGAATTGCTGCACAACTGAATGTGGTATGCGTTGTGATCGGAAATTAGTTTTACAGCGTTCAGGACTAGAAACCTATTTATAAACAACAATATTCACACAGTTCTGTTAATGATGTAATAATAAATATATTGTTTACACAGAAATACTCCATAGCGTAATAAATAATGGTGACTACAATTACTGCTTATGATACGTGACTCTACACGAGTATATACGATACTGGTCGAGCATATTAACATTAAATTACCAGAGAAGAGAACGTCCGTTCTAAACACCATAGAACGCAAACCAATCGTCATTCAATCAGGTGTTACAACCGTCTGCGACATTAAATTTCTCTTGAATTCTATTCCAGGAAATTTTAATGTTCGGCTTCACCATGTGTCCATTTCTATATTCTTCAAGTCTTGGCCTACATCATCATCATCATCATCATCTGGTCTTCTGGCTCTATATAATAATCATAAAGTATTCCCCCGTTTTCAGCAGCATTGGCTCCATACTCAGTTCCTACGATCTTCACATCTTTCTTTACAAACATTCCATCAACCGTTTTCTTGGTTTCCTCTGGGCCTAGACTCTACAAGTTTCACTATGTGATACTTCTTATATTTCTGTTCCTCTCCATTGAGTACATACACACCGGCCATGTAATTCCCTGCGACTTATTAAACTGCGACGTCAAACGTTATTTATTAATGTAAACGGCTCAAAATTCGTGTCACTTTGCCAGGTGTCATCTTCTTCCACACTGGCCCCTAAATTTTCCTCAGTATCTTTCGCTCAAAACGCTTTAAATTACGTTGGCTTTTCTTGCGCCACCGGAAGTCACTACAGGTCTTATGAAGTTTCCGTAGATTCCCTACTTGGAATTATGACTTGGAATCTTGAAACACACAAGGTCTTTATATCCTGTCTCATGACATGCTGTCTTTGGTATGACTTCATTTCTATAGTAGTTGTTTCGTTCAGAGTAGAGACAGCCCAGACAGACGAAATTGTCTACCTGTTCAAAACTGTATCTCTCATATCAAGTATATTTCATTCAGTATTTCTTGTTCTTGTTGCCCTCTTATATTTTGTTTTGTCTTAGTTTACTTTAACCCAACCATTTATGTCTGCTCTTCCGATTCTATAAATGTTTCCTCCGTTTGGTTACAGCCCAGCAAAACGACGTAAGTTATACTACAGTCTTCGTTTTTCTCTTCTACGTTGGCTCTGTTTGACTTGACGGCAGAGTTTCCCTGTTCTGTTCTGTTCATTATGGCTGGTTGCCACGACTGACAACTTCCAGCCCCGGGAAATGTGTGTCTTTCGCCGAACTGCAATCTGCTTCACCGCTTCGTGAATTCTTGTTTACCTTCATCTAGAAGCTCTCTACAGTATTCTCGTTACTTTTATTTAGTATCAACATTTTCCAGCCGTAGATCAAAACTGGACGTTACGCTTTTGGTTTCAGACGGTTACGACTAGACATCATAAAACACGACTATACGTCAGCTGTATCACCGTCAAATATCTACAAACGATTCTTTGTTACAAAGTTCTTCTTACGTTTACAACAGCAAAATTTTCTCACATTTAAAACATCCTCTACAACAAAATCCTTTTACCTCGTATTTAACACAACAAAACTTCAAATTCCACACAAACATTACTATTTTCAAAGCAGTCAAAACTCTATCATGAAATTTCAATTACGCGAATTATAAATACTTCAAAAAATCCCAAAACTGTCTGTCATTTGACAAACTGTACAGATCGCTTCAAGATAGGATGTTAAGAGATTTATAATCGTTACTTCCTTTTGCAAAGAGTATTAAATAAATTACGTTAACTCACTGTGCTGTGTATACCGCGTTCTCTTCTTCGAAGATCTGCTAATTCATTCAACAATAGTCTAACGCGCTGACTTACAGTTCCGTCACGCCCATATAATAAATATCACCAGTCACCAGTTTACGTATATCTATTTCGGTTGTATTTACACACGCATTTAACCATTACTATAAAGTGTGTGTGTGTGTGTGTGTGTGTGTGTGTGTGTGTGTGTGTGTGTGTGTGTGTGTGTGTGTGTGTGTGTGTGTGTGTGTGTGTGTGTGTGAGAGAGAGAGAGAGAGAGAGAGAGAGAGAGAGAGAGAGAGAGAGAGAGAGAGAGAGAGAGAGAGAGAGAGAGAGAGAGAGAGAGAGAGAGAGAGAGAATGATAAGTGAAGTATCTCATCCAAGCCTAGTAACGTCATTTTAATACAAAGTGCAAAGAGGTAGTACCTACACAGCTTCGCGGATTCGATGCGCTGACGCTGCCAACAACTGGATGCAGTAAACTACTACCCACTGACGCTAAGTGACAGAGTGCTTACAGCAAAGAGAATCGAAAGTTGTCAGAATCGATACGTGGTAAGCGTTCTGTACAAAAACGAAAAGAGAAAACGAAGAAGCCCTCTTTTAAGTCACGTTCCATGAAACTGACTTCTGAACAGGGAGCTTATTCTTTGATCTTTCTCTGCGCGCTCGTAAAGCGACTAAGTACAAAAAGACAAAGGAGGTCCGAATTTTTGGAAATTTTGATAGACAGATACCAGCTGAAAGCAACACAATAAATTGTCAATACAAATGTACGTAGTAAATAAGAAAAATCCGGTTGGACGGTTGGGCTTAAATATTTCTGTTCGTCCAGTCTAAAAAAACCCGTTTCCTTACCGTTTGCACTGAGAAATGTGGGATAATAGGTGGTTTTCATCATGACCCCCCCTCCGTCTTTCCTGAAGCTGAGTGAAGTAAAAACACTCGTTTTTATACTCTACTGTCCACCTGAGCGAATGCGACCTCTCTCCGACGCGAAGGCAACGTTAAACATCGGAATCACCTGCCTTTACAGTACTGATTGTAGATGGGTCAGGCATTGGATCAGTGGTTCCCATACATAATGTTCATCCTTAAACACGGCCTGAAGGCGCGGACGCAACCTGTATTAGGGTTTACAGCGTGTTAGAAACGAATCAACAGCGTTCGAGCCACTGCTAAAGTGTTTTCGGGGGCACCTTTCCTTTGCACGCGAACACGTTCACACTGCCATCTGTAATTCCATCTGCCAACTGTAATAAAGTACCTTACGTTAACGAAAGTAAAATCGTACGAGAGAGTGGATTGCGATTTAAACGACTATACGCAATAAAATTACTAAACTAAAAGTTCGCAGCCATCTCAGACTAAAGGTCGTTTCTGAAAGTTTAGTAAACCAACAAATGACACTTTTCTTTGCTAAAAGTCGATTTTTAAGATACATTTAAAACAAATTTTACTTCGTAAACGCTGGCTTACATTAAAGAATTGTTTGTTTGTAATGAACCGCAAGCTTCTATGGGACTCTAAGTGCCTTATGCGTATACTAACTTTAAAAAGAAAGTTGCAATATTGATAGATAATAGTAGTTTAAGAATGTAGGCTATATACTTTTGTTACTTCTATATTGTGATATGAGAATTTTTCTCGCACAACTTAAACACATGCTGGCTTGTAGTTCTATCGTTGTATATAATATACAGGTAATAAAAGTTTGCAACACGTACAGAGTCCGAATGAAGAAGAAAAAAGTCCGGCCAAAATAACAAGCAAAACTGACACGAAGGCGGAAGACAGCCGCGTTAATGACAACACTACCTGGCCTTCAAAATGAATTATACATTTTTAATAACTTTTTTCTTTTGCTAATGGAAACAACGCCAGCGAGAAGGCAGCAATAATAAAAGCGCCAAATGAGTTGTGAAGCAGCCGTCACATATGTGGTACGGAGTTTATGTTTGACACGCGTACCTGGACGGGCCGTTGTTGCGTGTTCGCTCGCGGAACTACAATTAAATAAACATAAATTTACGAGCCTCGTAAAGTGTGACAGAGTGGTGGGAGATAATGTGCAACACGTGTACGAATGTTTGCGCAGCATCAATTAACGCGTTAATGAATTTGTGCGAGTGCGCGGGATGCATCCTACGCCGCCCGTAGACCCTTCTCGTTGTGTTCGCACAAATGTTGTTAAATTTCGTCTATGTGTCAAAGGTGGAATTAACCAAGACTACAATCACGATTCGCAGGTGCCCGAGACTGCACAAGATTAGCTTTTCTTTTGGACTCCCGTCCACGTCTCTGTTAATATTACGCATTAGACCTACAATGAACTGTAAGCCTACTTCTTTGTACATATAAAGTTGAATTAGGGCGTTTCGAATACTTTTCAAACCTGAAATCTCCATCCTTCTACGAATAACCATATTCTGCTGCAGCAAAAAAAAAAGGAATTATGTTGACTTTGCTTTATACTGTACCGTATGAAAGGTGTATGAACTGTATATTTTTTAACCAACTCATATATGGTTACAGAAATCTATCTTAAGACAGAAATTTTTGTAGTGTACCGAGTCTAATCCCCAAAGGTGAACGGACCTCACAGTAAATATACCAGGGTGGAACCTAACACCATCTTCCAATATGTTCGAGAAGAATGAAGTCCAAACGACAGAAATGAACGTACACTCGTACACTCATTCGCGAACTTGTCAAGTCGATCAATCCGCTGACAAGATTCTGTCTAATTATACGAGAGAGTAAATCTAATAATCAAAGTACCCCTTACGAATCAGATATAATTAGTTTAGAAATCATTCTAACAACTCTGTGATATTTAACTAATAATTGGATAAGGCAGAGGAAGGCGCGTGTCCGATTGTCCGATATACGAAGAGCAGCCTCCCATAGGCTAATATGAGATTACATATGACCCATAATACTCCTCGTAACATATGGAATGCCAAGGTCTTCAGACGGAAACTATGAATGGGGGGGGGGTTAAGTGGATCAACACTTGGATGGCGTGTGAAGAAAGTGAAAAGGATAAAAACAAAAAAAGAGGTCGATAGAAAGACAAAAAGAGTCCACGCAGGACGCAGCAACTCTGAACAAGATTCGGCTCAATACTTTTAAAAATAATTTTTCTGAAATAACACAGTTCCTAGTAGCAGAGCACCAGGAATTTAAACATTAAACTTTTTTTAGCGCTAACACTGTTTCGTGAAATTTTTGAAGAGGGTGTTTACACGCCTTTACGTTATCGGACAAGTAAGGAGAAGACGGCGCTCACACGTGCAAAGATGGATTTCCACAGATACCACGGTAATCTGTAATGGATATCGTGCCACGATAAATAGGGAAATGCATCATCACGTTTTTCTTCCCTACTCGTTACTCTTTTCATTGTACGTAGAGTCAAGACAATCTGGTATGCATACACTCGTACACTGTTCAAACCAATCTAAGTTATCGGGGATATTAAAAAAAAATTCTTTCGTCACCACAAAGGTTTGATCAAAACGTTTGTGCAATTTTTAAATTTCTGACGGTACAAGTGTCCGATTACAAAATTGTTTTCACGCGACGTTGGTACACATGTCTGTGTAAATTATCTACTAAACTTTAGCCAGACTGGATGCACACATTGATTAGATCTCGTAGTTAATTGAGTAAATTGTGTTTAGGTGTATTACGCAATTTTTAAATACTCTTCAATGACAGACTGAAGAACTTTCATTATATTTTGTAGAAAGAATGAGATAAACTGCTCTAACGTGGTGAAATGTTCGGAACCCTATAAGTGAATCCAGTATGTACTGTTGAATGATTTAGACTGCACGTTTCGAAAGGTACAGAAGCTTCAATTGATAGAACAGTCCTTAAGATAGTGACAGTCAGATAAAACTTGTGGTATTGTGTTCCATGAATTTCAAAGCAAATTACTACACAAAAAAAAAATAATATTTAGGCTTTATTTTGTCTTGTTAAAGGAAAATGCTTCATTATAATAACATACTTTATAAAACTCTGGAAGTATTCAAAGCCAACAGATTGGCTCACAAAAAATAGCTTTTTTTCCAAACATATGTTCATGTAGGCCTATAATATACAACGGAACCCAGGAACCCACATTGTTTATATTAGTATTATCGATGTCGTTCGTATAGTTTAGTACGTAACGCTCTTTAAAAAAAAAAGCCTCAGTTTTTATTTGATCTGGCAATCAAAACTGCCATCACACGTATATTTTTGAATTTAAATGCCCAGAAATGCAATTAATTCTCAATAAAGTAAAGACCGTGATAATGAAAATGTGTAACTTACTCGATTCGACAATAATGCCCAGGAATAATGTTTTACTTAATACAGTAGTAGCTGTAGGCGTTCACAGGGTTATAAGCAGTAACTGTGGAATTTCTATACAAAGGGTTTGTCCTCTATAAGTGGTATACGGGAGGAATGGCCGTCAATTTCGTTTATCGCAACAGGGAAGAGGACGGCACACTCCCTGCCATTAAGGTGTAACAAACAATAAAGCTTGGGTTACACAGGAAGCAGCGCACAACGCCTTTCTCTACCTTAAATACAAACATCCACGCTTTTAGATATTCCGTTTGTTGGTCGTCAAATTTTACAGGACGCGTGGCAGACCCTATCGAGTGTGTCGGGGAAAACCTTTTTTAGATGTCCACCTCCAGCCTAATCTAATTTTGTAACAGTCGGGGGCCGGCCGATGTTTGACACGGTGCGTTGCCTGCTTACCTCTGATCCACCACGTGCCTCCAGTATTGACGTGTAAACTGAATATTAATGGCTACCGCACAGTGGATATATTGAACTGTAAACATATAAAACATCTTAACGATACAAGTAGAATAGTGTGATCACACAATTCATCTGAAAACAATTAACTCTCCGAAGGATTTACGTTAAATATGGTCATTTTACGTATTTACAGAGTAAAAGGAACGGTTAAAGTCAACTTTGCAAATTTCCTACCTTCTCCTTAAAACGGTATGTATACTCAAAAAATTATTCAGACCTCTTAGTATATAAAAAGCCTAACAAGGTTTTGCAGATTCGTATTTTGGTGCACTGAGAGTTTACTTCAAGACAAAACGGGCGCCCAAAACCCATATATATTGCCAAGATCCCAATAGGTATAACTTTTATAATCGTTTGAAGCGATCAGTGATAGTCAAACTACCATTATTACAAAAGTTAATCTGACACTTTCAACTAATGAGTAATACACCAATCATGAGAGACGGTTGGACCCCGGCCAAAGATGTGAGCATAACATTTGACCTTAAGCTAAAATAAATATATGAACTACTTGTGTACTCACGGTGCAAAGAGCTTTTTCTACATGAAAAATAACTAAATAACATGGATCTATGAAAAAAACGATTGTTAGGCCTACTATTGTTACTTCCTCGAACATATATTTATTGCAAACATTTTGTAATATCGTTTGTAACGTTCGAATAAGCATTATTTATAGATTCTTTATAGGCCTATGTCATGTTATATTCATTGTATTTAGTACACGTGAATATGTCTTCGTGTTGGGTGCTACCGTCTGTTCGGTTCCACATATCACACCTTTTCCAATCCATCGTCGGGACATACATCATAATTTGATTTCGTAGGTGCTAAACAAATTGGACGTGCCAACTACAGTTAAAAGGCCGTCACTTCCATCGCAGGTTCCGACGAGGTGTGTTTTCGGTCAGCTGACACTCAAAACACCTAATGTTATGACCTACAGCAGATCATAAAAATTGTTCCGTTCAAAATTCCCTGCAGACCTCAATTCTTAATGGATTAGAAAATACTTTTTAAATACGTACAAATAAAGTTGTAAAAGTCTGGAGGTGGATTTTTAATTTCATAATTGTAGTTTTCGCAGCAAAATGACATATCCCAACATTACTTTACCCAGAAATTTAAAATATTTCCAAGTTACACTCCTTGTGCCCCTTTTTGCAAATTTTGCAGTTCTGCCATCAGATCCTCAGACTGAAATATCACAGCAAAACGTTCCGGGCTAATCTCAAATTCATTTACAAGTTTTGTATATTACTGCCTCGGCCAAAAGTCTAACAGTCGGAAGCATTTGATGTAATGTGTTCTTTAAAGTGTGGCACCGTGTCTGTGGCACCAACCAGATGGGTGCCATCAGTAAAACGTTATCGTCATGCTCAGTCCAAGTAGCGCGATGCTGCCATATTTAGTATCAGTCAACTACAGCTTATCAACTTCAATGTAGCGTCGCGTCGTCGTCACTCTGCTGTCGGTGTAGCCCTTTGTTTAGACACACAAAAATATGTCAATAACGCAACTACATACGTGGAGCTAAAGTTCATTTACAACCGACAGGGGTTTCTTTGATCGCCGGCGTTAACGGTTGAAGCAAGCAGTTATATCCACATTGTGCTGACTACAATCTGCTTTAATTTTTGGAAACTTATTTTACATATTATGTAATTATGTAGCACATAGACATTTATTTGTATTAAAAAAGTTTGTTAAAATCCGTTAAGAAGACTCTAAAGAATTTGAAGATTTTTTTTACTATTGCGAGGCATACCTTCGGCGTCCGCTGTGGTCGCAATTTAAACCGGATCACGCTTCTTCAGCCTGAAAATTTGTCTTTTCAATTCGCGTGATTCCGACGATGAAAGTAAAAATCTACATGTTTCCATGTGTCAATAACAACCAGTTTAGGCGTAGTATACCCACCACACCACCCTACCGCGTACAGCACAGAGAGAATCGTGGTGGTGTTTTAAAACATTGACACTGCCCCCTCTCATAATAACATAAAAAACAAAATCAATATTTTCTGTAAAACTGTCTTTCAAATTACTCGACTACGGAGTACAGTACAATAATATCGGTTACACGTGAACAGTGACGTGTTTACTGCAGCCGCCTACACCTGTCTCCGCACTCAACATTTGCATATCTATTGCTTGTTTATTTTAATTCGTTTGAAAATCAATAATAACAGTAATAATAAAGCGTTGCGTTACAACGAGGTGCGCGTGTAAACAACGCAACGGCAATAAATATAAATACATTGCACGCACGCCGCACAACTTTACCGCTGCCGTGCTCAATCGTATGTGTCAATTTAACCGTCATTAACGAACACCAACGCTAACTACTCTGTTCTGCCTTATTAAGACGGACAATACTTGTCGTGTAGGCCTATAATTTCTTCTGGCCTATACACCAGTTGTCTTTGTCAGACCTTATACAAGAGGATTTAATACAACTGAAATAAACTGATTATTTACAATTTTACGAATGGTTCTACATCGCGGACAATTGGGAATGAAGACAAGAAACGTTACAGGCGTTTGACGAGAGAGAGAGAGAGAGAGAGAGAGAGCTGTGACAACATACGAGAGAAACTGATGGCTATGACTTAAATTATTCCTTAGGCTTTCACGGCCGGTGTCATTTGAATTATGAAAGATATCCGGGCTGTTTGGCCGTGGTCCCTGGTTAAAAACAAAACCAAACGTTTCGGCAGCTCCACTGGCTGCCATCATCAGTGGTATAAAATTTTCTGCACTTTGGGTGTCTACGTGCAGGCCCACAGTACTGTGGTATAGACTAAAGCTGTCCTGCCACAGTTAATTAGTAAACAATTAGCACAGGTAGCATCGCGGGAAATCAGCAGCCTTCCCCACAGTACTTTTTGGAAAACAAGTGAGTACATAATGGCATAGCTTGGTGCGAGCCAATCATACACCATCTCTATTGTGATTGGTTGATGGTGTCATTTTTACCTGTACGTGGGGCTTTGCTGAATATATATGTACAGGTAGCATGGCAGGACAGCTTTAGAGAGTCTACCTAGAGCTGTTGCCAGGGTAGGCTGCGTCACTTTGTTCGGCAATTTTGCCAGTGAATTTTTACCGTTGTTTGTAATTCTATCACAGTGAATTCTTCACCATATCTTCTTCTGTGTTCATCAACTACATTGTGCATCATTTTATCAGTGTATTGTGTCGTGCGCGTGTGTTTTTGTGATTCGTGTGCAGTGCGCGTCTGGTGTTCGTGTTCTTTGTCTGTCAGTGTAGTGATTCAGTGCTGGTGAAAGTTACTCTATCCTAGCCCTTTTTGCGTCTTCGACGTTCATTTCGGTTAATCCCGAGATGGCGTCGAACGCAACGCCCGTTCCTTTGCCGGCACCGCTGGTAACCTTAATGGAAACCTGCGGTACTGGTCCTCGTTCTACCCCGTTACCTTCCCATACAGTTAGTGCAAGTGAAAGTGAAAGTGATGATTGTGCGTCGATGTGTAGTGTGGGGACGGGGGAAGGTGAATTTTCGCTTGTGGAGGGCAAGTCTGCCAAACGCAAGCGAAAATTGGTCGCCAGCCCGCCACCGGCCGCTGCTACGCATCGGGTATCTAGTCCCGGTAACAGCGCCAACCATCCGACTCAGTCTCCCTCTCAATCTGTGCCCAAGCCTAAAATTCCTCCGATTGTCATTCCCGACAATCGCAATTATAGGGAAATTCTTCGTTCCCTCCAGAATCTGCTTCCTTCGGCCAAACTCGAGGCCAGGTGCCAAGGCTCCTCGCTTCGAATTGCGGCCACAACAGTCCCGGACTTCCGATCGGTCCAACAGTTTCTTACCGATCGGAAGATCTCCTTCCATACTTTCGCGCTTCCTTCAGAGCGCGAAATTAAAGTTGTTCTTTCTGGACTTCCTTCCTGGACCGCCCCCGATACCATCAGGCAGGAGCTTGTCGCCTTAGGCTATTCGCCGACGGCGGTAAGTGTACTGCATGCTGGCAAGGGGGAAGATCGCCGTCCTGTGAATAGTTTCCTAGTGAAACTACTCAAAGTAGGCCAGTTCGAGGAGGTCTATGGCCTCCAAAACTTCCTGCACCTTCGGGTGCAAGTTCGTACTTTTGACCCGCGGCCAGGCCCCTCGCAGTGTTTTAACTGTCAGAGGTTTGGCCACTCCAGCTTATTCTGTAATCACCCTCCGCGTTGCGTGCGATGTACTGAGCCTCATCGTGGGTGTGATAAGCCCAAGACGGGGTTCACGGCCATTTGCTGCAACTGCGGCGGGGACCATCCGGCTAGTTATAGAGGATGTAGGGACTTTATATCAGCCATGAAGCTGCAGCGGACTCCTGCTCGCCCTGGCGCGCAGGCAGGCCGTGTTGCAGGTCCCCTCCCTAACCGCAGAGAGGCCTTCCCACCTCTCTCCGGAGCATCATCTCAGGCCCCGGCAGCAGTTCCGGCTGCTCCCAGGGCCCCAGTTCCGACTGCAGTCGACGTTTCGGCGCCGCCTGCAGTCCCTTCTGTCCCGGCGCCTGCCGGAGCGCCCGGTCCTTCATACGCGGCTGTGGCCGCTACATCAGTCCCGCCTTCCGCTCCTCGGAGCCACAAACCAAAGCGCACTCGTCGCCGTCAGCGACAAGTTCCACAGGCCTTGCCTGTAAAACCTCAGCGGGCCCCGCCCGCCCCCAGCCATCAACCTAAGCTCCCAATTGAGCAGACCCCACGTCCGTCCCCGAGCCCTGCGCCATCTGTAACACCGGCCGAGGCCAGCCAGGTCCGTCTTCCGGAATCTCGGGAATCTTCCCGGGCCCCGGTGGACCCCCTGACTGCCTGGGCTGAAACTTTGGTAAACAACATCAGGTCTGCTCCAGATACAACCACGGTTCTCGCCCTGGTGTTTCAATCCCTGTCTACCCTCTTTCCTCTTCTTCCTTTGAATGGCTAGGAGTCTTAGGATCGTTGCGTGGAATGCCCATGGGGTAGTCCCTCGACGATCTGAACTGATGACTTTCGTAACGGAGTACGACGCTGATGTTGTCCTCCTTTGCGAGACTCATCTGGCTCGCTACCATACCTTCAACCTGCCATCTTACATCTGTTTTCGTCAGGATCGTCCCCAACGGCCTGGCTGTCGCCCCTCGGGGGGGACAGCCGTCTTAGTCCACAGGCGGATATCCCACAGGCCACTACCCCCTTTAGATACATCTCTTGTTGAAGGTTGTGCGGTGGCGATAGACGCTGGCGGATCGGAGTTGCGCGTTGTTGCGGCGTATCTCCGGCCCGGCCTGCGGCTACCTCCACCGCCCGAGGAGTGGGACGCTCTCCTCGATCATCCCCTACCAACCATCGTAGCCGGCGACTTAAATGCCAAGCATCCCTCCTGGAACAGCAGAGTAGCCAACGCCTACGGAAAATCTCTGTATCGGTTCGTCTCCGACGACCCGGTACTTCAAGTTATCGGCCCAGAAGACCCTACTCACTTCCCCTTTTCCGGTCATCGACCGGACGTCCTTGACATTGTCATAGCCAAGGACGTGACCCATCACATCCAGGTCTCGTCAGTGTCGGATCTCTCATCCGATCACAATCCCCTTTTTATAACTGCCCGTGAGCTGTCGGCCTCACCCCGACCTCCCGCTCAGACTGTTAGGAGAGTCAACTGGCGCTCCTACCATGATGAGCTCTCACGGCGGTTACCATCACTCCCCGCGGACCCGGTCGTCACTTGTGACGATTTGGATCTCCGAGCCACTCATCTTCAGGAGTTGGTCCAAGGTGTCATGGATCGACACACATATACTCTCGAGGTGAATCATCGTAAATCGGCCTTACCTGCGGAAGTACTCCACGCCATCTGGCTACGGCGCAATCTCCGCCGCAGATGGCAAAGAACCCGTGATCCCGGCGTCAAAAGGCGCTTTCAGGCCCAGTCTCTTTACGTCCAGCAGCTACTGCGGGACGTAAACTCTGATCGATGGGACTCATACCTTGAGTCTCTTGAAGTCGACCACGCCTCCGTCTGGAGAGCGGCGAGTAGACTGACCCGCGAGAAGAGAACTCGCAACCCACTTGAAACTCCGAACGGGGTTGTATCTTCATCAGAAGGCAAGGCAGAGGTCTTCGCCGACTGCATGGAGGTGCAATTTACTGTTCACCAAGGCGTCTCGGACCCTGCCCACTCGGCAGAAGTCCGTGACTTCCTATCTGGACATTTTTCACGCCCTCCCGAAATCCCAGCCCTCCCGTTCGACAGGGATGAACTAGTTTCATCTATCTGCCGACTAAATCGCCGTCGCGCCCCCGGTCCTGACCGGATCGGGGCCGCTGCTCTACAAAATCTCCCGGCCTCAGGCGTTGACCTCGTTCTTGAGCTGTTTAACTCCTGTCTCCGGCTACAGTACTTTCCCCGCCTGTGGAAATCTGCCGACATCGTAATGATTCCGAAGCCTCGCAAGCCGCGCATGCTTCCTGAAAGCTATCGTCCAATCTCTCTCTTGCCAGTCATCTCGAAGGTGTTCGAGCGTCTCCTGCTGGCTCGCATCTCGCCGCTGCTAGATGGTTTCATCCGCAGCGAACAGTTCGGGTTTCGCAGAGAGCACTCGACCACGCTTCAATTGGTCCGCGTTGTTACGCACTTGTCAGACGCCACCAACAGGCGAGCGGCTACGGCCGCCGTACTGTTGGACGTGAGCAAGGCCTTCGATAAAGTCTGGCACGAAGGTCTTCTCTTCAAACTTGCCAATTCCCCTCTACCATCGACCATAGTGTTTTTCCTCCGGTCGTATCTCAGCGACCGAACCTTCAGGGTGAGCGTCGACGGGTCCTGTTCTACAGTTCGACCCGTCGCCGCCGGCGTACCACAGGGATCTGTCCTCGGCCCCGTTCTGTACCTTGTGTACACGAACGACCTGCCTGTCTTGCCCGGAGTCACGTTGTCTTTGTTCGCTGACGATGCTATGTATCACTGCAGCTCCCTGTCCCCGCGATTTGCGAGTACAAAGCTGCAGCGTCAGTTGAACCAGCTTCCGGACTGGCTACGGAAATGGCGGGTGACGATCAACACGGAGAAATCCGAGGCGATCTGTTTCACCCGTAAGTCCATCTCCCGATGCCAGCCCCTCTCCCTAGCAGGGAGACCCATCGCCTACAAAGAATCGGTGAAGTATTTAGGCGTTCGACTAGATCGTCGCCTTTGCTTCAACGCCCACGTGACGGAAACCCTTGCCAAGGCTCGCGGCGTCCGAGCCAAATTATCTCCTTTCCTCTCGTGTCGCAGCCGCCTGGCCATGCGCACGAAACTTACCATCTATCTACTATTTCTCAGGTCTGTATTGACCTATGCGGCACCCGCCTGGTGGTCTCTTTTATCCACCACCAACAGATGTAGGCTGGAAGCTTTCCAGTCCCGAACACTCCGATCCTTGACGGGGTCCCCTTGGTTTGTAAGGAACGACGTGATTCGAAGGGGTCTCCGTGTTCCTACCTTGACTTCCTTTATCCGGTCGCTGGCTCTAACTCTCTTTGCTAAAGCCTCGACCTCCACCTTCCCGTACCTACGAACCATCAGTGCATCAGAACCACCACCGCCCATTCGGGTCAAGCGCCCTCGGGCGCTTCTTGATGACCCGCCATAACGCCATCCTCTTTAAATTAAATACAAACAAGTAATCATCAGTCCTAGACCAGAGTATTTCACCAAACTGTCCTTCTCTCCTTCCTGTCCACCTCCTAGCACGCTGAGCCGGCTGCTTGTCGCTGTCATCATTCACTGGCACGGAGGCTCTCCGCCTCGCGGGGAGCGACCGACGCCCTCAGGGCGTCTGCTGACTGGACTTGAAACGGGCAACATCTGTTGCTCGAATCGGTACCAGCGGCAGTGCATTAAACAAATAACAGTTATACTCCCCCGCCTTCTCAGTTAACTGGTTGGCGGTTTCCTTTTCCAGTCTTAGGTAACCAGTCGACATGTACCAGCACTATGTTTACTTCTGGCAGCCATTGGACACGATCCAGATGCTGCAATCAAGCCACGGGTGCAAAGCCACCCCGCATCCATAATGCAATGCAAGGACAGCTTTAGTCTATACCACAGTACTGTGGGCCTGCACGTAGACACCCAAAGTGCAGAAAATTTTATACCACTGATGATGGCAGCCAGTGGAGCTGCCGAAACGTTTGGTTTTGTTTTTAACCAGGGACCACGGCCAAACAGCCCGGATATCTTTCATAATTCTGATGGCTATGACATTGATGGGAAACTGCTTATGGCTATGAGGCCTAACACATTCTCCGCAAGTGCTCAAGATATCATCTGTCTCCTACCTCCTCATCACGCGCAAATTAAAGATGACTTTTAGCGTAAAACAACACATCGATTCGGTGACATGCTGACAACAGGAAACTACAAAAAAATGTACATAAAATATTAAAATTCGTTAAAGAAGCCTGTTGTTTTCCTAACAAAAACAATGTTATTAGGATTCGATTCTGCATCCCGCAATGTGGAAATATTCTATAGCAAATTCAGTCTATCATTAGGGTGATCAAAAACCTTACTCCAAATACGACAACTCTCGAATGGCATCAGGGTACTCGTCAACGGCATTCGTGGCCACACGCCAAAGCGTTGTGTTGACCGTGTCATTTCCTCACTGCTAGTCGCTTCGCACTGGCCACATGATCAGGTAGGACTTGAGCAAGGTAGGAATACCGAAACGCCCTATTCACTACGAAGCGACTTCGTCGTTGTTCGTTTACGAACTCCGTGACCGTTGTAACTATCGAGCAGTTCATTTTGTCGAATCCTATTCCTCTTGCATCTACTTTGCCTTGAACAACCAGCCTTTCAGTTCCATCGCGTCGAAAGATCTACAGAGTCTTAACTTCAGAATTTGGGCTTCTATAGATGGTAGAAGAGCAGGTCTTCATTGTTCATTTTCAGTTCAACAGACGTGAAGATTGGTTCTACGAGCGGTGTCCTTAACATTTTCCTGAAGCAGTTTATTTCAAACCCTTCAACCTTCAAACAAGCAGCGTTCAAAGTCCACGTTCCATACGCACAGACATTGGAAACGCAAGTATTGTGTGCAGCCTCAGCTTTGTTTCTCGACGGAGGTGAACGAAGCGATTAGCAGCGGAAAAATAGTATTCACATACTGAAACTTGCATTATTACAAACGTCACGTTAATTTCAAAATTTATCACTTCTCCACTTGTCACGATTGTTCTCTTGTATTGACGAAACGGTTACACACAATCCTATTTTCCAGAACGTTTGATAGTAATCAGCCACTCACTCAACCGGCACACGCGGACACTACCGAAACATTGGTGACATCTACTGATCTTATGAAAATCTAAGACAATTTTGTGTCTGCTGGGGAACAGTTCATTTTGTACCATCCAAGTGGGTATGGAAAAAACAGGATAAACTGACTACATGTGTGAAAGCCAAGTAGGAACGGGCCGGGTCGATGTAGGAAGCTGAGAAAAGCATTCTGATTTTATGATACTGCCGGCAATTATACTACGACAAAGATACAAGTTCCACGCACTCTTCACACCTGTAAAGATCAGGGACAAATTCAGGTTTTCTTGATTATTATCCAAAATGTCATTACAGAAACTAAACACGTAATTAAAGACGATAACTGATACAGCTGTTCTGCTATGTGAAAGTCAAACGTTTACATACGTAGGAGGAGATTGCTAAAATCACGGACAGAGTGCATCCGGAAAACTAACAACGTCTGTTCTCTCCCCCCAGGAAAAGCTCATTCAAATGCTCATTACAATAATGGAAACAAAGCTATAGGCGTGGCTTATAACAGTAATGTATACACAAGCAGAAAGGGCGTTTCCGCTACCTTCTCATCTGCACAGGTTATTAGTTGATGGAATCGCCTTACCAGATTTCCAACTGAACTCCACATTTTATATAGTTAGCGTTTACAAGCTGAGTCAAAAAATAAATAAATAAACTAGTTTGTAATTAATCATTACATAAAGTCCATTAGAATAAAAATAGAGCCCTCAGCAAACCTAACGTCTGAGTTACATATAAAAAAAATAAAGGCGCAAAACGGTTAGAGAAACAAACACACAAATATCCATCTACAAATAGTATCATTAGTTCTAATAGAAATATATTTGCACCTAGGACAAACGAATCGTTAAACTGTATATTTGCGTTCGTCCTTCGTATTGTTTCACATATAGTACTGTTCAATTTTATTAAATTTTTTTTTAATCTCAGCTTGTCGAGAGCGCATGCATGACAATAACTTCGTTTCAATTCGTGACACTAAAACACACACTTTTTTTAATTTGCAAACTACTAGTTTTCCTCTCGTTATTTTTATGAGTAAAATGACTCAACTGTCCCACGAGTCCAGAGCAAGCGTGGATAACGGCAGGGCGGTACAACGTACCATCTGCAGTACAATGTGGGACAAGGTCATGAAATCACATTTTCAACACTGCCCGCACGGACGTTCACGCATCGGTTACGGATCACAGTATTTCAGCCTTCGTCTTTTTCAGCGGTTTCTGCTCACTTTTTCTGATTCCGACGTGAATACAAAAGCTCAATTCTGATGAACGGGTAAGTATGCTCGCCGTATTTGGAACCAGAATAATCGGCTGTCTTGACTTTTGATTATAACATAAATACGGTATTCTCATCAACTTATTTAAATAGCTTCTACAGACCAACTGATCAACGTGAAATTAGGTGTCCACAGAAAGCAGTAACGGCTGGTAGGTTTATTGCAGTTAGGTGTTATTGCAACATCTAAATTTTTCAAGAAAATTAAACCAATAATTTAATTTAAAAACATTAATTTAAAAGTAAACAAAACTAGCTATTATTATCGTGGTTTAAATTGAACAAAGCAATATCAGCGAGGTATAGGCCGCAGCGACTGCTAATTCAAGTTTCCTGCTCAAGCACGGGTGTTGCACGGGAACTGCAACCTACACGTTAACGCAGTACGCTGTTATGTACGAAGTGTTCGTTTCTGTTTCGTTTCCCATTTCTAACGTAACAGGGCAAATGCAACGACCAGCTCGCTTACTTCTCCTTCTACCGTTGGCGCTCTGTATTCATCTACGACATTAGCGCCATAAGTTGATTACGCTTGTCACACGATCAGATGTACGAGTTCTGTTAGGTTATACATTCAACGTTAAATTGTAATAATTAATTTTTCCGTGGTAATAATTTTCTTATTGTATGACTGGTATTTTATTACTAAGATTAGATTATGTTTTTCATTTTTCTTTCCAGCGGCGCGACAACCCATTTCTGAGCCAAGGCCTCCTTTAACAGCCTCCGCCAGTTGCCCCGGTGAAGTGCAGCTGCTCTCCAGTTTCGGGTCCCAAGGATATGGCGCGAATGTAATTAATGTAATTAACACCGTCTTCCCAACGTAGTTTCGATCTACCAACTCTCCTGGTGCCATAGATCTGTTCTGCGAGTGACTTTCTGGGTATTTCATTCTCCCCCATTCTGACCACATGCCCAGCCCACCTGAGTCTACCAAGTTTTATAACTTTCCCAATATCTGGTTCGTGCAGAACAGTTTTCTTGGTCGTCATTTTCCTCCATTCACCTTCCACACATATTGGACCAAAAATACTGCGGAGGATTTTGCGTTCATGAACCCAGCAGGTTTGACTCGGACTTTCTAGAAATCGTCCAGGTATCAGAACCATTGGTGAGAACAGATTATGTTTAAGTTTATAATACATATGTTGTTGTGTTCCTTTCTTAAAAATCGACCGTGTTTCTAATTTGATGGCGAGTCCTTTTAACGAATACTTATATGAAAAAGAGTTAAATGTACAAAAAACTTGGTACATCACGACCTGATACAGTTTTCACAAACAAACCACTAGAAAGCGAGTATTGTAAAACATGACCCGTGTATAAAATTTCTTAAAGCTGACGCTTACTGAAACGATTAATATGGCCTAACAGTTAAATAGTGTATAGAGAAGGGAAGCTGTACTGTGCTAATGACGAAAGGCCACCTTTGCTGCAACGCCCGTCCGCCACTGACAGAAAGACTGAGTACCGTAACACGTGTCAGATAGGTCCAGGGATAGGAGAAGACTGTTGCATGTAACTTTTGTCAATAGGGAGGGGAGGTTAATGACCGACCGCAGTTAAAATAAATCGTTCCGGCGAAAGAAAAATATCTGAAACGTTAACTGTGCTATTTACAACCTTACATCATATATCAATATTTGTTTACGTGACGGAATCCTTACTGTACTGTGCACCATCGCCACGTAAACATACTTCATAGTCGGACGGAGATTTATCTGATGGGATCACGAAAGATGGACAAGGCCATAACGTACCCAGCCAGGCAATAACAAACGGACGCCAACGCACTCACAAACACTAATCACAAAAAAATTAGGTCGTCGGAGCGGTGCGTACAGACGGATTCACTGGAAACAGACACAAACGCAATGTTCCATCGCTAAATTCGGCAACCACATTCGACGCAAATATTTATTCCGGACGTACGCGCGCGCGAGAAAATATTCTTTCTTTACGTGCTTTGCGAGCTCGGTTGTTTCTCAGAAATATCAGCACACACGTAAACATGCACAATACACAGCACGTGGCAAATGAAACACAAATGCCGATACACCCTTGTATACTTAGCAATACTGCGAATATACGAAGTAAGAGGTCAGACGTAGGCTACTCCGGGTAATCTCTTACGGTATTATTGAAAAAAAGTTACCGTAAATATAATTCGATATCTTCAATTATTCAAAGATTTTTTAAAGTTTATCGCTTTTAAAATTACATCAGAGCGTTTTCGCCACGCGCTGCTGTAGTTTTATTTTATTGATAAACTTATTACTGTATTTGATAAAATAATCTGATTTTCCGACTACGTACAACCCAGAGTCCGCTGCCTGACCGGGTTTGTTAAATTCAGAAGCCTCAAGGAACTGACCCGCGGCGGAGGCAGTGATCAGACTCGACTGTCACCTCCTCACCGCCATATAACCGCCGACTAACAGCTGGGATATTTGAAACAAACAATGCGAGTTCCAGCTTCCAATAGTCGTGGACACTAATTAAATTACTTGCGTCTTCCCACCGATGTGACGACAACGATGACTACATTACAATAATTACCAATCGACTTTCAGGAAGAGCTGCGAAATCAGTAACGGACCCAGAGTCCACCTTCAGTGATAGAATTACATAGGATTCCACAACAATCAGCTACGCTATTTATTGCTGTTCATTAGAAAACAGTGAAACATCTCCCTAGAAATAACTAATTACCAACGCGCATAAGTCATAAGCAGCAAGACGATCTCCTAGTACGAAAACAGCTCAGCCTAGATTGCGTATCAATTACTACCGCAAAGACAATTACCAACGCGCATAAGTCATAAGCAGCAAGACGATCTCCTAGTACGAAAACAGCTCAGCCTAGATTGCGTATCAATTACTACCGCAAAGACAATTACCAACGCGCATAAGTCATAAGCAGCAAGACGATCTCCTAGTACGAAAACAGCTCAGCCTAGATTGCGTATCAATTACTACCGCAAAGACAATTACCAACGCGCATAAGTCATAAGCCGCAAGACGATCTCCTAGTACGAAAACAGCTCAGCCTAGATTGCGTATCAATTACTACCGCAAAGACAATTACCAATGCGCATAAGTCATAAGCCGCAAGACGATCTCCTAGTACGAAAACAGCTCAGCCTAGATTGCGTATCAATTACTACCGCAAAGACAATTTTCCGTTATTTTATAAGTCAACGTGTTTTAGTTTTATAAACTAAAAAAATGTAATCTTCATGGCATTTTAAAAATCTTCTTGTTTTTTACTTTTGTTCCGCATCAGTGCTGCCCGGACCCTCCTTCCGGTCGTCGGAAATCGGCAAACAGACGTTGGTCGCAGGAAATGTCACCTGTTTTATCACAGTAGACACATTAAACTGTCCATACAATGTGAAATGACAATTAATTCGGTTGGAAACCGTGATGTTCGTTATAACTGACCGTAAAGGCAGCGTCACACTAACAACGCGTTAAACTTTTGATAATAAAGACAAACACGTGAAACTCTACGGGTCGACCCCCCCCCCCTCTGTTATACGTTAACAAACATGACATGGCTTGACGGATCGAACCCTGTTGATATAAAGGACCGAGGAATTGTCAAGAAGTTCACAAGGACCAATTCTGATTTTCTTGATTTTTTCGAGTGAAATAACGATATGGTATTTCTCGAGTATAATGAAAGAAGGCCTATGGACAGATGTAAATGAACCATCAAAAGACTAAAACCACCACCAACACACAACTATATAAAAACTATATTTAAAAAATGAAGTACTGCTACTTACCCTGTAAGTCCGCTGGACTGAACTGGGAAGGACAACCACAAAGACTCAAGTTCACACAACGAACAACGCCACATACAAGATACAAGCAATGTCCTATTTAAATGTCCAGCTAAATACCTGGGTACGCCCACAGCCAGCCCCGCTCACCATGCGGGGCTAGCTATCTTCCTGGTTCTGTCCAACGGATGTATAGGGTAAGGAGCTGTACTTTATTTATAGTTTTTCTACAGTCGTGTTTAACTTTGTAGGTTGGTATAGTGGTTTATTCTCTTGGTGGTTCACGCTTATTACTGAACGAATCTCGAGTAGCCCTAATTTTGTATTTAATGTATTGCGTTTAACTTACATCTGAAGACGACCACAGATTTTGTAATGGTCGAAACGCTGTGTGGTAAGTTTATAACGATGGCAATTGTCTGACCTAACCTTTCTGATAATTCACGTACCATCGAAAATTAGGCTTAAAGATGGTATGACAAATCTGTTATTAACCAAAGTAATAACATACCTAAAAAAATTATTATTTGGTTTAATACATCGGGCAACAAGTAAAAATTAACTTTTTTTGTATTAAAAAATTATTTCTACAGCGTTCGAGTACCATAAAGTATTAAATATGGTGTAGGATTCTTCTTCTTCTTCTTCTTCTTCTTCTTCTTCTTCTTCTTCTTCTTCTTCTTCTTCTTCTTCTTCTTCTTCTTCTTCTTCTTCTTCTTTTCTTTTACTGGCGTTACAATCCAGTAAGGGGTTTAGCCTCTCCAACGATTTTTTCTCCATTCAATCCTCTCATTACATTGTCTTCTCCATCTTCTTATCCCCATATTCCCAAGATCCTCCTCAACATCCTCGATCCATGTCTTCCTTGGCCTTCCCCTTGATCTTCTGCCTAGTGGTCGCCGTCCCAGAATTTTTCTGAGAATTCTGTGTCGTTCCACCCTCATTGTGTGTCCCAGCAGGCTATCCTACTCTGTATACACAGTATCTAAGAATATTCCATCGAAAAATACTGAGAAAAATCTTTGAAGCAGTGCAAAATAACGACGGCTCATGAAGACTATGAAGGAATCATGAAATTGGTGTAGGGCTCAATTCAGTTAAATCAATAAGAAATGAAGTGACTTTCACTCTGTGGAATCGGACGTTATATCCGCTCAAATTTAACGTGGTCTATCTGAATGGATTGAAGCGGCTACATTATTCTTAGTGCACCGTGAGCCTCCCATATCCTTCGTAACATAACTTATAGGAAAAGACTCAGGGTTTTGTTAATATAACGTAACCTGTTAATTAAGAAACTATATTTAGAGTCAGTTTCTAAAAGGATCGGCGGTGAATGGGACAGAACTTGCTGTAACGTGTCACGATAACGTGCTCGCCCTACAATGCTGTGTGCTGGAAACCGACCTTTTCGACTCAAAACTCGGTTTCACCCCCTCCCCACGTAAATTGCCCCTTTCAACGTTAGTACCCTGCATTCAGTTTCCCCGTAATTATAAGCAATTTACGCGTTTAAAGTTTTGACTCAGTTTAACAAGGCAATGCAGCGCGGTAATTCGCTCCATTTCCTCCTCCCCCCCGCGACAACAAAGCGTTCAAACTTCAGCCGGTTTCCAATTGAGACGCGATGAACTTTGAACTTCACTGTACGCTTTGATAACAGGATGCGCGTAACTTTACATCGGCTCTGTTGTTGACGAGAATCTGAGGTACGGCTGTTAGTGTCGACTGGTTGTGTCCGATTCCGGGCTTAGGTGATGAAATATTCTGCGGGAGAGATGTTTCGTTTGGCCGACCGTCACGTTGTGAAAAGCACTCCGGTTAAGTGACCGTGATTTGGTCTCCACTGAGATTAGGAGTTCCCAACCCCCGTCATATTTTATCTTGTGGATACTCTTATGACAATTTAGAGTAACCTCGTTGCAAACAGTGGGAAGTTTACTGAATAATAAAAAGGTGCTGAAATCATTGGGCTAAGTCGATCTGAGATCTATGGGCATTACGGAAATCCATTGGCAGCAGAGCGTCATACCGCTGCGCTGGTAATCACAAGTATACGAGTATAGTGTTGCACAGAAGACGGAGCCTAAGAAACAATTGACTTACCGCTGCAACTATACAATATAGGCCTACCTAGGTATAGTTTTATTCTGTTCCGAAAAATATATTACTATGGTTGCTATAGACCCCATTGTAAAGTCGCATCAACGATAAGCACGTGGCGCATGACTGCCACACAAAAAATACACATGATATAGGGATACACATGATGCAGGGGTATAGGAAAATCTAGTGTATGGTGAGCGCATGTATGGTGTATCGTCTTACGATCCGATCGCTAGCGTCCCACACGCTGAAACGAAATCTGTTAAAACGGTTATTTGCAGCTTACACTATACGGTATTAAATTTCACGTCTGAGGTGATACACACGCCGGTAATGGTGAATGCTTGTTCGCGGCAGTAATCCGCGCCGTCAGGCCTATGTACCTGCTGCTGCTGTTGTTCCTGTTCGGTTCACCCAACTCGCTTCCACATTCCTTCATTCTATAATACTTTTCAATATGTAATTTATGAGAAAATTCATAATTATCTTCTCCGTTCGCAACACGTCCCCAAAATTTCTCCAACCAATACGAGTTTCGAAGATGGCGATCCGGGAAATTTTACACAGCATTACTCATACTATGAGACTATCACCTCTTTACAGGCTTTTTACAGATTTCATTCCTCTTTCTTCATTCTCTATTTTACTATTGATCCTCGGGTTTACAAGGTGGTGGACTCCTTAGTTAATCTGTTTACGCACAGATGCGGGGCACAAATAATTTTGTCACAGCTGCCCCGCCCGCCTGCCTTCTTGACCCATTATAGCAATCATCAGCACTTTATTTACAGTTCCATCTATACCAAATGCCACACATTGATATCATCAACGTGCACACCTCCGGTCTATTTTCAAAACTATGTACATGGTATTTTCTATTATAATAAAGTAAGCTCCGTATCCATTTGTTTTCTTTATTTATTTATTTTTTATTCGAGAATTTCCTCAGTACTGAGGATTTCTCCTACCAGTACACTTCCCCACGTCAAAGTATACGCTTTCACCCTGTTCCGCCTTCACAGAAGCCATCTCTTCCTTGGTTTACCTACATCTCGTCGTCCTTGAGGTTTGTATCATATTACTTGTTTAGGTAGTCTCATATCTTCCATTCTCTCGATTCTGCCTCCATTTTGTTTGTCCTTCCCTTATTCTGCTGGCCATAGAATATACATTTAACTCGTTTCTTATATTTTCATTACGTATTTGATATCTAAGGGTGCGACCTTTGGGTTTTCTCAAGAACTTCATTTCACTTGTTTGTATTCTTCGTTCATCATTTCTCGTCATCGTCCAAGTTTCACTTCCATAAGTTAAAACAGGTGTTGCCATTACTTTATAGAATTTTATCTTCGTGTCTTTCCTTGTCTTATTTCCAAGTGTTCTGTGTATAGTACCGATATCATTTGAAATCTATTTATTTTTACTTCCATATTCCTTAAGGAATGGAAGTATGGTGATGGCAAAAAAAATCGTGTTCGAGATTATTGCAGATTCTGATTCTACTACACTCAAAACATGAAAAAAGTCGTTTTCCGAAAAGTGTCTGTGTGTGTGTGTCTGTCTGTCTGTCTGTCTGTAGATTTTTTTTCTATGGCAAACGATAACTGCCGCAAATTCAAACAGAATCAAATAATTTTTTGCATACAGCCCTGATTTGTAGAGTACTCGCGACCTATTGTTTTTGGTGAAGATCGGTTGAGGGAAAGGGGTAGTTTACCTGCAACGGTTTTTTTTATAAAGGGAAATTTTGTTTGTTTGGCAAACGATAACAGCCGCAAATTCAAACAGAATCAAATAATGTTTCGCATACAGCCCTGAATTGTAGAGTTCTCAAGATCTGTTGATTTTGGTGAAGATCGGTTAAGGGAAAGGGGTAGTTTACCTGTAACGTTTTATGTTTTAACAAGGGTATTTCCTATGGCAAACGATAACAGCCGCAAATTCAAACAGAATCAAAAGATTATTTGCAAACAGCCCTAAATTGTAGAGTTCTCAAGACCTATTGTTTTTGGTGAAGATCGGTTGAGGGAAAGGGGTAGTTTACCTGCAACGTTTTTTTAACAAGGGTATTTTCTATGGCAAACGATAACAGCCGCAAATTCAAACAGAATCAAATAATGTTTTGCATACAGCCCTGATTTGTAGAGTACTCAAGACCTATTGTTTTTGGTGAAGATCGGTTAAGGGGAAGGGGTAGTTTACCTGCAACGTTTTTTTATCAAGCGTATTTTCTATGGCAAACTATAACAGCCGCAAATTCAAACAGAATCAAATAATTTTTTGCATACGTCCCTGAATTGTAGAGGTCTCAATGACTTTCGATTTTGGTGAAGATCGGTTAAGGGGAAGGGGTAGTTTACCTGCAACCTTTTACGTTTTAACAAGAGTAAAGTACTTGAAAATTTATTTAAACTTTTTGAAACAATGGTAATTGTTAAAAATAAAATAATTTTGTTGCCAGGCAATAAAATTATAATTTTTTCATTTTAATGTAATATAATATTTTTCATTTAATACAGCAATAAAAAGGCAGGTAAGACACAGCCTGGCTGTTTGGCTGAAAATGATTTTAAATATAAATCTTAGAATATGGAAGTCATGTATGGTTCTCCATACCGATATTTATATCGATGTCGCTGCCATACTCATGAGTTACATCTCACCCTAGAAAACTGAAATGAGTTACCTGTTCTATAGCCTGATTGTTCATAATTATCGTTTAACGTATCGGATTCAGAAACGTGGAACGTAACGATCAAGAAACTCAGACATCGAGAGTTACTTCAAAGAAAAGATTTTATCTATATGATTTTTCATATATTCATTTATGTTCTTTTAGTATGCTTTTTATTAGTTTAACTTGATAAAGGATATAACTTCTGTTTTCTTGGTTGATATTCTAAGATTACATTCTTTGCATATTTGGCTCAAGCGGAAAACTGCTAACTGGAGAGCGTTTTCTGTTTAACACCATTGCTAACCAACCAATACACAACAAAGACGAATTACATATTAAACATATTTATTACATTATACATTAAACATATAGACCTACAAGGAACTTCCTAACACGCTCAGTCATTCTACTTTGATCATGGTTCTCCACTTATCTCTACCTTCAGTACCTTGTAACTGAAGGTCATACTGTCTACATCCTTCTGTACAGTCAATCGACTTTTTCCTGGGCTTCCCCTTCCTTCCTTCCTGGATCACAATCTGCCAGTCCTTTAGAGATTCTACCTTCTTCCATTCTTCTGAGATGCCAGTACCACATCAATCTTTTTAGTTGTATCACATCTATAACCCTTATTTTCCACTTCCATTATTCGTCTTATCGTTTCATTCATCACTCTTTCCATCCTGGATCTCCTAGCCGCTATTCGCCAGTAATCCAGCTCTCTTGAAAGCAACTTCTTCTGATGTTGTATGTTCATTGTCCAGTATTTACTTCTTACACGACTGTACTCTCAACAATTAATTATCTAATTATCTTGTAGATAACTGCTTGCTCCTTATTTCTCCTTCTTATTCCCAACTTCCCACGTTCTTCTGTCCAGTCCGCAACGGTTGTATCATTTCCGTCTTCATTGTCTAAGTTTCTGATCATTACAAAGGCATAGATTGTGCTGAAAAGCATACGCATTGCTGAATTTCCTGCTACTCGTACACACAGACGCGCGCACACACACACACTCTCTGTGTGTGTTTTCAGGAGGGAAAGAATGGATGGGTGTTTTTTACCACAAGGCGCTATGGCTTTCTACAAAACGTAAAGGTCGATTTACGAGCGAATCTACATATATTTTTACACATGCACTGCAATAATTTTGTTGGGGTAATTTAACTTTCTCCAAGTACTGAGGGGAGCAGCAGCGTAGGGGAGGAGTGGGTGACACAGAGTCAGTAGTAGATTGGGACGGTGGTGGGTGAAAGAGGAGAAGGGTGCTTCAATGACGTCACTGTGTGGTAGTGGCGTCGGCCCGCGTGGCCTACTTTCTACCCTTCTACAAAGCGCGTCGCGACGCTTATTGATCCACCAGCATGCCACCCCCTACCTCACCCCCACCGCGCACTCACTCTGCCTCACACCACCGCCTGCCTCTTCTTTCATCCCTCTCATACCTCGGTAAACAGATTTCATTACGGGTATTGCCCTTTCTTCATTCTCTATTTTACTATTGATCCTCGGGTTAACAAGGTGGTGGACTCGTTAGTTAATCTGTTTACGCACAATGCGGGGCACAAATAATTTTGTCACAGCTGCCCCGCCCCCGCCCGCCTTTTCGACCCCTCACACCAATCATCAGCACTTTCTTTATTTACAGTTCAATTAATTTACACTCAATTGCTTGCCCAGTTTCGTACGCCGTCTAACTGAATTTCTGTTCCTCCAACTTCCAAGACATTTCAATCTGCCCGTTGTATCCGTACGACTTGTCACTTTCCAGAATCAAAATGCACACTACTTTTCTACTATCGAAACACTTATAATTATCACCACATTCCTGATCACCTGAGAGATAGAGACAACAACAATCATCTCTCCGTTACACAATGTTTAATTTCCTACCATTATCATGTACATAACATCCCTTAGGGTTATCTAGCTGCGTTCTTTTACAGCTAGTTCCTTACTTCTTGTATATGTTGGACTGATACCATCAAGTTCTACCGAAGTTGTTTATTTAATCTTTCAATTCTTCAACATGTACTTTGGGTCCTCAACTCCCCTCCTCAACTTTTTCGTTGTAAACTTTACCAATTAATTCTAAACTAAATTATTTTCTACTGAACCATAGCGACTGTTTTTTATCGCTATCAGCTGTGGTGGAACACTCGACCAAAATCATGTATTTTACCAGCAATAACGTTCATTTCTGGAAATTTTGTGAGAAACGCCAAATTACATAATCCGTTTTGAAGCGTATTATTAGTGCACCAGTATCGGCCAGTGACAAAAACAGTCAGCCGTACTGCAAAATAGAATCAATGTTTAAAACTCAGAAAACAATGTGCGAAACTATTTTTTTCTGAAACGAAACTTACTTTTCTATTTTGTTTCCCGGAAAGATTGAAAGACTATCCGTATCCGTAAGTGGAAATATTACACGCTTATGACCAGCTTATCACGGCAGACATTTCCGCGTGATCTGCAGCGTTATCTCACAGTTGTTTCTAATTAACCTATTCGATGGAAAAAAGGAAGTGAGAGTGGCCGATACGGACCACCACTGGGTACAGCTAACCTCTGTGTTGAATAAACGCAAATCAGAAAGCGTTTTACTTAAGCGTGAAACGTGCAAGCTGCAAACATTTTACGCGATTTCTATGGAAAAGAGGCTTGCAAACTCACAAAGACGCTTAAAGAAGCACAGAAAGTGCAATTTGTTGTAGAGAAGTGGACAATTCGTCAAGCAAAGTGATAAATAGTACGTTAGTGTGATAAGCGCAGGTTTAGCAAAGCCATACATCAGCCGCGTAAGTGGCGTTACGCGGCGTTTACTTCATGATATGAAATCACGCTCCACTCCATCTATATGCACGAGTATGTAGGCAATGTAGTCAAAGATTCTACTCTAACAGGACGCACACACAAAAAAAACTACCTACTACGATCAAGAAAACACAATTTTGAAACTCATACAGAGCATGGAATGATGCTATAACAAGTAAAAGTTCAATGTTTAATAATATCCTACGTCCAGTTACATCTGCTTTTAATATGGAGACAGCAAACGTTGTTAGTTTTACCAGATCATATGTTAACATAGCCGCGTAATTTACACACTAAAAATATATTCTTATATTACTTCTAATCCAATGAGAGCAGCATTCACTTGCCAGTTACCACGGTTTACTGTATAGATCACGCTTACTGCTGTACAGTAGACCTTCCGTTTATTCTTAAATAAGCCAGCTTCTCAGTGAGTAACTAGAGGCCCTAGAGCATTCTGTTTCACTCTACTTGAGGACACGAAATTAAGTGGGCGAAGCAAACTGCGCTTTTATCGCGTGAGACAAGGCCGAGATGGGACGTTCACCACGCGCCGTTGCCAATTCATGCGCGGGTGCGAGCGACCTTCGATTTTCTGTCGCTTTGTTGGTCTCATACATGACAACAGTGCGTTTTGCTTCATCCGCCTAACTTCGTGTACGCTACTATACGCGTGTCTTTTCCTGTACCATTGTCCCACTTCCCGCTTCTAAATATCAAAGTAAACAAATATCATTAGCACTTGTCTCTCACCGGTTGTTCTCTAACCACTTCTATGCCGAGCAACATTGTCCAATTCACTGTACTTAACCAGATCAACCTCTTCAACATACGCAAGATGTCTTGACCATCTTTTTGTCTCTTGCTCTCAAATTTACTACGTTTTCAGAACATCTGTCATCTTCTCGTCTGTCAAATGCCCTGCTCATCTCATTTTTTTTCTTGCCTCGTAAATGACAACCGTCTATTGCAGTTTGGCTATTGGTTTGTGCTGGAATATTCCTGCGCAGCACAGCCAGCGGTGTCGGTGTCTGTATCCGTACTCAATTCGTAAGTAAGTCACTGTACGACTCGCGCAACAAAAACACAGAGGCGATTTTTATCTATTACCATATGCACGCGAAATATACGGAGGTTGAAACTTTCAGCCAAGTACTCTTTTATGTCAATGCGCTTGCTAACGAAGTTTTTTTTTTAAAAACTGATCCTTAAAATTATAGGTGTTGGACCCAAATTATTGAAACTTCAAAATATTTGCCTTCTAGAAGTGTAGTGCGGGTATCAAATGAATGGAAATTTCATCATGAAGAAATGTGTTGCTGGTGTAAAAACTTCAAAACCTGAAAGCACCAACCAGACGTCAAAAGAAATTTGAGTATTAATAATGTACGTTTCTGCTCAAGAGGTTCACTGGCAAAGGGGGTAGAGTTTTGATAACATGAATCAATGTGAACATCGATTAGTGACACAAATAATAATTGCCGTAGTGAACTACTGATACAAAGCTAGTTCTTACGGTTGCTCGATTGTCAACCTATCTCGCTGCCTTACCATTTAGACCTTGTCTATTTATCACGAATTTAATTTTGACAATTTCATTTTATTAATAATTTTTCTTTAAGTCTAATTTTTAAAGCAGCATTTTATTTCTTTGTTTTTCTAAGCTTTTTTTCTCTTTTGGAATTTCTTTCCAGGAAATGACCCTTTTTAAATGCTATAAAAAGCTAAACCCTTACATCTCATCTAGTAACAATACCAAAAATAAGTCTTGTACACCAATAGCATAAATAATTAACACTAATAGTGTATTATCTAACAATTGCACTAACTTCAGTAAATTAAGCAGATTCGATCCTACATCTCCGCGTGTAAATAAAACTAAAGGTGTAGACTACCTTTTTTCTCAACACGTTTCTCGCAGCTGGGGATCGAGCCGACGGCTGCCTGTTAATAATGTAACACAATTTTTCAGCTGCTGACGGCTCCGGATTTTTATTTATTAAATTGTAATTCTGGCTTCCTATTTGTCTTTATTCTTGAAGCAACCCTGCTTTTCGCTAGGCGCTCTCATCCGGCTGAAGAGCGCACTTATATATGAAGAAAGACGGAAAGGGGTGATGAAATCTCCTTCATTCGAGGGGAATAAGGTTTGAACTTTGAAGTGTTCACTCCTTGTAGCGTGCGCTGCTCGTCTTCCTTCTACCCTTAAACATTCTCCACAGCACCCTAATTAATACTTGGAAATCACTCACGCGTTACTTTTTGTAATAACAACAAATATATTACTTATTGCAAGACGCTACTTGTAAGGTTCAAAACTTTGACTCGGAGTCTGGGAAAAAACAACGTTCTTGTTATATCAAAAGTTTAAACGTTAAAAATGGGAGACGGGGGAGAAGGTTCAAGTAAATTTCGTAAGCGAAACGAGTTCGATTTGAGAAACTGAGGCAATTAAGCACAGAAATTTTATGAAAAGCTAGAAAGTAGGCTACAATTACGGGATAAACAATAATGACAGAAAAGAAATCCAGTCGATAATGAAAGTTATTAAGCGAGATTTCATAGTTTTTATGTCTCACTAATAATTATGTTAAGCCATTATGTTCTCACCGAGCACTGTAAACGGTTCCACATTCAGTGCATTTGAAACTCAAGAAATCGTGATTAAATCCATTTTACAATTGAGATTATAATGAACAATACACCGATGTCTTATTTACTTATAACAGGCGGGTGGGACTGTAGTTTGACACCACAGTATACCTATAATGTACTCAATATCTCGTCATTTCAAAAGATGTTATCATGGCATCCACCTATGCGTGGGCAACCGATTTCGTGTACACTTATAACGCAATGTCATCATTTTGGCAATAATAGGAAACCTCCGTTTTTCTAAGCTCTCTTTTTATCAAGTATATAAATAAGCTCAAATCATGACAACGACCAAGAGCATCGCTTCCGTAGTGAAGTATGATGAGTTTCAACTCCATCCGGACGTGGCGCTGCGGACTCCCGAGACACTTAAAACACCATAACGGGTGGTACCTGGTCTCACGACCTGTCTAGACGCCCATTTAATATACGTACAGCGGGACATTAAGACTTCATGTTGTGTCATCAGCGCGCGCCTAGTTTTAGTCTCAAATGACATAGTCTTAAAAGCATTTTGCTTTCTACGAAACACTTTTGATTTCTGCTGTATAGACGTTATAGACACCCACTGATGTGTACAAAGTCTTCTGTGAACATTTTTAATACTGACTTTTTGTTTCATCTCTGTTAAATGGTCAGATGACGGGGTCTCTGGAAACTTTCACAAAACAAACGACACGGAAGAAACGAACTTAAATATATGAAGAAATACATGCTTCTTAAGACCACGCCGCCTTACATTCCACGTTCCGTGGTACAAACACTCAAATCAACTTGTCAATAGAAAAGGGCGATTATCTCATGCGATCAGACTTAAAGAAACGGTGATAAGAAAATGTATCAACAGATATTGGTCCTAAACGCTGATTACCCTTACGAATTACAAATTTATCAGTATATCTGGCGTGAGACAATGAGGTACAGAACGAAAAATACCTAGCTTTTTCTGTGGTCTACCTTATCGTTTTTCTTGTAACTCAGTCATCTGTATGTACACATACATGTAGTGTACAAGTTAGAAGAGATCAATGGTGACGGGAAACACAAAATGCGTACGTTCAAACTTGGCCTTCGAGTGCGGACCGCGTACACAAAGCGACCAGGGAGGAAACCACCCCTCACAGCTATATAGTCACGGGAAGGGCGGCACCACGCCATCAGATGTTTATCGCACATTTTAGTGGATGACGACGAGGAAGCCGTGCACGGACAACGATACGGTACACACATCGTAATTAGCTCCTACGGGAACAATCATAACAAACCGATCTCCTTAGTTTCTCTTCTCCGGGAATGTCTTGGGACTTCGCCCGCTCCGTTTACGATAGTATCCTGCAACCTACTCGATTGGATGGTTGATTTATATTAATATAAATCATAATCCATTTGCCTAAATTATTTTTACTGCTCGCGAGAAAGACTATAAACATTTCTTACGCTTCCTACAAGCGCCTGCGACGATGAGGCACCGAACTATACAACTTGTTCGTCTGTTGTATCACTCTGTAACGGGTGTACATTTTATATTCTCATATCTCTCTAACCCTGTCGATTGTTATGATTTTCATTCTTGATATGCCTCTTACTCTTCGTGAAAATTCATGTGGAAAAGTCTTTTTTCGGTTTTATCTCTGACTGGCCACACTTCACTTTTATTGGTCGTTATACTTTTTATAACGGTACAGTCTGTCCGTTCTTCATTCCTCTTAGCGACATTTCTATATATTATTTAATATAATTAAATCTTTGTATGTTCTCTATCGAGGTGTCCTTTTAGGAATACTTGTAGGCCTATACTGTGCTTCTGGTGTGTCGTCCGACGTAAAGAATTAAGTCCTGTTGTTTCAATCCCAGTCCACATTTATTTGGTTTTATTCAAAGTTATATGCCTTCCCCACGTTTACAGCAATTATCGATATGTTTCGTGTCACGTGACTGACATATAATCGTTATCTTGGATTTAAAAGACAAAACAAATACCTTACGATTCACTAAACTATTCACTGGACTGTTTATACTATACAGTACTGTTTACGGAATTTTATTTTCCGCATAAAAATGAGAATAAATGTATTCACGTTTTTCGAACGTGAAATTATACTAGAGACACGAGAAATTACATAAAAAGAACAACAACAAAACAAGAGGCTGTGACATGATTTACACACATTCACTTGGACTGCGCGTATTTCTGATACTCATGTATCAAAACACGAAACCACCGCGTGTGACGCGCACGAGTAGAGTAACTGAAAATATTACACAAGGAATATCCAGCTGTAGTCGGGAACCCGCGTAAGTAAAACAAAATCCGAATCAAAGAAGAAGTCATTATTTCAGTGGAGAACAAGGCGGGGAGCAGAACAGGTCTATTACCCAAGACACGACTCCGTGAATTCCCACTTAAAATGGAAACAAAAGGGCCAAGTTTTTTCGGGCTTAACTAATGAGCCTTTCGGAGAAAGGATTAGGTATTGATTCTACTGTGTCTCTTACGCGACGCTATTGATACAATGCTTGTGTAATTACGTCATCATTCTAGAACGTCAATGCGTTCAGTTTTCCTTATCGAACCCTTACGACCCCAGCCGTTGATACGGGGAAAATGAGGTATATTATGGGCGACAAAATACGACACAAATTTGAACAAACCGGTCAAAGAGGAGAGCAGAAATGTTAGGTACGTACAGATACTTACGAAACACGTTGACTGAGGAGTGGATTATGGAACATTAGGAACAAAATATAGGTCTACTTAATTACGGATGAAGCGTTAATCAGAAAAATGGAAAGTTGTGTAACAGAATGGGAGAGAATGGTGAATTTTTTCATATTAAGGTTTTATTTTACAGATTACACACATGGATTTAGAGATGAAATAAGCTACGACGAGCTACACAAAATAATCACGAGGGTAGACAACTTCTGAGCGTTACAAAGACGAGGATAGGAACCTGGATTGGACATATCATGAGGGCAAATTCACGGTCAACGACTGATTTTTGACGGAACAGTGGAATGAGAGAAGTTCCTATACGACATACAATATGGGGTGTCCTGTTAACATATGAAGACTCAACTCTGGAACAGATAAGAATGAAAACGGATATGGTACCTGGGGCTTGCTGCATAAAAGAAAACAGAACACTGATAAAAACGACTAGTGATTAGTCAGTTCAAAACGACTGAAATTCAGTAAGTACTGCACCAGTTTTTTCCTTAAATATATTACCATAATGCCTAAATGACGAATAATTTAGTTCTAGTTTTTAAGTTTATGTATGTTTCCACGCATATTTATGGGCCTATATCTAACACTTTTTACACATAGCCATCACATATCTGTAGAGTTTTTGCAAATATCCCTACACATTTTTTGAAAGTGGGCGAAGATTTCCAAGAAGTGTGAAGAAATATTAATTTTGTCAAATTATTAAAGTTGCCGCGTTTCTATGTTGAGCGACATTCCTCACACCTTGACGTCTCACACAGACTATCACATTTTTTTCTTAAAATCATAACTGCAATTGTTTGCCCGTGGTGCCCCTAAAGTCATTAAATTCGTAGATTAAACACTACGTCGGAAGGACCTAGAATTATTTTAGTATGACATCCGCCAGAGGGTGGAAGTTAAAAATTGTTCTAAATTTCTTTAGGCTAAAATTTTTCTAAATTTTTTCAAATATTTGGGTCCTGGCGTCCAAAAATGATGGTAACAAAACAGCATATCCAGATTTTTGTTTAAATTCTCTATAATTTGATATCTCACACGGAAGTTTTGCGTTTTTTCGAAATTTTAACCCTCACATTTTTGCTTCCCTCCCCGTTATTTTTGGGGAGATCGATCTCAAAACCACAGGACCTGCGAGATAAACGTTCGGACACGTGTTCCAATGTTTACAAACATCTTTTCGTGGATTCAGATTGACGGTCAAGACTAAATGTACACAACAAATGGCGGGTCGAGTTAAAACTGAGAACTCGAGTGGCTTGTTCAAAAACGTAAGCGATAAACGCCACAAAAGTCCACACATATGTAACGGGTTCTATACAACGTGAAGAAAACTTGAAATGCCGCGACTGACAATTCAGGATACAAAAGTAAATTATTTCCTTACCGCTTACGTAATGAATGAAGGCAGTAGCAGAACTCTCGTCTGGTTACCTGGAAAAGAAAAAAAATTCATTACTACATATTCTCACACCCGGATATACATTACACAGCATACAAACTATTTTGAGAACGACGTAATTACTGAATTTGTTTCATCGGGATCGCGTTTTAAACAGATCACTGTGAAGACAGAAAACAGTTGATCGTTACGGATACACAAAAGAAAAACGGACTCTCCCCCCCAAAAAATGGAATTTTCAGTGAACGGCAAGAAAGAGAGGATGATCGAAACGTTCGTAGAGAGAAGGGGTGAAGAATGTACGGGAAAACACGATACCGATATTCACCACGGAAGTATTATACTATGTACAAATATGCATTACGAATTATTTGACATGAGGACGTGATCAGTGAACTTACTAATGCATATCGTTATTATACAATTACAGTAATTCTAACATCTTGTTATTATACGATTGATTAAACGCAGTCTACGGAACAACAAAAACAGCTGATAAAAGGCAGCCACACACCATTGTAAATAAACTAGTAACGATTAAAGAAGATGTTGCCTACAGGAAATAAACAACTAAAGACAATAAAAATAAATTTCAAAAAGTGTAATCTCTTATCGACAATGTGTGACTGAAATTCACAGTCTGCGATGTAGGATTTAAGATCAATTATAGAGTTAAAAATCCTCTTCGTCTTACTTAACACTGTATTGGAATAACAACATTCAGAAAAAAACACATAATAAACTAAACAAATAAATAACAATTTATGAAAAACGTAGCATTCAAAGTTCGGAATGCATACGCAAACAGATCAAACTATCTCTTACAAGTGATTACGGCCAATACCATAGATGGCGCTAAAGTATATACACCACAACTAGCACCATCTACTGAGTAATATTTTACACTACTTATTTTAAACTAGCATTAGAAAGGAGAGATTTGTCCCTTAGTTTATTTATGCTTTTGCTTGCGACAAGCCTGATTTAAGTTCAATTATAAAACAAACCTGGTGAATTACCGATGTCGAAGGAAACAAACAATGCCATCCACACGTTTGCAATAATCTGGATACTGTAACAGACGCGTGACCGCTACTAAAACCGTCTTATTCGATTAGTCTTATCTAATTTCTACTTTGAGCGAACTCGCGCCGTGTAATATTTCACATTCAAGAACACATTAAATACGTGTACCTATTACGTCTACGCCTCGTAGTTCTAGCGAGTTATAAATAATGACTAAAATAAAAATTATATTAACAATAACTAAACAATCCAGGATAGATACGGTTCTTGTAGCCTACAGTTCATAATTACACGTACTGCTACTTCACTGCCATCGTAAAGGACGTCAACCAAATTAATCAGTATTCTGTAAAGGTATTCTGTAAAGAAAAAACTTAAAATTCATTGGTTCTCCTAATTTATTATACGTTACTTACCCAAGAAGATTGAACAGAGTTCTAGTAATTAAAATGTTTTTATCTATCGATTACCAACTATTGGTAAATCCTTTCCCGTGAAATATATAAGGCCTCGGAGTTCCGTGAAACTTGCTATTAAATACCTTTAACTCAAGTATACGGGTATTCTCTATTAGGACAGGATACTGACTACATATTGCATATCTGTTACTTATACACACAGATAAATAATGTCTCTATGGCTTTTTGTCGTCATCATAACAATCATTGTTATCGTGTTACAAGTGCGTAATAAATGCGCACACGCGCTTACACGTACTACAAGAGATACTGAACGTCTTATTTTTCTTTGAACATATATTATCAACATCAGAGCTGAAGTTAAACTGATTAACATTTTAGTTCCGGGTTCCAATACTGTTGAGTTTACTCCTTGTTCGACGTGAACAATTTAATTGTATACCATAATTCACTGGAATACCAGAATATTTTTCACAGAGTAATGAGGAAGAACTCTGTCCTATACAGTAATACAGGTTAATTTTCCTATACTGTCGTGAGCAAGAATTAATCAACTGTACTTCTAAGTGCACGCACGAATATAGCACTATCTGAATATACTATTACACGTACGCTAGCCCTATATCCGATCTGTGGCAGAGCGAGGTCCCGTGAAGAGAATGGATACCTGAGGTACCTCCAACGACATAAAAAAAACATCTCTTCATCCAGCCTCCAACTCAAACGGTCTTGTCAAACTGGACACAGAGTTTTCAGCTTTGTAAAAGAAAACGAGATTCCATCTCGTCTAAAAAGTGCTACATTCTAGGCTAGTTTGTACTGTTAACAATGATACACATTACAGTAAATAAATGTACAGTACGTGTCCTCTTAAAACATATCTTGTACTTCCCTCCTTTACAAATAGCTGAAATAGAAACTATTTTAAAATAATTTCTATTAAAAACTTACTTATCAAAAGACAGTTGTTATAATTATTATGTAATGTGCGTTTAAAATGCACTAGTATTTTTGTTTGAGCCAGTGTAGAATTTTGCTAGAGAATGTACTACACAACAAAACAGCGACAAAGTGGGACGGGTTAGAAATGCAATGCACACACACACACACACACACGCAGAGAGGCAGCAAGAACATCGCGGCAACACTGGCCAGATTTGACAACACGGCGTCCGTCTAGCCTCCAAGGCCGCGTGGTATCGCGAGAGATTGCAACAAAGCCCAACATGGCCGCCACTCGCTCGCTCAAATGGTTGAACTTCATCTCTCTCTTTCTGTCAGACCTCTGCCCCTCCAAACTCGCACATTGTTATCATTCACGTGCGAGCTTGTGCATAGCGTCTTCGGTTTTCACATTATCATCGTAGGATGAGACGTCCGTTGCACACAATTAACACTGCCGCCCGTCATCATTGTTTCATAATCGGATACAGATCTCGGTTTTGATTGGTCTGGTAGACGAGTAACAGACAGGGCTATTAAACTGGTATTTTTACTCAATTGCATGTGAATTCCAAACGATCTCTCTTCACGCAAACGTTCCACTGTACGGATTATTTATTCCGCGTCTTCCACTCGTCTTCTGGGCACCAAATTTTTTTACAATAAAAACGTTTCTCTGTGTTGTTCAAATTACTTGACATACGAAAATTAATAAAATGAAAGTTTTCTTTGTAATGAGGACAACACGTAACGTGTGACTGCGTCAAACTATACAGACTATCTACCAGACCAAACATAAACATTTACAACCGTAGGTTAAATTTAATCTCATCGAGTCCCGGTTAATTTTTGACCGTTATTTCGTTCCAAAATAAAGCACTGTTTAAGATTCTGAGTGATTGAAAAGTAAAAACAAAGTAGTGGGCATCACAAATGCTCGTATAGATCAGATTATTTCCTTAAACAACTACAACAATTATTATTAAGCATGAAAAAGCTTTGCTTTAAACAGTTACCGAATTAAAATAAAATGCACATAATTCTCGGTGAAAATCTCAGATAACTGTGGGTACACTTCAGAAACCAGACTTTTACCTGCGTTTCCATGAATGTTAAACCACAACTTCATTTCCACCGATCAAAATTATCGATAACCAAATTTCTGTCTCTTTCAGTTTTCGAGTTCAACACGTTACACGAAGACTAACAACAGCAAAGCTTCAGTGAACCGTATCAAGCATTTACACGCTGGGTGGAAACATTAAAAAACGGGTAATCCTTTGTGAAGGGTCACGACAAAATGATGATTGAACGCGCACGACGCTAATTCTAATCGAATCTCGCACCTGTGCCCCAGTCGTTTGTATGCAACCATATTCACGTGTCCAGAATGGCATGTGACTACAATAATGCTTGTAACACCTGTTTAGTGGCTGAGGGGACACGGGAGTACCTAACTAGAAATAATTCATATTGCCGTAATCAGTTCACCCTTGTCCAATCATAAGTAACTAACTGTTAACATGTAACTAAACCTTCAGCACATGTGGCTTTTGTTGTCTCAGAACATTGGCCGTATGACGTCTTCAAAACAAGGTGTTGCGACGTTGATGCCATAAGTTTTTACTTCGCCTGCGTACTTGTATTTTGCTTTCGATGTTTATAGTGTCTCAACGTGTGTCCAAAGCATTCTGATTTCTTTGTCTCCGTGTTTATTACGACTTTAATACAAATCATAATTTTCACGACTTCGATATTAAGAATTTGTGTGTCTACAATATTTCTATCTTCTCCTATAAAAATTTTATAAACTTCTGTTTCATAGTCTTAATTTTGCTGTTGTTAAGACGTCTCATACACGAGGTTACGTTGCTCTACACACAACGCGATAGCCGAATTATTGAGGGCAGAGGAACGACTGCACCAAAACTAACACCAACCCGAGGAAACATGAGTGCGTTTATCGTACTACGAGATCGTAAGGTTACTGCTGAGAATCCGGAAAGCGTAATGCTGATATACACCACAATGATCCCGGACGTGATGGAACTGTACACAATCGCGGTGACAACCATAAGGCATATAATGAAACATCAACCAAGACGACAGCGAATTTCAATAAAACTTTTAACATTTTATCTCACGAATCGAACTGACGTGGCGGTCCTTATGTTTATGTCTTGTAACAGAAGAACGCTGACACTGACCCCTTATGTACTTCCTATCCAGTCCACATATCTAGTCTCCTCCAGTAGTCACTCCACTTTAATTCCCTGTCTTCCTTAACCTAGAGATCACTCTCGTTACCATAGCAACGTATCTTCGTTTAAGCTTAGTCTCATTATTCATTAGTCTGCAATAACAACAGTATATCGTATACTTTCAACCTTAAAATTTACTTTTCAGAATAGGCCTACATCGAGTGATTTTCGTTCACAGTTCAATCAGTGTTTCGGGAGTTGTAATATTCGGTTGTATTAATCACACGTTTAAGTATAATTTTAAGCGGGTGTTTACAGATTTCAGACGCCAGTTTTATTATGACTTAATCAGCAGTAGCCTCCTATCAATTGAAGGCAGCTGCCACCACCGTCGTCTGAATAAAACACCGCCAACGATTACTATTTTTTGCAGCCTCGTCTGGTGTCATTCGAAATCACCGTTCAGAGAGAGAGAGAGAGAGAGAGAGAGAGAGGGGGGGGAGGAAATGGTAGGGGGTGTTGGGGGGAGGAGAACGGATTTAGCGGCCAGTACAAGTGCAACAACCTTAGCTTAGCCGGTTGGCACTCGTGCCCGCTGCCTTCGCTCTTCCTAACAAAATGGCAGACGCTGAAAATTCTGACTTCGTTTTCTCTTCTCTGTCTCCCCATTCTTTCAACGAGTTAAAAAATAATTATCATACACACCTGAAATGTAGATGTAATTATTTCCCTGCAGACTTGTCGGCTGCTCCTCCTATATACGTCGCCAAAAACGGACATGTGCGCCGACGATATAATCACAACAAAAAATCAAACAAACATACGATTCGGAATTACGTATATATATATATTTACATAATAAATAATTACAGTCTAGTCCAAGGCCGACGCACAAATCTGTGGAAGCTCGCTACAACCCGATCATCAGCGTGGGGGCAGGGATATTCGTATCACAACTTATAATTTATCATCATATACATCAGCAGAATTTTTAAATAACACGTACCGGTATACACAACTATATAATTTATTTGAGAGTATGTTAAAGAAAACAAAATAAAAGTCTCGAATATAAAAGTTAGGCGTCGTATATTATTAGTAATACGTTGTTATGCTGGTAATAAGTACTTTCATTCTGAAAGTCGTAATTGTATACGGTTACAAGAAATCACCATCGGACAACACATGACGATGGCACCAAAAGTATTTAAAAAGGTTTCATATAACCAGGCTGATATATGATCACTGATATATGACCAGGCTCTTGGATCACTGTTTATACTCACATAAAGCTGTTATACTCTCGGACACATTAACAATCTACCTACATACTTCTGCAAATTATTGTTTCCGAAGAAAATCATGTACTGACATTTCATTCAAGCCGTAGATTCGATTCCCGCATATCTCTACAAATTTGTACCGATGCCCCTGAGTCAACGTAGGCTAAGATGTAGGAGGAGTCACGGACACATTTTTTTTCTTTTCGGATTCAAGGAAACACTATATCGTTGCCGGAAATTGCTACAATATTATACGTCAGTGTTCATCTGTAGCTAGACGACATTGCTCTAATGTAGTCAGTCTAGTATTAGTCGTCCTCGTTTATGGCTTAGGCTAGTAGCCTGTTCCAGTATCAATGGAATTCATCCAACCTTCGCTTACGGGGTCCTCCCACACTTCTCTTCCCCCTTGGATGATAGTCAAGGACTCTTCTTGAAAAACTAGTTGGATCCATTCTCTCTACATGTAATCGTCACTCCATTTTGTACCGGAAGACTTTCTCATTTAAACTTTTAGCTATACCTAGCTCCATTCTCATATGATCATTTCTGATAAGATCTCTCCTGGTACAACCCTTTACAGCCCTCAAGAATCTAATTTCCGCTTTTTGTATTCTAGATATATCTTAGGGCTTTCTAATCTAAGTCTCACTACCATACAGCAGTTGAGGTATGGCCATTACATTATAATATTTCAATTGTGTCTCTTTCCTTGTTTTCTTCTTTAAGTGTTTAATGATACAGCCACAAAGCGACTGGAAGGGACTAATTTTCCTTTCAACCTCCTTGTCATCTTGGTATGTGTTGCTGCACCGTAGATACTTGAAATCCGGCACTTGTTCTATTGGCGAGTCCTGTATGACGATCTTTGTTCTAATATTATTTGCTCCAGAAAAAAGCCATAACACCTAGTATTAGTAAATGGAAAAAATAAGGTCAACAGGTACATTACACCACTATCCTAATTCGTTAAACTAAAAATATTGGAAAGCCGGTAAAATTAAACTAATAGTACATGCTTTCATAAAGCATTTTATAAAAGCGGAATTACATCCAAATAGAGACGATGCTGCACAGATTGCAGAATCATTCCGGCTGGTAAAAAAGGAACGATGGTGTTATAGCTGGCGAGGAGACCGAGTGAGTGAGAAAGAAAGAAAGTCACAGGAAACAAGTAGACAGCAGGATAAGGTGCAAACTGATGGGTGTACACATACAACAGTGGAAGAGAAAAATGTCTCACGACTAAAGTGTCAAATAATCTTGGGTAACGAGGCCTAGTTTGCGAATAAAATTCTTGAAATCTAATGCCATCCGTAATTCTAAAACTGAAAGAGAAAACAAGACTGTTCTGCTTAAGATACATGCATGCCATATCGGGTATTAACACTGACGCATGCTGAACGAAACAACAGGCTGAGACAGATCCGAACCCATGAGGAGTCGACGCCATTCCGCGGGCAGAGAACGAAACGCCGACTGCCACCGGATCTTGTGTAAAGCGTTGGTGCTTTCAGCAGTTCTTGAGACCGGCTAAAAGAAATGGATGTGTCGCTGGTTACATTCGTACCAAAACAAGATTTTGATTCATACGAGTTGCTGAATGTCATGTTTATGATACGTTACAAAACTGAAACTTTAACGTTAAAAAAAAAGAAAACTGGTAACGCTTGTTTAAAAGTAACTATTGTTTACAAGTAAGACCAGTTATGATTTGTTGTAGTGGGGACAGACTATAAAAATTCAGTAGGTGTCAGAACTCTAATGGTATTGGAAAGAAAAATTATACAGAATACGTGTCCCCATCAATGGCGGGCGATTTCGAGAATATATTCTCAAAAATGAAAATATTGTAAAATTTATATGATCCACGAGAGATCATTGTCCATACGTACAAATACCAGAGCACAGACTGGAGATTCAAATTCTGAATAGGCTGACGTATGATCCAAGGACACCATGGTTGTAGAATGTGACGAGAGACTTGAGAATTATGGGAACATATAGTTGGAAATTATTGCCAAAATAATGGAGGGAGGGTGCACCCAGGAATATAGCGCCAGTGTAATAAGCGAAGAGAAGTAAAGAATTAGTTACTGTGTTTATTAAACGTCTTTATAATTTTTATACAGGTATGAAACAAGAAAACGACTTGACAAAGCCTCGGGGTTAGGGATGGTTTCGTGGCAAAGACTAACAGCGACATCGAGGATACAAAAACTGTGGAGAATGAATAAATTACAGTATTAATAACGGTGAAAACAAAGTTAACGACGACAACAGAAAAGACAAACAAGTTGGTAAGGATTTGCAGAGATTAGTTAGTTCGTTAAACGTTAAGTACTATCGGGATCGGACCATGTGTCGTGGATACAGACGGTCAGTGTAGTAAGAGTCGGCTGTTATGTAGGTAATTAGAATTTATGGTTGCCTATAAATAACATACTATTACGATTATAAATCTATTCTGTGTAATCGATATCGGAGCTGTTAAAATTGAAACGAGGAATGAAAACAAGGAAGCAATCGTTATTTGAAATTATCTTTATACGCTAAAAATTTTACAGATAAAAAAATACACACTGGTAGTAGCATATCGTCTGCGATACGTTATGGTAGCCAGGGACACCCCCCTGTTGACTAGAAACCGTTATATGATTATTAAACCTATATGCACTTACAGCCGTTAACTAATGACGCTTTTGTCATTACCTCACGTCATCAACGCTAATATCAACATTACAATACCCAACAACAACAGTTAGTCTTCTGTTACAAAAATAAATCGTTACGAAACGGAATAACGTGATTACCTGGTCGCGACCCTTGGCTAGGCATTCGGCCAGGTGCAAAACGGTCATATGTAGGTACGTTGCTTTCAGATAAATAGAGATTTAACTTGTGTTAGTAAAAACATGTGACGATGCGAATTATCTATATCGCGTTGAACTGGCCTTATTCTTTCCGAGGTGTTTGCGCGGTTCCACGTTTCCTCGAGCCGATGACAGTTTCTTTGAAGTTATAACACGAAAATCGTAGATGTAGGATTTCACGATTCCCCACTCTAGTCGCAATGTTTCCATCCTACAACACTAAGGTAGTGTCAAGATGAGGATGGCTGCGATGGACCTGTCGAAAGTTCGGAAACAACCTCTTCGTGGGAAATAAACTCAATTCAACTGTGATGAGACAACCTGGATTCTGTCCCAAAACACATGAGGGAGACATCAGAACATAGGTCGAAACGTAGAAAAAGATATGAAAGGAAGAACATAGTCACATCCGGAAAAAAGAACGCGGAATACGTGCGCGCGCGGTGTGTATTGTAGTCTTCTCTTGGTAACAGTAAAGAGGGAAATATAGACTAAAACCCTTAGAGAAAAGAAGCATTTGCAGTTTCTACTAACAACTGAAAGTTTATTAATTTTCCGTTATCAAAAATCCACTATTTATAAACATTTCAAAAAAATGAACTTCTGCACCTGAAAATGTTACATTCATGTTAAGTTGTTGGTTGATCCTGTGAAAGGCCACTTCTCCTATAACGTTTAGTCGAACCATACGTGGCACGTTCTGGCTGTTTTGAGTCTGTCGGCATTTCTGAAACTTTCTCAGGACTGACGAAGAACTCGGTCGCGAGCTAGTATCGTACAGTATTGTAAGACGTATTGTCAGGCGTTACACCACATACAAAATTGTTCCCCGACAGTAACAACAAGGCAAAGCCCAGAACGTACGAAGCAGGGCTTGTATTGGTAATTACAAGGTTCGTTTGACATACAGAGTATACGTACACGGCGGGAATACACAATAAGTACACACTGTAGGTAGCACAACTGGGTGTGAAACAGCCAACGCTGCCATACTGATGAGACAGGACGGATTGGGTTTCGCAAGAGACGAGAGGCGCGCGACGCGGTGCGGTGCGGTGCGGTGCGTTTGATACGTACCCAAGCCCACAACACAAGGTTGGCTGCGTCACAGCAGTCCACGTGCAGATTGTGCCCTGCCCCCGCACACTCCGACCATGACCGATATATTCATCACCACTACAATTAATACGTCTCTCTCTCTCTCTCTCTCTCTCTCTCTCTCTCTCTCTCTCTCTCTCTCTCTCTCTCTCTCTCTCTCTCTCTCTCTCTCTCTCTCTCTCCTACAGGTGGCGAGTTTTGCAATAATACTGTCAACGTTTAATGCATTTCATACTCTATGCAGTTTCTTTTTGTTGGTCAATTATAGCAACCGGGAATCGTAATATCTGTTCCGTATTTTCTTTCCTATAAAACCTGGCAACAATTTTAAACAAACAACGTTGTAGCAGTATAAGAAAGATGGTCTATGACAATTCCGTCACAACTTCGTGCGTCGGAAGTGGATATCGACAATACGCTGCATTGGGAGGAATTACGAATCGTTTACTACCAGTACGCGTCTCGAGTGACATTTTTTTCAGTCTGACGATGAGAAATGAGCGTCGGATGAGCCGACTCACACCGTATATAAAATTTTTTACACACTTGTACGAGGGATATGCAGAAAGTAAGTTTCTATAGCTTTTTAAAACAAACAGAATAATATATTTACAGAACATTGTTATCGCTGTTTGAAGTAAGTATACACACCTTAAAACTACTTTTCTACACAGTTTCCGTCATTGTTGAAGTACTTTTCATTTCGGGGCACCAACCGTTGAATACCTTCGTCGTAGAAATTTTCCGCACGTAGTAGCAGCTTGTTTGACATCGTTCTTATAGAATCGCTGGCCACCAAGGAGGGATTTCTGATGCTTGAAGAGGTGATAATCGGTTGGTGCGAGGTCTAGGCTGTACGGTGGATGATCAAAATTTTCCCAGCCGAAGGTTGTGAAGAGGTGTTGCCTTGCAGCGGCACTGTGTAGGCGGGCATTGTCATGAAACAACACAATGCCCCGGGTACGCATCCACGTCGCTTATTCTGGATCGCACATGACGCAATTTCGTATGCGTTTTGCAATAGACATCCGATGATCGGAGCTTTCAGCAAAAAGTTCATAAGCAAAACTTCTTTTCTGTCATAAAAGACTATGCACATGATTTTCCAAGAGGTTAAATTGATCTGAGTGTTTTTGCGGGCGATGTAGAGTGCTTCGACGCCATGGATTGTTGTTTTGATCCAGAGATTGCGTGTGACACCCATGTCTGTCCCGTCCCCGGCGACTATACGGCTCAATCATGTCAAAAAACCCCCAACACTGTCCCACTGATTCATTTTGTGTTGTGCAGCACGCATCTTTGGAACCCAGCGTGCACACAATTTCCGGTAGTTTAATTTTTCACACAAATTCATGAAGAAATGAACGTCAAATCTCTGGAAATGCAGATAAAGCGACCTCGTAGTGAATCGTCTATTCTCTGTAGTCTTCTTTTCAATGGCCGGATCCTATGTCATTCACTAAAGGCAGTCACCCAATCCGCCAATCATTGTGAAGATTTTCGCGTCCTCCATTAAAAAGTCGCACCCATCTCCGCACCAACGAATCGCTCATTGGTTTTTTTCTCCATAAACATCGCAAACTGTTGACGGTGAATTTCAGGTGGTTTAATGTCGTTTGCATTCAGAAACGAATCAAATACCTACTTTCATAAGCGCCGGGCGTTTAGATTTTCTTCGGTGTTATATAAACACGTCCAATGAAGCTTCTCAGTGCACAGTTGTTTACGAATGGCGTTATTCCCTTGCCGACTAATCAACAAACTCGCTGCACATGGTCAACTCCGTGACGGCATCGATACCACGGCAATATTTAAAAGCGGACCTTGCTTTTTGGGTGTCCATCGTATTACAATAAAGCACCTAAATTTTATGAACCAACCTTACCGAATGTCCCGAGAAACCATCTCTATCACGTGTTACTGTAAATGACAACAAAACAACTTTAAAAGTACACAGTGTACTCGTTATGTTTAACTTACTGGCGTCCCGTATGTACTTCTTCTTACCCACATCTGGCAATGCACTAGAGATGGTACGCGCTTCTGTTTCAATGGAAGTCATGTTTCCGGTGGGATTGATTGCTCTTGTCAATGTTGTTCCCACGTCAGTGCCCATACAGTTAAGGAGTTCTCTAGAAATAAAGTTCCTTCGAGCGGACACAACCGCAGTTCATCACTAAATGAAAACAGACTCGAGGAATTGTGTTGCGTATATAACTTGCTTAGGACACAACTGATGGAAAATTTTTTCTGTGGGTCGACCGAGGCTACATCGTTGCAGAGCCAGGAAAGATAGGAAGCCATGACAAAGAAATCTGTTAGCTTCTGGTAGAGACTGACTGCACCAAAGTGTTTGGATTAAACGAATGTCAAGCCACATTGGTTTGGAAGTAAAGTTCACACTTAACACATTTCACTTTTTTTGTAGGTTATTCCAGCGCCAATCATATAATTTTATGGATGAATGGACAAGATGTACGGCATGCTGCTTTGGAAGCGCCAAACGTCAACTTCAAAGCTTACACCGTGTCAGTTTGTTCCGCCTTCACTGTATGCCAGATTACACCAGCATCCTCGCCGTCTTCTTAGAATTTTTGGTTTTTGTTCGATTCGTTCTGTGTGTACTTTCCGATTACTTGTAGTCTACGCTTTTCAACAGTTCGAGTTTAAATATGATCAGTTCACGTCCGATGTACTTACGTGTTTTGTTGTAAGTCAGTGTGTATTGAGAACTCATCTTGAAACATTTCTGCGCTTTCAATTTTTGTCAGACTGTCATCGCACAAGAGTACTGCGGTTGTTAAGACTTTCTCGAAACTTTCATTACAACGGTCTCATATAGGCAGCTTCACGCTAGGAGTTATTAACTCGTTGTGACTTGGCAATCAGTGACGTGTGTTACACAGGCGAGCGCGTATCGTATCGTATCCGTGACGGACAAGGTCTGACGGATTAGCAGCTGGCGCGGCGCGGTTTACGCCAATCACTACTAAGTCTGACGAACATTGTTTTCACTGTCCAGTCGAGTGTGCAGAGTTTTCAGAACAAGGGTTGCTTGCGAACGCTAACGGACTGGAAACCAATCGACAACGCTGACCAGCGCGCAGGGGGGCCGACGCTGACCGGCAGTACGCTTAAAGCCCATTCGACCGTTCACATAAGGCCACCTTCCCTACCCTGTCTACCTTCTTTTTTCACTGTAATTAACCAACTTTTTTCTTCTCTTTTTATTTTTGACTTTGATGAATAGGGTATTTTTATGGGAAAACGTAATCGGCTTTAGCTGAGCGCTTTCTCAAACGCCCTTTTCCTCTCTCCTCACTCCACATGTAACGTGTAATGAAGACATATTCCGATCCGTATTAATTTCTCATTATATGCACCATAATGAATACCACGTATTTCGTTTACTGAATTGTCTTTAACGTACACTGTAAAACAGCTGACCATTATACACGCTCTGCTAGTTAACTCCTTGGATCTGCAACGGGGTACCGCTAGGTAGGGGAACTATTCCAGCTGACGGATAAACATTAATTTCACATTTTTAACAAACGAAGAACCTTAAAAAAAGCATAGGTGTAACCGTTGTTACACATTTCATTGTTCAAAACTGATATTTCGATCAACAACGTCTACCCGTCCAATTTAAAACCATCGCTGACGATTGCAATTCGTTCAATTCCGTCTCCTGGGTGTATATAGGCTACAGGCATAATTCTTGACAGAATTTAAGGCTTGACAAAAAATTCTTCGGCGCATAAAACACCAAATAATCCAATGTCTTGTTAGTATAACCTGACCGTATCGTTTTGGAAAACAAAGTCTTCAAATTCTCAAAGCTGTTCGGGCAAATATAATAATTAAAAACTTATTAGACAAATAAACGTTTTAAGACTACTTTGGTTTCAAGATACAACCCAATACCAGAAGGGACATCAATTACACAGTACATGAATTCAATAAATGTGTGCGACATATTAAGAGTACGCTCGAACTCTCGGTGGGATACAAAATTAAAATGCTACCAAGTTTACACCGCTCTCTGCTGTCCTGTACGGTTCTTAATATTGGGCATAAATAATTGGACAACAAAAGGGAACTGAAGCAGCGAAAATATAACATCTAAAGCAGCTAAAATGTCATATCTACTCTGGGTGACCGACACGTCTTGCTAGTCCGAGAAACAGACAAGGGTGTTCGGGGTTCCGAAAGAATAGAATATCATCCATGTAATCAGGGAAATCTTGAATGTAGATGAAAGTGATATCAACATTTGGATAGGACGAGACAGCAGAATTTCCGAGCGGGTCTCCATATAGCCTATAAGACACAAACACGGTTGTGAAAACACTTATCGATCTTACTTTATACAACGGTAATCGTGTTTACAAGAACGGTGGGGCAGGACGTAGTAAACACCCGGTGTAACAAAGTGTACAGAGATTGCAAAGGCACGCCTTCGGCCCGGTCAATGTCAAGGCAAAAGGCATAAAGTAACAAGGCGCGTTATGTAATTATGTTTTACTAAAAGTCGTTTGGAGAGACATTTATGCGAGCGAAGTAAATTACCATATTTTATGGTAGTGACTGTGTTGGTCATCATGTACACACGCCTTGCATTCACTGCAGTGTAGCCTTGGTCACGGACAGCAACTGCCCTTGGCTTTGAAACAAAACTTGCTTACTTCGACTCAGCTTATAAACCTTTTACTGCCGTCTCTCTGAACCCACGTTAATTGCGTACACTGTGTTTCCCAATACACTAGTCACAACGACGAACCGTCGCCATTCCCTTTATTAACGAAAAGTTCTACTGTCAAGCGAATTGACAATCTGTAGCGCACAGAATTCTAATTGCAAAGACTTCACCCTACGGCGTTGATGGATCTTGACGGAAACTATTCTCATAATAAAATCCGTGAGTACATCTGATACTACCGCACCGTGTACCGTTTCGTTTCTTGGGATGATGAGATCAAGAACAAGATCGCCATTAGCAGAGACGAAGGTCGTATTTGTGAAGACTACGAAAGTTCTGCTGTCGAGTGTCTTCATCTTTTCGTATCGTAAGCACTAGCAGTGGTATGCGAAACAGTTTTATTTGATACAGTCTGTGCGTCAAGCTCTATCAGCTGGTTTTATTTATATTTATGTGCTGACAAGAATAGGTTTTCAAACTCCGTAGGTGTGACTGCCGCTACCCTCTGATAACTGAACCCGATACATGAAAAATACGTTAATACACACTTTTCTTTACTGAACACTGAGGAAGGTGATGGCGCGATAACATATTTTTTTTGTTTTCACTGTTTAAACAGAATCTCTTCAAAAATTATTGTTATTTTGAATCGTTTAAAACATTTATCGTTGTTAATTCTATATTTGGTTACATCAGCATTTCAAATTGTATTTGTTGTTTAAATATGACCTAGTACAACGCTCCGCAACATCTTCTATACCTAAAAGACTCATACCAAAGGAAGTATCTCAACTGTTACAGCTGATAATCTAGTTCATAAACCGGTATAGCTCTTCACACGCTTTTTGGTATTTTATTCCACATTTTATCTTCCACGTAAAAAAAATTCAAGGCGATGGTTCATTAACAATTTTTTAGATTTACAGAATGTCTTCATAGAAACTGCACGAGTTGCCCTTTTCGCCCTTTCTTATTCTGAGAACCAAGATATTTCTGTTAACTGGGTTCACGCTGACTGCAGGTGAAGTATTTTGGTATTGTGGACAAGCCAGCGCGACGTGAAAGACGAAGTTTCTGTGTTTACAGTAAAACGAATAGGTGTACTATTTCGTAAACTGTCCCTCACTCAGACGGACACTCGGTCAGTACCGTCTTGCATTGGGACACTGTTCAGTGCATCGAAGATTACACGTTGGAACATAGGCCTATTAAGTTTATCAACTGTCTTACCACACATACTATTGTATTTACAAAGTCAAGTCAAGTCAGACTACATTCTGCAATACAACATTCTATAACACTTTGGTAAGAAATTTACAGTTTCCGCGCGCGGTTCATCCAACACTTCTCTCTCTTTTCCCTTTTGTATCTTATAGTATTGCGTCTTCTACCCATCTTATGCAGATGTTGCTCTGTCTTGCCATTTGCTTCATTTCCATAAGGTTCTTCACTTTCTATTTACCACAACTCTCAAACTAACTCCCCGTTATCCTGGGTCGCACCCTTGTTACTCTTCCATCTAGCTTCAATAGGCGTGTGTTCCTGGTTCCATGCGCATTTGACGTCCACACAATTCTATCTGTTTCATTTCCATTTCATTAACATAAGCTCACTATGCCGTTCGGATCCGGCGTTAAACTGTAGGTCGCGTATACCCATGAAAGACTCCGTAACACACGCACTACGGGTATATGCGGAGAGAGTACAAACAAGTCGAAAGACTGAAGGTCTCATACTAGTAACATAAGCTCACCGGGTCTTAGCAGACCAATGAGTACGGCGCTACTAATCTAGAGATCCAGTGTTCAATTACCGACTGCACCATAGAATCGTGGTGGGTTTTTCAGTCCCCAGATCGACTTATCTCTGGAAGCGTAGTGCTGGCCACGCTGCCTTCCTTGTACGCAGAACGACTCGCATCAGGCAGCCTACCCTGCCTAATTCTTAGGCAGTAAAAAAAGGAGTCGTTACTATTGTGGAATGGTGGCGTTTCTAGTCCTGCATTCTGTTCTTACAAATTTTACCAACTACTTTTCTGAGACTACTATCCATCTTCGGTGCTGTTGTTCTCGATCTGAACTTGTCTGTTACTCTCCAAGACAGTGACCCATAAAACACAGTTGATTCACATTATGGTACAGGAATCCGAGAGTACACGTACCCGAAATTTTTCTATCAATATACAACGATCATGTTTCATCTTCAATACAAGAAAAATGCTTGGCGAATAAGCTAAAACTGAAACCTGTAAATTGTCGATATATTAAACAATTCCGGGCTCAGAAATTTGGTAAGATTTTACTCCTTGTTAATACTTTATTTATACATAGGGGTGGCCTAAATTAAAATTTACCGGCTTATTGGTTAAAAGAACGACATTTTACTAGTACAAACAGTACCTTACTTTAACCCGAATCCCTGCAGTTCTTGCCAGAAATATGTACCTAAAAACAAGTGAAATTTACACGTTACAAAACTGACTATCCGTAAAATTCTGGATAAGACAAGTTTGGAAAACTGTTTACCAAAATATCTTTATCAAAAAGATATGGTAGTATCAGCGCAAAATTCTTCTTCACACCGTGGCATAGGAAAAAGAATCTGTTTCGCTTTCAAAACTTCTCCAGCAATCTCGGCGCAAAATTAAAGAGGGAAAAATAAAACGATCGAGCAGCTGGTGCTTTTTACTCGACGCAGAATGACCCGTATTCATTAGTCTCCGATAACTCGTTGACGTGAAATTTAAGAGACTGCAAAGCATCGGATGTGGTATTACCGCTTGAAGTCGTTGAAAACAACAGAAAATGAACGAGGTTTAATACAGGCACACAGGTTAAAACACTTGAACAAGAGAACTTGAAAGACTAAATAATTTTGAGATTTGAGTATACTATGACACAAACGCGTAACGTAAGCAGTGGGAAGGTGTAGGGAACGCGTCCGCGGCCACAGGAAACGTGCTGCTGCAGCAACACAACGGCGACGTAGTACCTGAATGACCCGAACGACCTTGCCTCTCTATGCGCTCCGCTCCGCAAATACATAATACACAATGAATACATTTCTACCGCGCTACAATACAACAGTCAAACAAACAAACGCCGTGCCGGTGACGAAACAGTATCGTTCTAGTAGACTGCTTGACTGGACGCCGACGATTATAATATAAAAGAACGACATTTTACTAGTACAAACCGTACCTTACTAAATATTACTGTCTGATAAGTGGCAATTAACTATTATTAACATGAAAGAAAGAAATACCGTTGAACACTACAACAGATGCCACGTGTACTTTATTTCTTTGAGCTTTTCCTTCCCTGAACGTTGCGAAACGTTACCGTCATTTTACGACACGTGTTAAAAAACACCCGCCTCGCTGTAACGTCACCTTTAATTTCGTTAGGCACACGTTTTCCAACGACCTCCTACCCTACTTCATAATACACACAAACGAAGCTGAATCAGATTTTACTTTTACGTTTGTTTAAAATTTGACAGTCTATTTAGGCCTGTATACTTCGCACAATGCAATTTTTGAAAATGATGGGCAAAGAGAGGAAAAGTGAGCCAGTGACAATGCGATTAAAGTCGTTTTCATTTCAACCACACAATAGTCCATGCGGAAAAGAATTTATGTGAAACCTGGAGCAAAATATTAACATAAGAACTATCGAGAACTCGAACGAATAATCGCCCCTTGAGGTTTTACCTTCATGGTCTGTGTGGTCCGTGGCTTAAGCAATAAAACTTTTATTACGGGAAAATCCCATACTGCGTGTTAACACAAACATGTAAGCTCTAAGTAAGTTCTTAGAGCTACACCATGTTCAACAATGTCTGGACACATGTATCGCACTGTTTACGTCCTCGGCCAGACAACAGCGAACGATTGACCTTATTGTACATAACAAAGGGCACGGTGGTCGTTTGGCCAAACCAAACTGGAACCCCAACAAATAAACATTCTGATGTTATTAACAGTCATAAGTAAATGTAGCTCTCGAGGTCCTATTGCACTCCACGGAAACTGCTATTCTTGCGTTCCGTTTAAGCCTATGACTCCGCCCTAGAAGTCACCTGTTAGTGAAACACTGTGCTTGTGCTTATGACGAACACTGTGTTTAAGACTTATACTGTTTGACGGCTTGGCAAACATGTAACCTTTGAAGGTCTTGGCCCATTTGACGGTTTTCTACACGGGAACGGAAGTCAAAGGACCGCTGATTTGACCATAGCCACAACTCTTTGACACACATGGAAGCTTCGGTCTAATTTAATGGACAAGCGATAGGCTTGTGTTCAGGGAAGAAGTTTAAAAGAATACCATCTATTTTCTTCCTAGATCAACAGCTGCCTCATTCGCGGTATTTTCACGTTCACCTTTCAACTGGGTACTACTTCACAACGTGTACCTTGGAATCAAAATTTCTTTCTGTACGAACTGCCATTTCGACCCGTGCACTAAACTCTCGGCGGATTGTCATTAAGCTTACTAATTGTATCCATCCTTATGCGTCCGTTCACATACTAGAGATTTAACGTCAGGGCTACCACTAGAAAAACCTATGCTGAAGCGCACAGTTCAGTAATCTGAAGCCTCATGTTAAATTATTTCAGTTAACCACTGTTAACCGTATACGTCTCGAGGATTCCCGTTCAGGCGTATGCCTGAGTAGCGTAAAAACCCGGCACATTTTGCGTACTGAATTGCACAGAGTTCACAAGTAAAATTATGTTGTAGGCCTATGCCCTAAAATTTTCTATAGAATAAACAAAAATTATGACTTTCCGTAGTGCAATTGAAATTGTATAGAGTGCAAAAGTAGGAATTAAATTCCAAGGTAAAAAAAAAAACAAAAAACACAAAGAGTACAGAATTGAAATTGGCATGTGGTCCCTAGATGGCCGATATGGAAAAAAAAATTAGGATTTAAGAAAATAAATTTACGGATCTTGAAACAAAGAGCAGAACAAAAACAATTTTTCAGAGGTAGAGCACAACTGCTACAGGCGTTCGATTGACAAAACCAAACGGCGACTGTAGTGAAGATTAACTAAATAAAATACGATAGGCTACTTAAAAAAAATCTGAGAATAGGCTGTGTTTCATTCACAGCAGTCGTGATAATCAGCCGCACAGTAGCAACTGATAATAAATATTTGTTTCTTGAAACTTTACGTAGTTCTGTACTGCGCAGTAGAACGCACAAAAGTGTTATCAAACCTTTTTTTTTATTTTTAATTTTATCAGTTTTTAATCGTATAAAAACGCTTTGACTTTCGATAATCCTGCGGCAATTTAAAATACAGAACACAGTTTACACGCGTTCTGAAATACCTTTTTGCCGTTCGTATCCAGAAATACGAAGGTGTACAACAACACTCCTATTGCTATATAAACCAAGACTATCTATGGCAACATTAAACGGGAACGGTGCTTAACGGGATGTTTCGGTGGATAAAGTCAACTGCTGGCAAACGGAAATCACATTTGCTTTCCCATCTTCAAGAGTCATATGGTTCTATGGACAATAAGACCAAACAGAGAAGACATATGAAGGGACATAAACCAGGAAAACACAAACTAAGCTAGTGTCAGATGGCAGGAGGTGACAGATCATTCATATTTAGGGTATTAAAATACTAAATAATCTGATCTACAAGCAACTTTTAAGATTAAGGAGTATGTATCAGTTAGAGAAAACATAGGCGTATGATAGACAGAGACGATAAACAAGTATTTCATACACATGGAATATCAATATTAACTCGGTTTCAATAAATAAATAAAATCTACGTCCTGTACTGAGAAGCTCGAGTGTCGAAATTAGCAACTAAATGTAATCCAAAGGCAACAAACGAAGAAAATCAAGGGTGGATGGAAAATGTGTGCGTGTGCGGATGTTTTGGATGGAAAATGTGTATCTGTTTCCAAACGTGTAACGGCAATGGCGTAAGTAAAAGGGCCCGAAGTATGGGGAGGGGGGCTTCACCAGCGTTCAAGAAGGCCCACGTACGATGTTAAATTTCAAAGTTTAATAACTTGCTAAAACTTCTCTGAAATATTTATAAATATGAATAAGGGCTCTTAATAAAAAGTTTCGATATCTCAGGAGTTGTTTGGTCGTGGAACGAGAGCCTATCGGGATTTCTGCGCGGGATGGGAGGGTCCACGCGTTACGCCACTGATAACGATGTACTGTATTTTTAACTTCACACGAGACGAATTTTCTTTTATAAATGTTTATTGAACACGATTTGCGTTATGATGGTACATGCAACGGAAACAAAGTCGGTCACGATGTTACAACTTTAGAAAGTATGCGTGAAGTTCACGGCGTATCTGATCGACGGGGCTGACTCACCCGCTGCAAATCCACGCTCTTACGAAACGCACAGTAATGGCATTTTATTGTTCCCGCAGAACACCACCTGCACACGACTTCAGCTGACACGATTTACTTTTGAAACACGCTTCAACGAGAACAGCCGGTTTAGCGTTGAATGTCAGAAAGAAGATGAAAGTTCTCGCTCAGATTTCAGCCGTAGTTGCTAAAGAAACCACGTGTTCCGGCTGCTACCTGTATATTATGATATGACCATTATCGTCATAATCATGGTTCAACTCAACAGTACACTGTAACATGTCCCATCCCTGTACAACTCTCTTCACTTTCCCGATATACTCACCGAAACAGTCCACTGTAATCCAAAGAAAAGAAACGCCTGAAACCAACAAGTAGGCCTATGGTATGTCTCCTCTTTCTGTTTCCCGTTTCTTTACGCCTTTTCCTTCTTTTAACGTTCCCACAATGTTTCTGTCGCTTATTTTTTTCTAATATGTTTTAGGAGACTGAACAGGTTAGCAGAACAAAAGTTTCGATTTTCCGTATAGGCCTACCAGAGACTGTTCGAGCAAAAATAATTATCACCAATCAGCCTATTTCAACAAACCAATATAGTCAACTTCCTTGCGTTTTATATAATGGTATAATGCCAGTAGGGACGTTTATGCTCAAAAAATTCAATTAAAAGCGTGTCAAACAGATTCGGTGGGATAAAAAATTAAAATTCTACAAACTTATGACAGTTCTCTTTTAATTTATAATTCCGAATGTTAGGCCTTACCAACTGAACAACAAAAACAAACTAAAACGAATTTCCTACGCTGGGTTATTGAGTAGGGTAAAGCTTATATATCGGAAAAAGGAAACAAGGATACCTTCAGTTTAAACGGGATCTCTGACTATGGATGCAGTCATTCCATGGAAAAAATTCCTAAGCGAGCCTTCCTAAGCGGTAAGATCAGTTTCCGTTAGTCTAGAAGACGACAAGGCTTAATAACTGATCATGACACTTAGAAAAAAAATTCCTAAGCGAGCCTTCATACTCATGACGACACATAAAAAAAAGATCATGTCTACTGTATTCTTATTCGTTGTAGTACCTCTCCTCTCTGTTTGCCTGTCTACCGATTTAATCTTTTCATTATACTCCACAGCCACATTTAAAAACAGTCCTAAATGTCTCCCTTCTTTCTTCTTTGCGTGAATGATACGCACACATAGGGAGTAGTAACTGACAGAACACCGCCTTGTACACACTAACACTTTCATGACCAATTTTTGTCTTTACAAACCACGTTGATGATACCGGCAGAATGCGTATAAACGTATATTATGGGCAGTTAAGTAAACGCTTTAAGGGTGTTTCCAATAGAATAATTTAGAGATCAGTACTGCAGTTAAGAAGTATTTACACATCAGTCAAACGATTAAAAATGTATGGTCAAGTGGTCAAGTAAGAATAGGCAACTCGAGGGAAAAGTTAAAGATATACTGATGTATAGTCTATACCGTTTATGAGATTCAGTTGGTTGGCACGTGTCAATCTAACGTAGGAGAGTAGTTGCCCAAAAGAATGACGGGTACGTACTGTTTACAGCCAACGATGAAACAATGGCTACAGTCGTAGGAGATATTGCTGACTGGACAGAGGTATTCAGGAACAAAATTAGACAGACAAATTGTGATGCCAACATGCTCATCAGGCGCTGAAGGCCCGAGAGAGTTTGGTATACGAGTGCGCGGTCACACGCTGACTTCAATGTTACTAGACAGTAAAGTAACCTACTAGTGACTAACACCGACTGTACTTTGGCCAAATCGTTCCTTCTGTTGTTAACCGGAACAAACGACACTGCAACAAAATCGATAATATAATAACGTAGCGAGAGCGGAGAGAAGAGATGAGTAGAACATAATAAAGGCGTTTAAGTAATAATAAGCAGCAGCTTGGTGGTCAGCTGAGCCGAGTTATGCTGTGCTGGGGAACGCAACCACACAACAGCTCTACCACTGCTACTTCTCGCTTCAAGGACATCACATGCTCTTTCTGCAAGGTCATCTTTTTTCACGGTTGTAATTATGAAAACTGCACACGCATACACACGCGCGCGCGACTCCACACCAGGAACAACTCGTCCAGGATTGTGCAACGCAACCCGATTTAACATACAAACCGAAGTGTATACTGTGTTATAAAGTATAAATTTTCTGTGAAAAACATTAGAAAATAATTTTGGAAGCAGATACAGCGTCTCTTCCCACCAACACACCAATAGTACGTACAACATATGAAAAAATTATGGTTGTGACTTTTTTTAATTCCAAAGATTATGCCTTTTAAACCGACTAAATTACAAGCCGGACTTGAATTTTTAAAAACTAACTGAAAATCGTTTGCCTTACGGTGTGCGATGGCAATTTTTGGATACGCTCTTTCTTCTGTTTCTTTTATAAGTCCTAAATACTGTATTGTCATTTGCTTATGTATGTATAAACATATTACTGTGCAGAATCGAACAGATTCTTTTTATTACCTGGACAAGGCTTTGGTTCAGTTAAGGTAAGGCTACATCACTTTAGCGGTGATATGACATCAATATGACATGACTATAATATCATCTTACACTTTCTAAGCTGACGGAGGTCAGATATCAGTTAAAGAGTTCTGCGGACCTATAACACGAAGTTATGGAAAAGGTAATAGAAGTCGCCAGTCTACGGGTAATGGAACAGGGCAACAAGCTGTGGTGCTGTGATAGGAAAAGCATACACTGCCGAATTAAGATGATAGTGAACTAAATTTCTAGGTTCAGAAAAGACAAAGAAAACAAGGACATACAAACATAATGCAAGAAGCAAGACCAGATATGATAACAAGTAAAAGACAAAACACAGGTCACGGAATGCGGATGTCGAGAAGAATACAGTAACAAAATACGCCGAAATACAGTAACAACGTGTGAACATTGGAAAGACGTGAAAAATAACACACACAGCGATAACTCTGCTGGAACACTCCTGTCACAGGACGGAAGAGAACAGAGTAAGATTCTAGATTATGTCGAAAAGCAGAAGAAGAATCGGATGATCAAGAATGAGATGGAGAAACTGCAGAGAATTATGAATGGGAAATCATTTACGAACAACAGTATTTCCGAAGTCAAGAGAAGTAGATCCGCGAGTCATTACTGCGTTGTATTAAATATTTCCTTACACAAACTTACTAACACATTGGATAAAAACGGGGAATTCTATCGATAACGTAAACTGCCAGAATATTATCAAAACAAACAAAGAGTGGGTAGAGAGAGTAACGTCCACGGTAATGTTACTGTGAACGCTGTACCGCCGGGTCAAAGTAATACCGAGATCCCTCGCAATTAATAAAAATACTACTTTATTTATTACTACAAAAAATACTCTGTTATGTATTACACACGCGCATAAAAAAGACCAATGTATAGACAAAGCCCGCTGCCAATTTATATAACAACCGATCGAGATAAAAAACACAAATTGACTCAATATAAAAATATTTGACGTCACGTTATCAACAAACAAAATCACTGTTCACCGCCGCCCGACATCGGGTCTCTCCTTACACTATTTGCAACGCCAAGTCCGTCGTTATTAAGGTAATTGGATCCGCTTACTAATTCTGTTAACAAGTCTTTTTCTACACACGAATTGCTTATACTGTAATTTTTCTATTTACTAAATTGTTTCCACGAATCTATTTTTACGTGGTTCGTTTGAAAGCTGCTCGGAAGCGGACGGCAGGCGGCGTTAATATTTCTGTAAAATCCGTTTTGCCGATGACCCGACAATAATGTCGGCGGCGAATTGGAAATTTTCAAGATCTGTCGAATTGTAACTGTTCATATTCATAATGGAAAGAGTCTAAAATTTAGCTCTATAAACACAGGGAGATATCAAAACCTAATTTCATCAGTGCACGATAATAAGATAGTATCCACTGTTGACTGCTCTGATGCTACTAATCGTCCAAGAGGTACTAAAAGTCATATAGAGTCAGTGGCGGACGAAGGCTGACTAAAGACCGAGATGGTCTTATTGAAAATCGGGGCGGGGTGTTATTTTGAAGCCCCTAGCGACGGTTGTTTTTATGTAAGCACTTATTTTATAGTTTTTTTGGCAAACTAGATATTTTGCTCATCACGCACACGCGCGCTCGTGTACTTCGATATTTTACTCGTTATTTACAATTTTATGAAACAGTGAAAAGACGTACAAAACGAGAAAAGTCACAGCTTTAGACACTTACAATGAAGTTACGTGTTCTTTCTATATACGACTGGTCAGGGCTTTCAGTCTTTCCTGTCTCATCTTTATCCAAGATAATATTTGTTGTTTTGTGTTCTGAGAAACTTATTTTACACAAGGCCACAGACATGCAAATTGGTGAACAGTACCGTAGAATGAGACATTGGTTGGCAATGGATTCCGTGAGGTCTCACTACATAGTAAACTTCCTCGGCTATCCGTGGAACCAATTCTGCTTCTGCGGTGACATTATTGGCGCGCGTATGTCGTTGAAATCTTTTTATTTCTTGTATAACTTGTTCTTTATGAAAATCGCCACACGCAAGACTGAGTTTTTGTACTACACCTCTACCAGAGTTTCTCATCCAGTATTTTGACGGTACGTTATGGAACAATGCGGAATCGTTTCTACGTATGAGGCGAATTCGAAATCGTATTCTCGTTACAAGTCATCCATTCTCCAAGTCAAAAACGAACCAGAATTTTCAGAAATAAGATACTGATTGGAGATGAACGACTCCAGTGAAAAATTGTTGGAACAAAGTAGCCCCCCACCGAAGTTGAAGGATCCAGGGCGGACCTCCCCCATCACCTTTTCTCTGCCCATTATTTTCTTATCAACACAATACTGTGACTGGTATTACTATGCCTACAATGTTGAGTGTTGAATACATTCCTTACATTTTATTATAGCTGTTTGTTGTTATTTTATGTAATGTAGTTTCGTTAGTGACGAGCGCATGCGAGTGTCTGGCGGAGAGAGGCGCGACTTTCTTTCGTCTGGGCGCAGGAGAAAGTTGCTGTCGGCGGCGTTATTATTATTAGTATTGCCAACCATGCACGGCTACGGATAGCAAACGGCTACATGCGGCGTAAAATTAAACGGTAGAGACCCCGGCGTGAGAAGAACGGGACTTTAAAACCACATTAATTCCTTATTTAGTTTGGAAAGATGTACACCTAGCAGCGTAGAGGCGCCGTCGTGTTGTCGTCCATCCGGTTTTTGCGTTTTTAATGTTGTAAAGGTTTACTTTACAAGTGGAATGACTATGTTTTAGGTATACGACCCCATGTCCCGGTAATTTGGATAATAATGATGAAAACGACTTCCAAAGAAAGGGGGAAGCTATCGGCTGGACAAAGAATGCGACCACGTATTTCCAAACGGAAAATAAAAACCATTATTCTGTCTTGAGGATTTTACGGCCGGCTTCAGTGTTATGAGAACTTCGGCTTGGCGGGCTGTGGTTGTTTTGTGCAAAAGTTGAAGGCACGGCCGAAACGTTCTCATAACATTAAAAACCACTATGTTTTTACTTAAAACAGGATCCAATCAGAACTGAGATAAGCGGCACAACAGTTGAACTGTAAATCATTTTAATTATTCTGCGTGTGAAGTTTCCATACAGCTGCTACTTCATACGCGAAGAGGTCCGTACAGACTGTTGAGGCAAAGATGTTTTGAAGGACTGCAAACATTCTTATAGACTGAGAAATAGTAAGAATCGGAAAACATAAAAAAAACGGAGGCAGAAGCAGATGTCTGGAATAACGCGCTGTATTAAGCAATCTGCCTAATACATGCGGTGAGTGGGCGAGTATGTATGCACGTATGTAGCCAGCCACGGCCGGTAGCAGGCCACACCCTAAATCCAGACTATCAGTAGTCCCTACGGCAGGAGCTCTTCTGAAGCTCGGGACGTAGTACACGAGCGGGCGACGGGCAAGCCCTTCGTTCCGCAAAGCCATTGAACTTGTGTATGTAGCCTATATAATATTAACAACACAGTACAAAATGGGAAACGAGTCACCCACCCGAATAAGAACAAGAATTAATAGTAATGGTTTGTTAGTAGAAGTTTTTTTAAATCAACAGTAGCAAGTACAAGTTGTTCCTGCCCTCATGTAACAGTGTTAAGGCGTAGTTTATCTTAGTGGTGGTGGTCGTTGCCGTAACAGTATAACCACTTATAAGTTATAAATAAAAATCGTAAAGACAAAAGGGACGCGAGAAACCGAGAGGGGTAAAAGAAAGGAAAGAGGGAGCGGAGACAGAGGCGAGGGGCGGAGGTGAACACAGACATTGTTAGGGCGTCCCGATGTTGGGGGAGGGACGGCACTCAAGTTCAAGGTCACCGGATCAATACCATTTGTGGCACACAAACCCCACGGTCTCATAACGTACGCGCACCGTACAACCAACGCCCTCGCAAAAATTATTTGCAACTGCGCGCGCCGGGCACCGCTGCGAGAACTCCCGCACTGCCCACACGGGCACGTGGCGTCTTACGTGAAGACACTTTCTTCATGTAGAGACGGTACAGAATTCAACTACAACACAGTACACTGAATGACTGTAATTTTCTATTAACGGCTCAATTTCAATAACTTTGCATCGTCATTACCATGGGTTACATCAAACATAAAATTGGGTAAGGACAGATACGTAAAGTACTGTATTACACGTAACAAAAGTTTACAAACAATAGTTTTACATACTGGCGAAGGTCTCTGATGCGACTGTGGGTCTAAACCTAACAATATTATGACAGAACAAAAATTATTATCACCACAAGAGATCAAAATTCATCATCATTATCACCACCATTAGCCTATTTTGTAGTCTTCTTTCCACTTTCCAGCCATGAGCCAAGGCTAGCTGCTCGCGTCTACTCAAGCCATCCTTGAATGCCAATCTTAAAATGCTTTGTCTACAACGAGTAGAATACCAATTGTTGCGTGTGTTCACGTACAGATGCTGCCTTGTTTATAGCTGTGAATCACGTGATGTAAATTCATGCAGAACCGAACGATGGCAGTGGACGGTTGGAAGCGAATCGATGTACGCCACGTTCAATTATCCTATACGGACCACGCGATTCCACCTACATTCCCCACCGTTCTTAAATTCAATCATCGATTAACTTTATATAGGTACGTATTTTATATAAATGGTAAACTTCAGTATTCATCCATACGAAAGTGAACGCCGTTATGCGAGAATATGGAAAGGACAAACTCCACATTGAATAAAACTGCACCATCTGAGGATGTGAACCATAGCCTACTGTCTAAGACTGGAATGGAGAACGCCAACGCGATTTTTCGCTAGATGGCTGGGAAAGGAGATTTTAATGTATGGCACTGTTGCTGGAACCGATTCTTTTGTGATCATCTTGCGAAAGATGACCGATATCATGGAGAACAGAGCAATTAACTCGATTTAAAAATGGAAAGGTTTCAGTCGGTGTGCACTACAGTCCATCATGGACGTAAGTATTACACAAGGAAACTTGGAAATGATTGTGCTAACAATAAGAGACACGGGAACAATGAACCTAGTACAGTATATCGCTTCCAGAACGAAGAAACTAAAATGGAGGCGGGCAGGTGAGAAAAGGAGACGGCACGAAGGTTACTAGTTTGACGGTAATGGAAACTCAAAAGGGATGACGACGATGAGCTTTACAAAATGTTGGTATATCCCGGTAAATACTCTGGAATAGCTCTCACGCTCAAACGGTTTACACGCGGGGGGCTTTAATGTGATAATGTGTTCTTAGAACCAGTTGACGGGGTAAGCTAATCATTTTGTCCTTTTAGTAAAACGTGCTTTGTTGTTCAGTCCACGCTGCCTCAAGATTGCCACTAATTATCACCTCCATTGAAGCTGACCCGTCGTGCCGTCACTCTGCTGTCACTGTAGGTTTTTGCTTAGTGGAACATATCAACAACGCGAATATGTGGGTGGAGCTGAAAAATGAATTACGATTGATAAGATTTTCTTTGAAAGTCGGGGTAAATGATTTCTGCGAGACCGTTATACTAAAAATGCACAAACTTTGCTGTGGTAAGTAATCACTGAAGACTGACTTAACAATAGGAAGATAATGATGGTACACCATACTAACTCGATTATCAGTTTGTACTACTACGCAGCTACTCCTGGCTTTTTATAAAACCAACTCTATGTTCACTGAATAACGATTAACCATACCCGATTTAGCATTACAGAAAGCAAAACTGACATACAAAAGTTAGCCTATAGCAAGATGTAGCCTACACCGGTCGCAAGGCAACACTGGTGTTATTAAGTTTGTTGCGGAGGCAAGGGCCGGCACAACGGAACGCTACTTGACTCCCTGTCTAGCTAGCGTGATGTTCTCAATTATATAATGCCGCACGAATGCCACTCACACAGATCGTTTTAATCACTACTGCCAGAGAGAACTTTGTGTGGTGACCAGCTCTTGCGTCTACCCGCCAAACATTCATCATTCGGTGAAACGAAAGTTTTTTGTCCGTCTAAACGATTATTTGTCATCAATTAGTAAGGTTTACGTGCCAGGGGCTTAATGCTTCGACTTCACAATCCTTAAATTTTCGAATTCCCCGCTTGTATACTTCTTGTCTGGAATGCACTTCTTGTATTCTAAACGATACTCAAACACGTTTCTTGTACCGTACGTACTTTGTGCACAACATAACGCAGACTTTCAATTCCGACTACAGGTACTCTTAGACATTATCGCAAACGGAGAATACTTACAGTTTTAATCGTGTAATTTTTAACAACGTTTATAACATTGTAAATAGGACGACGTACAGTGTTACTTCCCACTCGCCAACCTACTCCAAAAAACGGCTATTCAAAGACTGATGATACTGAAACTTCAACTGTTTGATTGTTTAAATATCGCATACGGCAAACTTTCCTCTCATACCACTCTAAAGAAACCGTGGTTTCCTTATGCCATCCGTCTCATTACCGTTACGAGCTTTCGAAGACTAGAAAAACAAGAAACTAGTACCACGAAACGATCAACAAATACAATTTTAGACGGGATTGTTTTAGCCCTGTTAATGCAAAACCTGTATTTACTCTGGCAATGTCTTTCGTGCACTTCACAGGCACGACTGTAAGACAGTTAGAGGCGTTCTGTCACTGCTCATTTATCCACGAATATCGTTACTTCGATTACCAAGTTTGTCGCTGATCAGAACGCGGGAGGTTTGTAACGTCTGGAGCTGGGAAATGTTACGTCAGTACTGTGCATACAGGAGTGACTCACGGCAGGGAGGTAACTACGTTACGTGGAAGACGGTGTCACCTATATTATAGGCTAGTTCATTTCGCACACGTGCGCAGTTTCCGCGGAACCCGACGAGCATTAATAACGTTACGCCGACACGATGGAATTTACGTGGGAGCAGTGAGGACAGCGGGGTCTGTTCTAAACCATACTTGTCCGTGCCGCCGTTAAAGCACCAGCAATGGACGAAAAACGTGGAAGCACCAACGACTAGCTTTACGGTGTGGTCGGAATCGGTGCACTGCTATCGTCACAGCGCAATACGTACACGTTACCACAAAGTACCCGCTTCTGTTTATACACAATACCGTAACTGTTTGATATCATTAAAAATAAACGAGCAGTTAGGCCGTGGTCCATCATGTCCGCCCACTGTAAGCCAGACGTTTCGGCGGTACGCACGACAGCCATCTTCAGCGGCGAGGTGGGTACTATTCGGCGACAACAAAGGTACTGTTACTGTTTAACCCGCGTAGGATTAAGCTCAGACAGTTAACTCGATTTTCTTTCGGAGGTTTTTATTCAATATATTTAAAGACCGATCAGAGGCAATAAATTTGTACACGTCAACTAATTTCGTTATTCCACACAACAGTATGCTACGGGTTTGTCTGTTTTTAAATACCGTATCTAACATCTTGCGCGTTCTACGGCATCCTCAGTGAGACATGAGTCTTAGTTGTCGAGTCAATGAGACTTAACGAAAACAAAGAAGAGAGTTTCGCTCCACCATTGTTTTTGTTATGTGTAGTGTATTCCACGTTGGTATTCAACGACCTTCGCTGAGGTGCCACATTTACTACAAATACCGGCGACAACTGCCGAAGAAATTCAAAAATTTACAAGACAATGCACAATTTTATGAGCAGTCCACCACAGTCTACCTCCGAAACCGATGTGACGTTCATTTTATTCGTTATCGTAGATTCGGCGACTACCAACGTCAGATTATTAGTTTGGAGCCGTAAACCACATAGCGCTAATTATAAATTTACGTAGAAACCACTGTGAAGAATACAATACACTCTTGGAGTAAAGTTTTGTATTTCACATAACTATATTTCCAAAACCATTTAGTACGCGAATATTTTTCTTAGACGCCTTTGATTTATATTCAAACAAAATTAGACACGACGCTCAAAAGACATACCACGGAAAACATTTTTTTTGGGGAATATTTTTCTTAGACACCTACTCAAGACATACCGACGATAAATATTTTTGTAATTATATATGCAACAGGAGATTCAAAAGACATGTAGCCCGAAAACTGGGATGTGTTTTCAATGTGACAGCAGCAGGTGACCGTGTAACAGGTGTGGCAGAGCAGTGATACGGCTGCGAGCTGTACCACAGTGATGTTGCCAAACCGTCCTTGGCTACACCAATTAATTTGACAGAGGAACGGCTTGGCTGCCATTTTGCTTCGACTGCACGTGCGACCTAGAAACCAACTACCGAACTAGCCGGCTAATAGACAAGCGAAAAAATATTCACATAGATGGGGGGACGGACGTTAACAAGCTGCCTTCACCAAAACAATCCTTTCTCTCCATTTCCATAACAACGCTGAGAGAGAAATACAGCACAACAATACAATGGAGGTCGCCGGGTCCGTGGCGGTCGGTCACTGGCGGCTGTGTGTACGTGCAGCGGTATTAATTATAACGTGACACCTGCCTGGGCGCACAACGCAAACCCTCCCCCTCCCTCCTGTTTAGCCAACGTTGTGTTCACTTAATCTCGGCGTTTAAGTCCCCAAATCTGCATACTATGTTTACAATACACGTCACCTTGTCTCATGGAAACAATAACGTCCAATATAATGCACTTACGTAGATACAGACTGTTCCAACTAATCGACGTGCTGACAAAAACAAGAGCGCTGGGCTGTAAACAGTTTATAGCCCGTTTTTCAAAACAAATTCGAAAACAGTATTCGTTTTCATATTTATGTGGCTTCTAGTCAGGACTTTTCACTACATGAATCGACTGTGCAAGCAGTGCTGAAACCATTATGAAGAAGACGATGTTACATAACGAACAGTGAAACAAGTTTTCAACACGCGAAGACAGAGCATGCGTAACTGTGAATGAATGAGTGCTTAACGTGTTATATACTTGACAGCAAGGCATGGAAATGGAATGTGAATAGCTGAAACCGTGCATAGAGAACCAAACGTATGGCACATTCAATGGTGCATCAACGCTCTAACGATGGGCTAGTTGTAACTGAGGGCTTCGTAGACCAGTGTTCACTCACATAAGGCAGCCTACCCTGTCTAACTCCTCAAGCGGTATAAAAGGAGCCATTACTTTATTATTAGGCCTAAACCAAGTCTGACAGCCCTTCTACCTTTTGGTGTCGGTTAACACGGAGAACGTTAATTATTGTTTAACATAATTATATTTTTTTTATTAATGTCTTTTAAATTCACTGGCTTTTCGTAACGTTATGGGTCGATACTACTGCTTATAAAACAGGGGTGGGGTCAATTACGACTACCCGAGTATCAGGTAAGATGATCGTTTGGGCGTACTTGCTACCAACCATCAGCCCGTCTGGGGATATCTTGCCGTTATGCATACACGAAGATGCAAAGTATATCCAACAGCGAGGTTCGGACTCGATGCTGAAAGTTGAAAGAGGACTCGATTTTAGACTCCGCGAGACGTCCTGCATGCCAACGTGACAAGGACAACCCCCTCGTAGCTGGCCGTGTCACGTACCATTAACAACCAAGTGATTCCCGGCACATACGGTACTGTACTAAAACCGTTGTTGTACCAGCGACCAGCTGCTGTAGGCCGAGGAAGTTAGAAAAAAGATTTCGTCTTGGACTGGACTTCCAAGTAGGATCTCGTAAACGTAGCTCGGCACTCGATTACAAAAGCGGATCACTTCTGACGCATCAATTTGCACAGCCTAGAGTTGCTGTTGTATCTATACGAATCAGTCGTAGTCTGACCACTGAAGAGGCACCATCACAGAAACAGCGAAACGTGACGTGAATCGAAAATGGTTTTGCTCTTGGAAAGCACGAAAACTTATATGGCATATGCCGCGCAGGTTCTTTAGATGATGCAGGGCTTGCAACGGGTTGAAACAAAATACTGCCTAAGCAACTCTACCACACTTTTGTCAAAACATACGCTACTCCTCACACACACAATGCATCCGTAACCGGACGTACAACATAACAAGAATATCGTAATACGGAACGAACGCGCGCGCGTAAACACGCATAATGTATTTGTGTGTATTACAACAGGATGTGTGCGTTATTATACCGCATATGTTAGATAACAGATAAACACAATTTACACACTAAACTGGTATACGTGAGATCGTAACGAATTCAGTTATCACTTTATATCTCTCAACGCTAACGTATATAAACACTTGATTTTATTGCAGCGGTTGCAATGTCTGTCGGCCGACCATTTCATAACGAATTCCCCGAAGTCCTTGAGATCGTTCTCCCATCGTGACGGCAAAGGACATAAAATTTACATGCACGAGACGTTTCATAAACCGATCGGTTTAGGAAACGGAAACGGCCGAACGAAAGCCGTTTCCACGAAGAAGCAACAGAAACGGGTATCGAACAGGTGGCCACAATTTACGGTTACAAGAACACGCGCTCCCACAATCTTGCACCATTACGGAAGAGCTAATGTCTTTTACGAAACATGGCTGTGACTATTCGGCCGTTTAAAATCGTATCATCAAGAGGTCTCTAAGAAAACAAAGGAACGCCAACAAACAGGCCACCCTTCTACACTTCATACTGTAAATTTATTAACATATTTTTAAAACCGCGGATCAGCAATAACTTGTATTGGCAATTGTTGAAAATTAACTAATTTTTAATTGAAAACTATTATTTTCATATTGATAAATAATCAAGAGCTTTTTAAGATTAACTTATTTTTAACAAATATCTTGACGTTACACTCGTTACGTTACTATCAGAATAAACGAATTCTCTATCTTCGTGACTTAACATCTGTGTTTTTAAGTTGACATAACATCCGTCTTTATGTCGCTGACTGTCCTTGTTATTCGCAATTGGTGAAGTAAACAGGGAATGGGCCTGATTTGCCCAATCTTAGTAACGTTTCCGTATAGCCAGATACTACTATGGCCTCAGACAGAAGTACCTCCATTTCGGATGTTGTCCTCTGTTCACAGTAAGATCAGTTTATAAATTCCGCATAAGTATGGAAGCGACAGAATTCCTATAGATATTAGCTGTTCTTATTCATTCTCAGTCACGTTTGCGCATGTCTCCAGAAAAAATTCCAAGAAAAATCCTGAATTATAAGCCAACCGGAAGAAGAAATGTTGGCAGACCGAGACGGAGATGGTGAAGCCGAAACAGGCAACCTGCCTAATCCTGGACAGATAGATGATGATGATGATGATTCCCTCAGCTAAGTTATAACACCACCTGATTCAAATTCATGACAACTGGAGCAGAAAAGACTTAATTCAACATTTGCGGACAAAGTCTCATGTACAACTAGAATAGTTAAGACCTCATGTAGCAGCAACTCGAGTGGTCACAGTAAGACAATAAGGAGCAAGCTGCGCATCAATCAGTCGTTCAGGAAGGGTATACACAATGTAAAGTTAAGAAGCTTCTACTGGGTCGTCTCGGACACGACAATTAACTAACTATTCAGATATATACCGGTACTGACAGAAAAACGGAACACATATAACACTACACAACAAGCACGTGGGACAAATGACTACGAATTGGAAGAGTTAAATTACCGGTACATAAAATAGTCAATGTCAGCAGGAATCCGTCACCAGGGAAAAGCGATGAAGTACGCTGGAGGGCATAACGCGGTCAGTACCAATCATGTTGTTACAGGACAGAACACGCTCGGGACGTATGAACGCTGCCACCCGAATCCAATTTTTCCTCTTTTTTTAGTAGATACTGTAGGCTATAATAAATTCAACAAACACGCGACAAATTAAAACGAACGGTCGACTGGAAGCGTAATCGAGGATGACACACAACTCGCGAGCCTGTTACCGGTCCAGGCAAAACACGACTCTACCCTTTTGTTTGTATCTGTTCTGAGAACTGAATGATTTGCGATGTAGGCCTACATCAAATAGCTCAGTTGTAGACTCGAAACTAGTACAGAACTTTTAATTAACCCCGCATGGTTTTTAAACGAATTTAATTAACTAGAGGACTGCCACTTTCTCTCCCAAAGGCGATGGCTAGCCCTCGGGTACTACATATCTATGACAAATATGACATCTTTTCTTTGCCACTGAAACGCGAGAGAAAATAATTCGCATAACCACCTTAAACTCGAAAATCTCTCAAATGAATTTAAACGGTTTGTAAAACACAATCTGTAATTTGTAAAAACCTAACACATCTGTAGTCCTTATTTCTACTTACTACAACACACAGAACTCGAACTATTCTTTCATTGAAAAAAAAACGCATGTTATGCAATAAATAACGGATAAGTTATTTAATTATATATTTGGATTATCCATGTGATGAAATACAATTAGTCAAACAAAAGTACAGAGAAAAGGTCACGCATAAACCATACCCTTAATACTTTTGCTGTCTCATAAGCGCAAATAAAGCTAAATACACTTTGTATAGTGGTAGGTTAATACACACGTGCGAGCGCGCACCCAGAGGATATCATAATATAAGCTGTATTTATACAAACGTTATTAATATAAACTTTATAATAATTTCTATTTCAATAAGTACGTCAAAGTGTGTGGTAAAGGGAAAAAAGCGCCAATAGAAGGCACCGTCCAGCTAAGATATCGCAATATGGATCGCACCGTTTTTTCAGAACGAAAACATCCGAGCTGGCAAACAATAAGTACACGTGCACACACAAATACGTGGCCGCAATCCGCATAACTTCTAAGCATTATTATGGAAGAAAACAGGGCGGCGATTACGGGTGCAAAAGTAGCAGCAGCAGCGTTTGCCCAAAACGGCAAACTCTACGCAATACACGAGAAGAAATAAACGGACGAGTAACAAAAGTACACGGCGATACGACGCGGAGTTCAATTCCAAAAGTCTGAGGAGGTACGAAACAAGTTTGGGAGGGGGCGTGGAGACGAGAGATAAGGGCATGGACCGAGTTAGGCAACACGCACAACAGCGACCCTCAATGACCTTCAACGCGCACCAGTACAGTCTGCACAACGCGCAACACTGACAAAAATTAATTGCGGTACCCCTGGGAGAAGAGAAAACAACGTTAAACTGGAAACGAATAGTTGAACATTGAAAGAATAAGAAACAAACCGCGTATGTTAGTGAACTAAATCTGAGTACGCAACATCGATGGCGCGTAATGAAATATTAAGAAAGCACCACATTTCTTATATCAGAGTAACGAAAAACAGCAACAACTGATCCGATCGCTGCTCTATCGAAGTAGTATCGTACAGAACGCAATATTTACCTATGAGACCGTGATCGACAATGAGCAAAGTGTCTCAAAAGTTAAGATTACAAACGTAGAGGACCTACGTCAAGAAGAGAAACTGGTATAGGCATACAGAATGGAGCATAAGTCGCTTACGACAACGGAAACTGGTATACAGAATGGAGCATAAGTCGCTTACGACAACGGAAACTGGCATACAGAATGGAGCATAAGTCGCTTACGACAACGGAAACTGGTATACAGAATGGAGCATAAGTCGCTTACGACAACGGAAACTGGTGTACAGAATGGAGCATAAGTCGCTTACGACAACGGAAATTATCCTTAGTTTACTTGTGCTGACCATGTATTAATAAATTATAAAAATGTTTAAATATTGATTTTATTTTAAAAACATCTGTGTCGACGTTTTTTAAATAAAATAAAAACAATTCAACACCTGCGTCGACGTTTCGACAAAATTTGTTGTCTACCGCGGTGTCTGTAAACAGGTAATAAAGATATAATCATAGGTAAAACACATACAATGAATCTGTGTGTTACGTAGTGAAAAATTACAACTAATACACATACACTGTTATTTTTATAGTCTATCAATAAGATACAATATTCGGTACATATTAATATTCATTATATGTGTATAATGATTGTGCACAAATATAATGAAGAGTAGAATTCATAAAGATCCCTATAACCCCTGTTTTTGACACCTGACCCCAAAAACAGGAGAAACCAGTCAACGACAAAATATTCTATGGTAGCAAGTCACTTCACTTCAATCGTGAAGACGCTACAGTTTAGCGCGTTACATCACCTACGAATATGACAAGGATACACTGGTCAAATATGGACATACATATACGGGGAATAAACAGATAGATATCTAAAAAACCCAAAACAAGAACTGAAACGGAGATAAGTTTAACAAAACAGTGATGGTCCCAACACTGCTGTACGGTATTTAAAAATTATTGGTGATAATAAACGTCATTTAAGCGGTACAGATAACGTTCCCAAGATAGCGAGGGGATGCGAGAGAACGGCCAGGCTAAAGAAAAGCAGTATGAGAGAGGAGTCGAATCTGGAGTGAAGATATTGTTAGAATGAACGACACTAGAAACGTGTTACTTCTAAAAATTTACTTATTTATTTCTCAAATTAAGAATATACAAAACCAATTGGACGATGAAGTCTGGGTAGGCTGAGAACCGTTAACAGGCACAACCTAACACGTGAAGTGAGGAGGAGGAGGAGGAGGAGGAGGAAGAAAAAGAACGACAGCACACGATGTGTAAGTTGAAATGCACTTAAATTTGATTATTTCCACGACACGTTTACAAGAAAAACGGTAGGAAAGTTTCATTATGTTGGGGCTCCATCCGCGGTTTATTACACCTCTTTGGAAGGCACACGATTCAAAAGCTCTTTCGTAGAGAACTAAAAGAATAACTTCGCTACGAATATTTCAAATATCCCAAGTCAAACATACGTCAGTATTGCAGAAACAAAGTGATCAGTGACAGTGACTGAGTAACATGTCTCATTTCTATATAACAAACTATTAAACGAAATTGGAATAGTAACATAGCAATATAACGGTTACATATAATAAACTGATCGATTCACTTAGAATACGGTACGGATTAAGCAAAACGTTCGAAATTATCGTTAAGCTGGTTGCAAGAGACATGCAGTCACTGGAGGCCAAGGGAACTCAAATAAGGAACACACAGACGAGACAGCAAAGCAATCACTGAAAGAAACACGGTGAACTAAGTGGATGAACGTAGGGGTCACCAAGGAAGGCGAGAATAAGGTTCAGCGCGCATCTTGTACAGTATTCAAGCACAGACTGCAATACTGTATATGTAGTGGAATGGTAATCAACATTAGGCCTGCAACTAGCATTACGATTCTGCATCATACCCGTATATAACACTACGAAGACATTCCGTACAGAGTACATTCTACGAAGACGGCTTGTACATAGGAATAAATGACCTGAAACCGGCCGTACACATAATGGTTCGGAACAATAAGCACATTGCCTAGAACAGTATACGAAACTGAAAATAACTTGTTTTACAGCACAATTATTTATCGTAGCGTCAGCGCTGATAATGTTCAGGTGGAAAGGTCATGCTCAAGCCATGTTGCACGCCTGTTTCACAGCAAATAATCCATACCAAAAAAACAAAAATAATAAAGAGAATTACTAGCGATGATGCGCGGAGAGAGGGCAGTCACGAGTCCCTGATGTTTGCCACTGTATTAGACGAAGACCCGAGTAGTTTACTGTTATTAGAGGTCGCAAAACCCTGTTAGACAGTCACGTTGGTATCATTAATTAATTAATTTTTTTATTACGCTAAAGATTAAGGCTATCCAGTGACTCCCCGCTATTAACGACTGAGGTATGCTAACAAAATATTTCTGTACACTCATACGTGTACTGGGAAAGAAGTGACGGTGCTAGGGTTCGAGTGAGACGGAGTGACGATGGGGAAAGGGGAGTGACTGGGAGACAGCGCAGCCGACGCGACTAAGGTATTATGAAATTTTCCACAATCGATTTTTTTCTGGTGGATATTTAAAGACCTGTCAAAAACAGGGCGGCTGTCAAAACTGCGGGGCCGGGTGCCAAATTCTCGAGCAATTTCTCACGCGCGAGAAGGATCCGTAGTGGCAATTCGCATTATCTTGGCTTTACCACATTTCTTTACTAATGAACTGTCTTAACTACATAATGATGGATAACTGATTTAAAATAATTTTAAAAGACGAATGAAGTATTCGTCTCAAGCGTCAAAACTTACTACCAAATGCTTAATATGTGTGTGATCCGATAGCATATGCCGTATCATTTGTATCAATTTTTTTAATTTTTCTAAATTAATTAATTTTTACACTCATTTTGTAAGCGCCTTGCTCACTATATTACCAATTTTCAAGCTTTACTTTGTTTAATCTACCACACTGTCTTTGTGTGTATCATGCCCGTGCGCGGACTGTTTTCTTCTTTATTGCTAAAACAATCTCAACAGTACTTTTATATAATATTAATTTCTTATTTCATTACACACACCCACATACAAAATTTTAGATTACATTATCATTATTATTTCCATCACGTGGTGAATAAATTGCATAAGTTCAACCTTATGTGCGGGACCATAGGCGAACCCTTAAGTCAGCAAGTAAAGGAACACGCTTAAAATTCTACAAGGTGATGGCTATTCCCACACTTCTTTATTGGTCTGAGAACTGGACTTTAACGAAAGGCCAGGGTATACTCTTCATGATCATCGAAGAAACAGATATTCGGCAGGAACTGAATATTATGAGTTTACTCGAGAGGATCGCCGCCCAGTATCGGCTGAATTGGTGGGAACACCTTTGCCGAATGGATGACTGCCGCACCCCCAAACAACTATGGAACTATAAGCCGATGGGGACGGAAAGGTGTGGGACCAGCGCTGAAGTGACCAGCTGTAATATTTGCCTATTTGAGACCGGAACAAACCATTCTTGGTTTAAACTTGAGGATGATGATGATTTCCATTATAAATTATCACGAAATAGTCACAAAATCATTAAAAAAATTATATTATTAAAATACGTTTTTTAATTATATTTAATAAAATAATTAAATATTTTATAAATGCGAGTTGTTCAAACTATACAAACTAAATAAATGGCTGATAATTTATTGTAAATTAGGGCTGGCGCACGCTTACTGCGATACTAATCAACCGCAGTAATTAATACACACGTATGTTCGTATGGTGTGTGTGTGTGTGTGTGAGCACATATTGGCAACAGGGGCTGAGTGAGTCAATCAATATTGAAAGCTGCGAGCAATGCATCGGCCAGCAGCTATGCGCAATGTTGCCAAACTCCCAGGACACATACCGTACATAATTAAAACTACTAACCAATACACTGTGTAGGCCTATATAAAATGTTTCAAAATTAATTAACGAAATTTAAACAGCATTAGATTGCGTGCAATTTTTTTAAACAGTTAATTTTAAATACCTGTTGTACTACGTTTTGGCTCGCTCGTTTTAATCGATTAATTACACACTGGCTAATTTCCGGGTGTTTTATTATTATAAGCAACGGAATTGATTCACTTGTATCGCAATATTTTTGGCGACTCCGTTTTTTCGGGTTACGCTGGTTGGTAACCACATTCGCAGGTACCTATCTACGCGCCATATTTTCTCTCTGATTTACTAGTTATCGGCATTCTAATAACGACAAAAGGAGAGGCATTATTTAAACAGTCTTGACTGGCGGCGAACGAAAATATACTGTTGGCTCTGTACCAAAATAACAGCGGATAATGAAGTAGAAATATGGAAGTTCCGGGAACCAACAAAATCTTCCTCACGTGGTACGGAAGATTGCGATACTCAAGAAATGGAAGAAGATGAACTGAAGAACGAGATAAAAAAGATGATTTGAAAGTTTTTCGCCGGTTGCTCACAGTCGTACCACTTTTCAGATTCCACGAGGTTGGTGGTATAATAATGGTAGGCCTATACACATAGTATCCATTCTATGTAAATGACTTTCCTATCTATAGAATGTGGAGTATGTGTCCTTCGATAAAAACATATTTTATTCATTCGGAGCTGAGGCACTTAGTCATAAATCCTTTTACTGTTCTGTGTTATTTCTACCGTCTGACTTTTTTTGTCTCTTTTCCTGCTATCCGTACATAGCAACAACAGTACTGGAGCAGTTGCTACTGTCTTACGTAAAACTTCACATTCGCTTCCTACTCGGTCTTCCAGTTCAGTGTATTTACACAATAGCCCTGAAAAGTTAGAATTGATTCGTTTCAACTTTCTGGATTAAGTTGTAGGTGACTACGAAGAAGAGTGAAAAAAAATGTTCCTCTTGGCAGTATACGGATACGTATACGGATAGTATGCAGTCTCTTCACCTGCAGTGTATCCTTCTGAATTAGTTTATACACAACTATACACAACTTCGATGTTAACTCTTGTTACACCGATCTAGTCAATGTAGGAACAAAACTGGACGGTGAACATAAATTGTATAAATGAAAATTGAAAACAACTTTGTAATCGACGTACGACTGTAAGCCGAAGCTATCAGAAACAGAAGAGAACAAACGTCTGTCCACTTCAGGCTGATTAAGGGCGAAAAATAAAGTGGAAATCGAACGAGATCCGTTCCTTTATCGAGACTATTCGTGAGCGAACGCACTCGCGCGCCCACACTCGCATTGCGGGCGTTCCGGTTTGCGCTTCGCTGACCACAACACCCGACTACTATAATACCAATAATTTTTGTGTTTTTTGTTTCTAATCGCGCCCAGCATTCGCTGATGCCCGACACCGACACGTGTTTGCACCAACACTAATTAAAACTTCATTTTTTGTTAATTAATTTGTATTGAACAATTTACGTTTAATTAATTCTACTCGCAGTCTCAAGTCATCGGGTCCTACTGTTTAAACCTTTTTCTGCGCCTCTTGATCCGTGGGCCTTCCCCTAGCATTTCTCCTAGGCTATTGTAGCTAATTAAGTATCGCAGTAATAGATTTTTTTACGATGTTTTTCCAGTCTTTTTCATATTATTCATTCATTTTACAATTATTCATTATTTTCACTGTATTCTTCCACGAAATGCTTCGCAAAACAAAAAAGCATTCATCCAGTAACTCCCGCAATACGGAATCAACTAACGACAACATTCCCTGAGGGCGGGGACGTAGGCTGGTGGAGTATTAGACCAGCCTGCGGGAAACGTTTTTGGATATCGCATGATCGGTGGCTGCATTTAATTAATTATACTTGTTAATTAATGTAATCAAAAACAGTTTAAACATTGAGCCAATACTGTGGACAACCTCATTGCTAGAAGTATTATAAGGAACTGGCCATACAACCAGTGGTAACGAGTATATTAGGTTCGTTTAACACCGTCATCCGGAGGAAATCAAGAGATAGGTAAATTGTCAGAACAGTCATTCTTTCTCGCGAGTGTTGAAAACTAGACGTTTTCGTGTAGTAGTCGCTTGATAATGACAATTTACAAAAACTATATTGAAGTAGTCACTCTCCTTAGCATGTCGCGGATATCACAAGGACAAACGCCAGTGGCGGATTATCCATAACGCTAAGGTATGGTGCAGCACCGGGCACCAGGGACTCAGCTGTCAGAAGGGGCACCATCCAAATGAATTGACTAAACGAAGCAAAGTTTATGATCACATTACGCAACTGTTTGGTTTTCTTACGTGATTAAACAACCACGGAGACTGTCAAGTTGGAAAATCAAGCGAAAGCTCCTATAGCAGTTTATTCGAATGGTTTGAATGATTCACTTTGTGCCACGAGTAAAATTGCAAGAGGTTTTTTTTTTAAATCGTTAGAATGAAGATGATATAGATTCCATGATACTACAGTTTCTCCGCTCAAAGTATTAGAGTCGTTTATTGATTGTAAAATGATGTATGTATTTCTGAATAGATACATTGCTTATCGTCTGCTTTTTACGATTGCAATAGCTAACTGCAAATCTGAAAGATCATTTTATGTATTAAAACGCATTAAAGATATGTTGAATTCCACTGTGGGAGATGATTATCTTCGTTAGTTGTTACTGAAAGTTGTTAGAGTCTTCGACAATTGAATACTGAAAGTGAGATACTTGAAGCGCTCGATTTAGTAAGAAATTTTACAAGACTTCCTTAAGGCAAAATCACGGAAAAAATGGATCGATCAGCATTTTCTAAGCTTAAGTACTACTACGGTCATTGTAATCACTATTTAGCTGAATATTTGTTGTAATTTGAGTTTAATAAAATAATTGTTAACTTTCGAAACTGTGTATGCCATTTATAATTGTACATAGTAGATAAAAGGTTGAATTAGAATCGGGAGGGGGCACCAGTCTAATGGCAGCATAGGGCACCACGCGCTTCTAATCCGACCCTGCAAACGCCGTGCATAATGAAAACGTGTGTACCAAATGTGTCGCGCTTTGGCTGCTCTTACAGCATATGTTCCCAGTTACTGCGCAGTCGTTTAGCCGAATGCACTTCGCAATGTGGACTGCAGTTATGCAATGATGGTTTACCATAATATTTATAATTAGAACGGACATCCGTCGTCATTTTTAAGTGACAACTCCGATCCCTTTCACAGACTCGTTGCCGTCCTTCAAACTTGAAGTGATGTCGTTTTGACCATCGTTTCCCAGCCATTCTATTTCCACCATATGTTTCTCATGTGGAGTCTTTTACACATCTTCGTTATTTAACCTATTCTCGCCCATGTCTCAGAAGGCTTTAATCCTCTGTACCACTGATACTGTACAGAGTTAAGCTCCACACAAAGTGCTTCACCGTGTTTCCACTCCTAGTGTTTCGTTTTTAGCCTGAAAACAGCACAACGGTTTCTAGTGCGACGGTTTTTTTCTGTTTCTATTCAACAGCAACACGTAGCGATTTTTCGGTCGGAGGAGAGGTCGGTCGCTCGGTCCGGTCGTTTGTGTCGCTGATTACTTGTGAACAACAACAATAGTAGATTGCGGAAACAATGGCAGCCGGTTACGTGACGCGACTATCAACGCTCCGACAAAGGCACCGACATTCCCTCCCTCTCCCTCGCCGTCTGTCACTAAACTTTTTATTGTAGCTTACACAACAGGAAGTACAGTACATACATATTATACTGCTTCTACTTGGGTCCTTCTTCTTCTTCATCCACCCACAGGACGGGACTGCTCTCTCATCGCTTGCAGCACCACGTTTGTCTCTCGTCTCCCACAACCGCCTCCGTACACCCGCATATCTAGTCTACTTTATAAGGTGAAGTATGAAACTAGTGAGTTAGCACGCCTACTGGCTACTGGTCGTATTTTCCACTTTTCTGAGTAAAGTAATATATGAATTATCTCTCTTTAAAATACTCTGAATCATACTAGCCGTTTTCCTGCTGTTTGCAGTGTACTGACGAACACCCTCTGTCTACAACAATACGGCTTCACCAACTTTGTGACTACTTATTGCCACACTGCTAAATACTTCGTTCTTGACGAGGCCTTTCGGTATCTCCACCATCTTCAGGTCTTAAACGACGCTCCGCGACTATCAAAAAGGAGTCGTTTAAGACCTGAAGGTGGTGGAGACACCTAGCAATGTGCCAATAAGTAGTGACAAAGTTGGAGTTAAGATGGCTGCTAAGAAAACTAACAAAAGTGGAAATTACGCCTTCAGTTTACCACACGTTTTCATTTTTCTGAGCGCCGAACGTTTTGCCAGCTTTACGAAGAAACATCCGCGTACAAGCATCGATGTAGTACAGGAGAGAAACTCTGGAGTCAAAAAAAATAAATCGTGCATTAAACCGAAAAAAGAAAACAGACTTGTTATTAACAGTAAAAAGGCAAGCGATTTTACAAGCCAAAACACGATAGTAGTAGTTCAAAACTACTTCAAACTTCCTTTCAATCCTGGCTACTAAAACTGTAATAAACCAGGCTCTTTGGCAGCCGATCTACTGAAATACAGCCTCTTACTAAATTTAATGACGAGGAAACAGAAGGGTTTCACATACAAGAACCCGTTTTGTCCTAACCTCAACGGAGACCCTACTTTTGGAATAGTGAACATCTGAGTGAAAGAGACAACTCGGCCCGAATTTCTTAACTTTTATCAGAGAACATACAGTAACGTAACTCTAGCGCCTAGAGTTGATGTCTGAGGCTTCGGCACAGCTGGGCGCTTTTCACGTTTTTCTGGCGCGCTTTTATTGATACCATTTTAGAAACGGACAACAAAGCCAAAGCGCACTGTACGTTGTGGAGTTTGTTCTACACGAAGTGGCGGTTCACCGTAGGCTTCATCCGATGACGCTAGATATCAACGTACGAAGATGAACTCGCGTATTATGACAGACACGTCGCCTGCTCGGCAGTTGAGATTAACATAACTGTAACTTTATAACAAACCGATTCAAATGCTAACTGTTCACAATAAAAAAAGAAAGCTGTTTTGGACTGCGCTCGTGCACACAGACTCAGTTATATCTATTGTGTGTGCGTGCCTGTCTAGACGTCATAGCCCAGCCTTGATATGTCAAGTCTATTATAGCCCCCTTCACGCGGCATTACAATAATGGTTCACTGACTACTCGTAGGTACGGTCGAATTACTAGACTCGCTACGGCAATTACTTGCATTGCCATCAAGTAACAATTACAGGTTACGATTAATTACGTTAACGTGCAAAATACTCTACAGTTACATATTTTTTACGTTAGTTGTATTCAGACGGTAGCTGTTTCATAACACACATTTCAAAACAGGCTTAAAAAAAAAACTAACAAGTACCGTAATCAAATGTTAGTGAATTTTTTAAGTTAAGGAGTAATGAGATTTGCTTATATTGGCGCATACCATGAATAACGGAATACAGAAACAATAATAAAGTGCATAGAGCTAATCACAAGTACAAACACTTACTGCGATCGCGGTTTATTTATATATATATATATAGCCACTGATCCGACCAATTGTACCATATCAATCAGAGATCTGGTCTCTTCTTACAATCGACATAAACGTGTTAACCAGAGAAAATTCAGCATCCGCGCCGATTACGTTCTTCAACAGTATCGCGGTTAAAACGAAACCGTGGATAAAAAACTAAAAAACTTTGGTCTTGATCCTCCGTCCAACGATGTGCAGCATTTTTTCTATGCAAAGATTAGATCAGTATGGGCCACTTTTAGGCTTAACTAAGTGGTTGCAAAGGAAATTTTCTATGGGCCTCTTGTTCTGGAGTTACAGCGAAAGTTATACACGTAAAATATTTCATACTAGTTCGAATCGAACAAAACTTTACCCTTTAGTTTACCGTGGCCGGGGAGTGTAAAGATTCCGGCCACCGAATATCTGACACGAAAGTAGGTTCCCGATTAACCGCACGACAGTACCTTGTTTTTAATCGGAAACAAAAATATGTAAACCATAAAAATATTCTTGCAATTTTTAGTTTCGTATCTCCTGCGCCTCGCACAATTCCAGACGTCAAAGGAATTGATTATTTCAAGAAGAAATAATGTAAGAAGTGATAACAATAGTGCAAGAAGAAATAGTTGTCAGTTCTGTCAGCACAAGTTAGCTACGATTATTAAACAGGACTAAATAACAGTTTTCACCTCGATGTGTCTAGGGGGTTTCCACTGCGGCCTAGGAACCGTAACAGTGATTTCTTCCCAAACGAGGCGTTACAATTTCTCTTCCTTCCCGGCCGACTACCGCTCGCTGCGCCGCAGAATTTCCCGTCGTTATCTTCTCCTCGGTTTTTGCCGTCACAAAACGTTTTTGTCAGCGAGCTCTCGCTCTCGCTCTGCCTCTCTAATAAAGAATGATGATTAATATACTCGGCCGGATTAACCGTGCCGCTGAACATCAAAGGCTTTTGTTACTCCGTGATACTCTCGGCCGGTAATTATTGAAGTCGTTTGTGGAAATGAACAAACAAAAAGTTATTTTCTCACGACGAAGGTACAGAGAATCGCGCCCACGTTTGCCGCCGCCTCGTGCAACCACGAGCCGCGCTGAATGGCGACGGCCGATGACATTTACAGAACACGAACAAGGCGACGTTGGGGTGGGACACGCGATACACGAGGTACGCCTAATATAGTGCAATAACTATAATGTTATAGATCAATATACCGTGTATACTTATTTATGTATTAGTACAATGATACTTCTTTTGCAAGTTAACATACATGTACACATAACTCTGTACGATAATAGTTTACAATAAAGATGTTTGTTCTTACTGCGAAATGTTTCGATCATTAAGCAGTATGGTCATCATCAGCCATGTTGGTTTTTAGCCTTAATCGTCTATATATGCTGGTTGGTTGATCTGTTGGTTTTGACTGGGGCTTGTTAGTGTTATTGTGATAAAATGTGGTGTATAAATTTGTTCTTCGAGTGTTTCCAATGTTGTGTTTTTACAAATTGTATTAGTACTGATACGCGTGTTTTGTACTGATTTGTATTTGTTCCAGTATTAGCCTGTTTTATCTTTATACCCTATATGTGTAGGGTTTCCCAAATAGCCATTATAGTGCTTTTGTGTGAAACAGGCCTACGTTTTATTAGTGTTATGTCATACGTAAACAACACCTCACAAAACTTACAAAACTCTTTAAAAATACAGATATTAAAATCGCTTATAAAAACAAAACAAAAAGGACATACAAACAGGCTACTTAATAACTCATATAACAAAGACAATGTAATAATATAAGAAACAGAATGCAAAGACTGCAACAAATTTTACGTAGATGAAACGAAAAAACAATTTAAAAAAAAATTACTTGGAACAGCTAAATGCATAAAAAAACCAAACGTTTATAAATTCAATTTAAAGACACACGCAATAAATACAAGACACGGATTGCCAGACATCAACAATCATAAAACACGTCATGACATTAATAAAACGTACAATACAAAGGCACTATATTGAACATTTGGGAAAACCTACACATACATATTAACTAAAACACAAAACTAATACAGGAACGAATACAAATCAATACAAAATACGACAAAATTTTTAAACCACTAAATATTTGAAACACTCAAAGAACAAATTTACACACATCTGATCGCAAAAACGGCAACAAGCTCCAGTCAACAAAAACCAGCCAGAAGCCAACAGCAGCAACCAACTAGCATACTGACACTTTAGAATAAAAACCAACTTGGCTGATTATGATCATACGCCTTAATGCTCGAAACACGTTCCAAGTAAGGAACAGCTTATTTATTGTATTAAGTAATTTAAATACTAAGGAGTGTAAGAACAAGTGTTTGAACACACACACACACACACACACACACACTTATTGTCAAAAACTACAAGAGTTGATATAAAGACGATTCATACTTTGGTGTGTTTATTTAGACATTACTAACTACAACTTATTATCATATATTCATTACTTTATGTTAGAAAACTCGGATCTCTTTTTTATCATCCTCAAGTGATTTAGAAATGTACCTATGTTTAATAATTATAGTGCAGACTTTTCAGACTTGGCTAACCGGAATGCTCTCCCCGCATTACGGTACCTCAGCAAACTAGCTCCATCTTTCTCTCCCTTCTACTTCTGTCGCGAGTCAATGGCTTAAGTAATAATAATTTATGGCCATAATATTTTAACGACATCACGGGTGAAAATTGTTAACAGTCATCACAGTAAACAAGATAGATAAATTCAGATGAATTATTTATGAAAATAATTAATGGGTAATCAAAAAGCTTATTACACTCGATCACGACAATGCCTCGTGGGTCGCGCGTGAATAATGAAATTCTAGTGATTGCAAATTAACACGGGAAACTGTAATAATACCGGCTAATAACATCCAGAACGTTCGATTGTATTATTTCTATGTCGGATCGCACTGACAAAAAAAAAGGCATAAAAGAAAGTTCAACGGATGAAAGAAATACAATGCGAACATAAAAAAAAAGTAAGAAAGACGGAACGGTGAAGAGAATTCGGAGCATGCAAAGTGTCCTCAATGTCTGCAGTTATATAATGCTGAACACTGCTGAGACACCGTTACACGCAAAACGGAGTCACCAAAGTACACAGTACAACGCTTATTGTGTTCACTTATTGAATGCGAAAAAAATAAGATAAACAAAACCCATTTCTTGTTATTTACTGTATCGAATAAATGCGATATATCGATTATAAAGTACACGACATACGTGCCAAACAGTAGACGGCAAGTGTTTCTCTACACAATACAGTACTTAGTACACTTGCAAGTGGAATCTTGATAGTGTCAACAGCGATAACCCTAACGCACTCTAAGTAAGTTAGGCCTGTACCAGATTTACAGAGTTACAAATTAAATTCAAACACAGACACCTGTAAATCAATAGAATCAGAAATAACGTGAACTGAGAAAAAGAAAAAGAAAAATCAATTACAACATAACGTACAGGACAACTTAAAGTTTATCTTTTGGGCTAACTTAAAGATAACGCAACACTACGAACACTAGTCTGCCCCCCCCCCCCACAGGTCTTAAACACCAACACGATTACAGAATAAAAGCGTTCGTTTAATTTAAACAGTTAGAAATCACGAGACAAATCGGTATTATTTTGTACAGATAATGACGGAGTGTTTTGTTGAGAGGAAACTACTTGCACGATTAGCTAATTGACGACCTCAGGCCTAGATAACATTAAAGTACACGACAGAGTTTCAGAAAATGTGTTCAACCAACCAAAAGAACTGAGTTTACTCTTTTATATCTTAAAACGCAATACATTAATAAACTACATAAAAAAAACTCCTATCACCTTTATAAACGAGGTAACATTTTAAAATTGATTTGTTATTGTACTCAATAGTTAACCTTAGTTAGAACGTGGCACAATCCCCCCCCCCCGCATCAATAATTTAATACTTATTTTTCATTATTTGCTTTACATTATTCGTCCGTATGAAGCACACTATTTGATAATCCGAATAACTCTCTGTCCAGTTAGTTCCGCTTATCAAGATCCACAGTGTATCTAAGTGTATACGTTTGGTCTGGCTGCGACATACGATAAAAACAAAGCACGTTACGTTACAAAGATACCGCTGTATGCATTCACGGGCCTATAAAATTATACGGTTCAGCCTAGAAACAGAAAGTCGCATAACAGGAATTGGACAAAAGCAAAACAATTCAATCTCGACCATAACAGACGAAACGGAGCAGACAGTTTGCAGTTTTACATTTAGTGATAGAGTATGTTGTATAAGACACGTGCATAACCGAAGTAAGGGATCACGTCCATGGCGTCCGACTCCGCGTGACGACGCGCCAGCACAGCGGGACAGACGCTGTACAAAACGACGTTTATCAACAGCCACTGTGCGTTGTGAACGCCTTCGTGATTTTACGCAGCAAAAATACTTATCAACAACGCTGTTCAGTCTCTTCTATGTGAATGTTTATCGTGCTGATAAATTATAAACACTTAGCTGCAAAAAAAAAGTTTTTCACGCAATACCTTACTCTGGAGAACGAAACTCCATTACTTATTGAAAAACGTAGCTATATTACATTATCTACATTATTGAACGAAGAAAACGATTTCTCACCGTTTTTAACTAGACCGTTTGGCATTTGCCATCGTGACAGATTATTATCACATTAGAAACACAGCCTGTATATAGGCCTACAGTAATAATTTATAACAAATTTATTGTTCAATCGATCAGTTTTATATTGTCTTAAACAATGAAATACTGTCGTGCTGCAAGGTAAAGGAATTTTATGAACAATTTAAATCCCAATCTATATTTTTAGGCACCTCGACCCACGTTCGCTCAAATTTTTACGTTCGTTACAGTCTCTGTAGGCCTATAAAAGGTCTGATTGAACGAGTGTAGTTTTATTAACTTGACCGTTTGACATCCTCACTGTTTGGGGCATATCTCATGATAACATCAGGCCTAACAGATTTTAGTCAAATTAAGCACACGTGCCCATACGTTTATCGCCACAGACCCATATTGTTTTGGCATCATCGTCATAAAATTACGGGATTAGAGGCAAATATGTGAGGGGTTAAAATTTAACAAAAATTCGTAATAGCTACACGGAGTATCACATTAAAGAGAATTTTAACCAGTCTGAATATAATGTTTGCCGAAATCAAAATTTCAAAAGTTTTGGGGCACCAAGGCCCAAAAGTGGATTAAAATTTTGAAAAAAGTTGTATAAAAACAATGCCGGATATTAATCAAATAACCGAGAGCCTACTCTCATTGGAGAGCGGAAACACGCAATCGCGTACAGAAATCTAAAACCTGGCTATTGCAACGTTATCTTGTTTCAGGTATTATAGTTTTCATTAATAGCCCACGCAATTTACGTTCAGATGTTACTATTTATCATCTGAGTGTTCGATTATGTTTATATAAGTTGTATTTTGAAATACTTGAAATATTTGTCTGGAAACGGCTACCGATTTGTATTTTTTTTCCTTTAGAAAAATTAAATTGGACGTGGTTAACTCAGTTTTTCTAATTTAAGTCCAGGTTTAGGGCTTTTTCCGCCTCACTTGACGGTCCAACACATCAACTTAGACTTCGTCAACATTTATCTGATATTTTAGTTTCTTTCAATAGTTCTATTCGTTCTCTTCAAATTATTTCTACGTTATTTATTTTTTGTTCACTTTCACTATGTTTAGTTCCCTTCTTTCCTGCTGCTGCATTGCCCTTAATGTTCCTCTCGTATGGTCTCTCTTCTGAGGTGTGATTCTGACACCCCAAATGCACAATAAACTTACGATGTAATAATAATAATAACTACACATTCATTTATATTTATATGATAAAATGTAACAATACTATACATGGTGTTTTCTTGTTAGTACATTTAGGCTGCAGTAAAAAGTGCAACTATTTTCTTATACGTTGTAACAACAGGATAACGCATTAATAACAATTTCAATTTGAATCTAACTGACGGACTTCGCTATCACAGAAACGCGACGTAGGCCTAAATGCGACGTTCATAGATTTTTTTTCTGTGGCGGCTACAGTCCGTCAGTTAGATACAAATGTCTACAAATAATCACAGCCATTTTTTAAAGAAATAAATCACTTCATTATTCACATTCGGAAAATCAATAAAAGGTTTTGATTACTCTGCCGCGAAATGAATTTCATCATCTAAACTAGTCTTTCATACTTGATTCTAGTAAGTTTACTCGTTTACCAAAATTTACTACCAATCAAAAACGCTGACAAGGTTGTAATCTTATAAAACTTCATCGTTCTCTGATGACACGTTTAGTTCTGAAATATAGTAGAGCATCGATTATCCGAACCTCTCGGGACGAGGGTCCGTTCGGATAATCGATATTTCGGACAATAGATCGTAAATTGAAAACATTATTTCTCTTTACGTAAACAAGCTAATGTTAGCTAATATCGTTTGTGTCAAAGCTGTTACTCAGGATTATGGTTATATGCCATTCGCTTTCGCGTGGCACCTAAGGGATTAGGAGACCCTTACACACACACGCACACAAATGCAGCTGCTCGCGTCCGCTCCGGCCGGCAGGTAAATGACTCATAACTGGGGCCCTAATTGAGTAATTGCTACTTCTTTAAAATATAAAATTTAACTACTGACATCAGTTTATTTGTAAACTTCGTGCAATTCCAAGAAAAATGACACCAAACACGGTATGATTATGATAATATATGATGTTCAACATGCATAGTAGTATTTTATATTTAATATACCGGGTACCATTAATTTTTTTTTGGTTACATTTCGACATCAAAGTGTGTTATATAGTGTGGATTTATTTTTAGTGTTTATACACAGCATGTATCAATTAAAATGTAAACTTGTAAGTGCAGAATTAAAATAAGCTTACTTTTTAACCTCACAGTTTCTTCATGTAAGTGCGGGTAACTGGTTGAATTATTTTTTATCTTAATTATTATTAATTCTACCAACTACCTCGAAGCTACAATGAACCGCTGTTCAGCGACATTTTGAAGTCTGTCCGGAGTTTAGTTTTGACTAAGCGTCGTTATGAAAGATATTAGCCGAAACAACCCTATGACTCACTTCCTGTGTATAGGGCATCCGCTTTCGACGACAATGAATATGACTCACTTCCTGTGTAGTAAGTAAGCGCCACTGTCGGGGGTGTCGAAAGCATCATTATTGTCGGTGGCTTTCCTTAGCAATGTGGTCGGTGTTGTGCTGTGCGTGGAGGTTTAAGTGTTACAGTTATGTCCTCTAAGTCTAAGCAAGTGTTACATTCGCAAGCAAGAACGATAGTTGCTTCGGTGATACAGTATTTTTATATGGAAAAAAATAATATGGGGCCTCTATTGGATGTAAGAAAAGTTTCGGAAAGAGTTTCATCAGCGTGTAATGTTCCCAAACGAACCGTCGCCCGGATAAATGCTCAATTGAAATCAGCGCTACGGGAGGAAACTGAGACCGTAGAAGATGATGCGAGCGACAGAGAAGACAACGTAGTTAATGAAGTTTCAGCCTGTAAGAAGATAAAAATAACGCCTAGGAAAACACTAGGAGGGCCACAACGAAACATAAAATTGACGGGCCTCGACGAGTTTGCGAAATCGGCCATAAGGCGGCACATCCTGCAGTACTACGAGCGGCGAGAGATACCATCCCTCGAGAAACTTGTGAGTTCGTTGAAGAATACGAGTCTGTTCGACGGCGGGAAGACGGCATTGCATCGTATTGTACGAGATTTGGGGTTCGTTTACAAGAAGTATAATAACCGAAGGGTTTTGATGTAAAAGCCTACAATCGCTTTATTAAGATGCCAGTTTTTACGTAAAGTCCGAAATGTAAATATTGAAAATGTTGTGTTCCTAGATGAAACATGGTTAAATGAAAATGTACATAATGACAAAGGATGGACCGACGATACAGTTAAGGGGACATTGAATGCTCCCTTAGGCAAGGGGAAAAGATTGATAATTTGCCATGCTGGAAGCCAGAAAGGATGGATCGAAGCTCCCCCACTCGTGTTTGAGTCAAAGAAGACGGGAGATTATCACGAAGAAATGGACCATAAAGTTTTTGAAAACTGGTTTTTTTTAATACACTAATCCCCGCAATACCCCCTGCGAGTACGATAATCATGGACAACGCTCCGTACCATTCCAGAAAAATAGACAAAGCACCAACTTCAAGCTCAACAAAAGCCGCATTGATCCACTGGCTGAAAGAGAAGAAAATTCCATTTCCCCCTGACTTCCGGAAGCCAGAAATCTACGAATTGGTAAAATTACACAAGCCTCCAATTCCAAAATATGCCATTGAGACTAAAGCCATCGAATTAGGGTTCAAAGTTATCAGGCTTCCACCTTACCATTGCCATTATAATGCTATAGAAATGGTCTGGTCTTACTTGAAGGCGTACGTGAAGGAAAGAAATAAAAAAGGAAAGAAATAAAACTTTCAAGCTGAAGGATGTGAAGGAACTTTTTATGGAGGCGGTCGCCCAAGTCACACCGGAATTGTGGTCAAGGTATGTTCAACATGTCAAGAAAGCCATGGACGCAGACTGGGAGAGTGAAGGATTGCACGACCAAAGTGTTCAGGAGTTAACAATCAATTTGTGCCCAGGCGATGATGATAGCAGTGAATGTGATTCCGACGATGACTCAGACGACGACATCGGTGCTACCCACTGATGTAAGATTTTCCAGGTACGATTTGAGGACTTATTAATATATTTAAAGTTATGTGTTCACAGGATAGGGCTACTGTTATATAACATAAATTAAGAAAATAATCTACCCTGAAATTAATTTTATTTTTAACTCATGACTGACCGATTTCGGCACTAAGGCCATCGTCGGCGTCTTCTTGATTATCGTACTTGCAGGGGGTATTGCGGGGATTAGTGTATTAAACAACCAGTTTTCAAAACAACCTGGTGTTGACTCAAACACGAGTGGTGGAGCTTCGATCCATCCTTTCTGGCCTCCAGGATGGCAAATTATAAATCTTTTCTCCTTGCCTAAGGGAGCAATTCAGAGTACATTGTGTTCTTAATTATATGTAATATACGGTGGACCGAAACTTTGTTATTAGAATTTTATAGTTTCAACTAATTATTCAATATGGAGAAGTTTACTCTTATGATTTACATGTAGTCCACGTTTCTTATTTTTGTAGGATAGAATTTTTAGTTTTGTAAAAATTTTATTTTTAAGTTTGTAAATAAAAAAATCATTATATTGCATACAGTATTCGTGTGAAGTTATTAAAAAAAGTTTTTATTCAGTATGTATTTTTGTTATAATTGTTTTTTATCTATTACTAAAAGTTTTTTTGTTTATCCATAAATATGGGCTATCTGTAAATAAAACCACGAAAAATATTTCGTTTATGACCCACTTTTGTTAAGATGGGGTTTTTAATTTTGTAAAAATTTTACTTATAAGTTTGTACACAAGAAAAACAACATTGTATTGTATATAGTATTTGTTTAAAGTTATTTAAAAGAAGCATTTCTTAAGTATGTATTTTTGTTATACAATTCTTAAGTATTATTTTTTGTTTGTTTTTATCTATTAATAAAGGTGTTTTTCGTTTATATATTAATATATTTTCGAAACGATCAAAGTTAAAGAAAATATTGCGTTTATATTCATGTCGTTTTTCGTGTGTTAATGTAAAATTTTAAGAGAAAATTGCCCATCACATCCAGGAGTAAAATATTTTTAGTACTGTATTACAAATAGGCTTTTCCATTTTATAAAAATTAAAAACATAATAATGTGGAATTTAAACTAAAAGGCTAATATATTTCATCTTGTACTTATTTAACATTAATTGTAATGTTATCATTAGTAAGTTTTTATCATTGGTAACCGATTTTATATAATATTAAAATGCCATTCTCAATTTTAAATAAAACTCGTCTTTTTAGTACTGCAATATGTGATTTTTTTCTAAAATCCAAATATACTCCCTTGACGCTACATGGTTAACAGTAACTATATGTTGATAGGACTCATTTTTCTCGCAATTTAACGAAGATTACGAAAATCATATTTTAATTTGGATTATCATTCAATTTAAATGTGTCATAATTTGTAACTGTTTCATGAAGCTGTATACCTGCGCGTTCGGGCAAGGGTGTGTGGCCCGGGCGCTCGTGAGTGCGCGTGCGAGAGCAAGGGTCTGCTAATCCCTTAGGTGCCACGCGAAAGCGAATAAAACCTCCGCTCAACAGTCCGTTAAGGACCAAGGCGTACCGCGCGGCTTTTGTGTTAGTGTGACGGTGTATGGCTAGTACTATGCGCCACCAGCCGCTAGTTGCGGTATTCACAGCCAGGAGGCGGCGCTGTTATCTCAGCGCCTACTCAGTTTGCTTCACGACGCTGAGTGCACGCCGTACGGAACCTCCGCCGGGAATTGAACCCGGGACCACGAGCGCATCAATCGCCCGCGTTAGCCACTAGACCACCTGCAGGCCGCGAAAGCGAATGGCGTATAAAATTATCTGCACGAAAGCGGCAACTGCAGGCAGGCGAACAGAGAGAGTGAGTGTGAGTGTGAGTGTGTGTGTGTGTGTGTGTGTGCGCGCGCGCGCGCGCCTCTGCATCGCGACCCTTATTGCAGTTTCTATACGCCCTTGTGCCATCCTCATTAATCTTCAGTCCTCCGAGATGACCTGTTCTAAGTCTTGCTATTACAGTGTATGTCCTGTCAGTATTCATTTGATGTTGTATCCCTGATTTTAGTGTAATTAATGTAAATTTCGTCAGAGCATTGGCATCAGAAAGAGTTATCACGTCGATTTTCCTATCGAGTTACCTGAACTTTTTGCTAACTTGTCAATTGCTTGATTGTGATATTCGCAAGTATTTACTTACTACCCACATATTGATCCTATCCGTACAATTCACACACCTGGCACAAATGAAAAAACGAATCACCTCAAGCAATCAAATGATCCTAGAACAAAACGTCCAAGGCTTAAGTAAACATACGCCTGTATCTCACTCGAGAAGAATTGCTAGTACTTCGTGAAACACTTCGGCGTCTCGTGTTGGTGCTACTGAGAAGTTTTAACCCAATTCTGCAACGAATACAGCATACGTGACAAAAATTATACCAGTGAAGACTAACAACCAGCTGAGCACTTCCGTCGGTCGTTACAATGGAAAAGGATGGGATAACTAAATCAATTATCCGATTTTACGAGACAGTTATACGCCTATAAATAACTATAACGATGGCCGCAGATAAAAACGAAGAAAGTTCAACTTTTCGGAAATTAGAACGCGCACTGGAAACATAACAATAAATCTACCAAAGATTTTCTATTACTTTTAATTAACTAGAAGCGCACAAACAGATAAGGTTGGACAACGCAAACAAAGATATTGCGCAAAACGAATAGGGCGCAAATATTTTTCAGCGGAATTCGATCGTTAATTCGGCTGATACGGTGAACTTTCAGTTACTTTCGGAAGCCAGCTATTAAGATTTAGTCGATGCCGAAAACGCAACTATATTTTATCTGTAGTAATTTTCTATATGACCTTTGGATCTGTCCGTGGGCGTCGACTGATTATTATTAAACCATACATGGAGTTTACATATGAATCTTATCAATACTGTGTATGTGTGTTTGTGTGAGAAAACATTAACACATTTTCAATAGATACGTATTATCGCAGGCTAGTGTAGGCAGTAGTCTATCATGTTTTATCGACAGCTCCTGGACGACTCTTCAATCAACGTGGCAGCGAGTCACGCAGCTGTTCGTTTCAACCCCTTACTAACCTGTAACAAGAGATAAATAAAATTAATTTCACGTCATCAAAGTGACAGAAAGCAAAACATTGTTTAAACTACGCTACGACCTTTATATTAAAAGATTATGGTCTAAACGTTAAGCCTACAACAGGTGTACTCAACCTGGAGATCGTTATCGTTCGGTCAATCGACATGACAGTCATTAGTTTTTATTTTTATTTATTTATTTTTTACCCCAAATTTATAAGAGTTTACACTTTGCTCAGAGACTCAATGTCATATATAATGCAAACATAAAAAGATCGTATAAAACTAGTTTAAAGTAAATAAAAAGTAGTTAAAGATACAGACTAAATAATTTAACAAGATACATTTCAGAAGCAGATGTTTAGGCAAGTATATTTAATGTGATCGTAATAGTAAAAAGGTCGAACACGCCTCCCCCCCGCTTTAAAGTAATGAGTACATTTATTAAATAAAGGTGGTATTTAACCATGGATTTTTATGACAATGTGCCATCCTTATGTACTCATAAAACATACACGATGTGAAAATATTTCTGAAAATAAACTATAAATGTGATGAGTGACGAATGATAATTTCTCTCTTCAGGTTCAGGAATTACAAAAACTTGTTATCTTCATAGTAACAGGAATTACAATGACAACAGAGTTTCAATACTTATCAAAATGGAATAATGGCCTTTCCATGTGTTAATGGTGCGATCATTCTACGATAAGGTATGATTCTAGACGCTTTTCAAAATGTAAAACACAGTAAACATGGTTAAAATTACAGTAATAATCTGATAATTTAACAACGAAATCGAATTTAATAATAATACATCAACTGTGCCAAAACACTGCCCACCCACTCACTGTATTATTTTAAATCTACTTAAAAGTAAATTTTACTAATACAGATTATATTTTCGTATGGAAAGTAAAAATGGATTTGCTCCCTATTAACAGAAATTTCAGAAGTCCCTTTTGAGTGATTCTCTTCTTCTGCTCATTCTTCTCCTCCTCGACCCAGGGTTGGTGGGTTTGCAACTTCTTCCCTTCAATTTCTTAATCATCATATACCTTCTTTCTCTTTTTATCTCACCCATGTACTCCTGTCTGGGCCTTCCTCTCTCACAACGACCCTTGATCATTCCTTTGAACAGGATGGCGAACCAGGTGACTAACCACCCGCTTTTCCTTGTCGCAATGGTTCTAGTCAGAGTCCTTCTTTGACCCACTCTCTTCAAAGTGGGTTTTGGATTTGAGTTCAGTGGGTTTCACTTGGTTTTGGTGATTACCTGAATGCACCGAGGTGACTGATTCGCCTCGGATAATCGAGACACTACTGTTAAAACTTTGTTATGTCTCTGACACAGGTTTACGTTATTTACGTTTTGGCCTGTACATACGTGATCACGAAGAAAAACAACCACACAAAGTTTTAAGAACAATATATTTACACAGCACTATTATATATACGACAAAATGATTTAAAGCAAAATTTAACAGGGGTAACAAAAAGACAGCAGAAACTTCTGCATAATATACGTGTTTGCAAACTGGACGTGGACAGCATTCGACTGCAAATAAAAAAAAGTTTCTCAATTAAAGCAATATTTTTATACAAAATACGATGCAATCGAGGTCACATCCAGGTAGCACGAATAAATTGGATTACTCCAATTCTCTCGCGTTTTCGTAATATATGAAAAAGCAACCTACTTACACCACACTCAGGTTATGTAACTCTGGGGATGAATTTTATACGTAACGTCGGGGATGGGGTGGGGATGGCGGATTTAATCAACATGCTCGGACTGGATTACGTTTTAAACGCGGCCGTTCGCGTGCGCGCCTTTGTTTTTACAACCGAGAACAACGCGGACCAATAAATAAATAGTTGAGCGATTTAATCTGTGCCCGCTCACGTCACAGTGTATGAGTGACGACGACGACAAAGGGTCGCGGCGCACTAATGGGAATTCCTCGCGCAAAGTTCTCTCCAAATCTCGGACTGTGACGACGACACTAGACGAGTTCCATCAATTGATTTCTCCCCGCTGAAACAATACGATGGGGGGGGGGCTTGTTACACGTCAATGGCATCCGCTTGTCAACAACACACTGCCGGCCGAAACAAGCGCTCCCGGCGGTGTCGATCTGAATCCACGTAATCCAGTAATTCCATTACTGAAGTAGACGAAGAGACATTTGTTTTATTCCCAGAGTTTTATTCAGAATCAGTCTGACAAAGTTTTAATTTCTCTCCCCATTTGTGATATAATGAGCGATAAATAACCTGCGATTATAAACAGACGTCACACTGGTCCCAATGAATCTCTCAAACCTCCTGGCTCCGCTTTTGTTTTGCTGTTTACTATTTAATCAACAAATTTACTGACGTAGGCAGCAAATATTTTAGTGATCTAAATAATTCAACTGCATTATTCACCGTTTTATGGGATCTTCCGATAACACTAGTACTGAATCACTAACACTGGGACTGGGATTGTCGTACTGAATGCCTTCTTGTCTCCGCATTGAATGGAATGCCTTGTTACACAACTGAGTATTAACAAAAAGCAGGTACTACTTACAGCATCACAACCGTCTAAACCAATATTATTTTAATATTTTCTTACTAATCACGGTTTCTTTGTATATCGTAACATCTTTCACATTATCAGGAAGTAAACAATTCCTTGCCTTATTACTGCCTGTCTACGGCATTTTAATGTGGCTACACAAAGGCTATCGGTTTGTGAAATGTTTCTAAAATACCAAACGATATAACTAAAGTAAATAATAGAATTAAATACGGTAAATGATATTCATTTGGAAGCGGTCGTACGTTGGTTGTTTGCTGTCTATGCTCTTTAGTTACCGTATTAAACCAATCTCAAGTCGCCGGTTTAACAACATAAACCATGAAGATCAAAACAACACTTATACGGGAACAGCAAGTAACCTTTTGGACAAGTGAGGTCACTAGTTCACTGAATAGTGTAAAAAAAAATTATATGCGCATTTGTGCATGTTTGCGCGCACTAAAGACGACATTATAAAAAGAGTAAAATTATAACCTTTTTTTTTGTGTAAAATCATTTCTCTCTCGTGTGAATGACCACCACGAACAATTATCAACATTTTCCACTGACGGATTGTGTGCCGTTTCTGGTTATACTGTGTGTGTGTGTGTGTGTGTGTGTGTGTGTGTGTGTGTGTGTGTGTGTGTGTACATACGCGCGCGCGGACAGTCCAAAATCATGTTGACACAAAATGGCGTAAGGTGAATTTCACTGCATTTCATTTTTAGACAAACTTCTTCCGCACTTTTTCTCTTCTTGTCAGGCTCTTCTCTTCAGTCTATGTTAAGAGACTTTTTAAGTTTATTCCAATACTCGTGATTTCAAGTTTGTCTAGTCCTCGTTTTCATTATTATTCTAATTCCGCTTTCCCCGTTGTTTACACTGGTCTTTTCTTTTCTTCACGCTGTATATATCCTCACAATTCCACCGTTCTAATTATCCGCGTTTCTCATTCTATCGTTCTCCGTAACCCTTTCCAGTTTCTGAGACGCTTCATTTCCACAAACAGTATTTCGTTTTTCTGCCTTTCGCTCAACACCCGTGACTCAAATCCAAACATCAAAATAGTTACCCGTGAATTGTCTTAAATACCTTATTAGTAGTTAATATTTAATAGCTGCGAGACGGAAGTTTGCACGCACCAAACAAGCTAAAGACGATAACAGGGACAAATTTTGAATAGTCACGCAACACGCGCTCGGAGAGAGAGCATCGTATGGCCCATATATATTCTTTGTTGTCAAAATACGCCAGCAAAAAGTGCAGTAAATCATTAAATCACTGCGCTAATAGACGACAAAGCCGATAATGCGTTAACAATGCGCGGACATCATAAGTAATATGAAAACGCAATATATCACACGGCTGATTCATTACGACGAGAGAAGAGGGTGTGTGTATGTATGTGTGCATGCAGCAACGGCGGTACAGTATTTATTTTTCTCACTACCCCCCTGAGAAGGGAGAGCGGACGCCGCGCAAAATATTCACAACTGCGAGCCGTTACGCAAGCGTGACATACACTGCAGTCGTCAGGCTACTTGTTCATTAAAAGTGTATATATTTTTACGAACAAGTAGCCGTCAATAGGATCGAACCCGGTTTCTCCTAAACAACAAAAATCGTCTTATTATGGACGCAAGTAAAGGAGGGAGCCGATGCATTCTCTCTGTACTTACTCTGTTCAATAGCGCTGTATGAAAGGAGCCGATACGATTCGCTGCACACACACACGCACACCGCGTTCTCACGTATACGCTTACAACATCCCCAGACATGCGTACTTAACGTACCCGCCGGTACTAACCTGTTACCAACGGTTACGCAATTTCGCAATATAACCATCTTGAACGACAGCCACGACTAGGGCAGGTACCCTTACTGTCATTTACAAGCTAATATGACAATAATTCTTTATTTCATATCTTCCAATCTACTGGAATTTCAAACGTGTACAGTGAAAGAATTGATAATTAGTAATAATAATCAGGGCCTGACTTAAGGTTTTAGCGCCCTAGGCTGATGCATGAATCTTTTGTGCCTCCCCCCCACCATTTACTTTCCAACCTCTCAAACAACGAACGAGATGCTCATATATTATTTAGGGACATTTGGGTTGTATAAGCAAAAATTCGTCTTGTTTCCATTTTAATCACGTAAATTTATTTATTACAATAGCATGAACACATTGACAAATTACCGTTATATTATGTAACGAGAATATTACAAAGACCTATAATTTCCTTAACGCTTACGAAAAACAAATTAAAACATTAAGAACAAAAGTTTTTCAAATAAGTTTCATGTCCATCATCAACTGCTAAACATTTTTGTTTACTCAAACCTCATTGTTCTGGCTTTGCAGTTCCTAATGGTCAGGACCTGATAATAATACTGCCAATGGCTCTGATTTATTAATGGCCTAATTTCAATTATTTGAGCTTAAGGAGAAAACTATTAAGAGAAACGCTTCTGGAAGTGTCTATAAAGTAATAGCTGTACTGCATCTTCTGTGTGTGATAAGTGTCGTGGGCCACGACTAAACATTTATCTTGTTATCCGAACACAACTCAAGCTATGGAGGAAATGAACTAGATAGCGGGCGTCAAAGAGACGTCTCTGTTTGTGCAGCGAATGACAATGTGACCATGAGCTAATCAGACACAGTGTTTGCCTACGCACCCAAAACAAAAAGAGAGGTAAACCCGGAAAATCGTGACAGACGAATTCACCCAATACTTGGGTGGAGAAAAACAATAAGAATGCTGAAAACAACTACAAAAAAATCCTTAACAACAGTAAGTGACAGAAATAACCAGCGAAGCCGAAAGCGCTTCATGGTAGACATATAGTGAGGCCGCCAAGAGCTCAAAGAGGCTTCACTATAGTGGCTAACGGAATGTTCTCTTTGTAGAAACAGGGAGGTTCTCTCTTTTCACCATCTGTATGCAGGACCAGATTACCGCTACGAATAACTATCGTAAGTGTGCTGAAAATTTTCTAAATAACAATGATATTTGTAGACATGCAATGGAATACCGGAAAATTAGATCCGTATGGCAACGAGATACTCACGTTTAACGAGCACAAAAGCGCAATTGGTAATCCACCACGCGCTAGCCCTCCAATGTTGGCTCACAAAGGATACAAAACAAATTTCATTTTTTCACAGAAACTCCTAACTGCTACTCACACGACTACCAACCTCAAACTATCTTAGACGACAACAGTGGTTTACTTTGTCAGTACACAGACATAAAACGATACCACCAAACAAACCAGGTGTAGTATTGCATGATCTGAAGAACTGGAAAATTTGGTTCATGACATCGTTTATTAAGTAGATCTTAAGTTTATTAAGTACTATTATTAAATTCGAGAAGGAATAGATAGCAAAACGTAACCCACTTGCTGGTAAATACGACAAGGGTCACAAAGTGCAATCCGTTGAACTATTATCACTGATAATAACAGCAAAAGATATTGTGAACAAATACCTAGTAACTAACTTACAATTAAACGCAAAAAGTATAACGCGAATAGTTAACAAATCAGTCACACTGAGAAACGTAGCGAATATAATTAACGTTTACATTGCACTTAAATTTGCCAGCAGAAGCACTACGTTAGAGTTTGTTATCATAAGAGACCGTCTAAACATAGAGTAACCAGTAGTAATGCTGATAGACAAGGAGAAAATAATAATAATAATAAATCCTGAAATTCGTAGTGATCGTCAATCAATGAATTTTAACGATGAAGGGTTTGCGAGGATCTGTCAGAAAGGTATTGGCTAACACAGATTTTAAATTATCTGTGTCGACGTTTCGACAATATTTATTGTCATCATCCGGATAATTATTGCTGAGTTGTTACAACACCAAACACACAACTGTGATACTACGATCACAATGATAATAAATACTTTAGAAACGTCGACACAAATAATTTAAAATCTGTGTTATACTTTTCTGAACGATCCTCGCAAACCCTTCATCGTTAAAAAAATTATAATAGTACCGTAGAGTCGATGAGTATACAAGAAAACTATTACGAACTTCAAATATAAAAATACAGAATATATTACAATTTAATTGTTGTGTTCCTTAGAACGGATCCTGGAAAACAGGAAGACATAGGAAGACATGAAAAACAACGAATGTTGTTAACAGTGAATACATACACTCTGCACACAATAAATGTAATAATGAATTTGTTCTTAATGGCGTGGAATGTTTTATACGTTCTTTCGTTTATTCTTCTACAGTTACACTTAAATTCTCATTATCCCTGTCTCTTAAAATAACGTGTCTCAAATTGGCTTTGACTTATCTGAAGTGTTTAAAGATAGTAAAAATCCGGTTCCTCAGGTGTCGTGCAGTGCAGCAGTCTGGCTACTTGTTCGTTAAAACTGTATATATTCCTATGCTATCTGAATAGCAAAAACGCCTACATTCACGTTTTGTTGATAAAGCATAGCTCAAGTCGACATATACACGCCTACGATGTCTACCGGTGAACACCAGTGGCCATCGCATTAAAGATACACGCGCAGAAACAATGGAATACAACCCACACGACCATTAAGTGTTAGGCGTCTTACTTATAGTCTTCGCAACTATAATAATGTCGAAACGGTTTGCACGTGATTAGCAACTTTTTGTATTGGTTTCTGCAAAAACAAAATGTTCTTCCACGCGAATATACTCTTCAAAGGACCGAACATCATGCTATAGGTCTACATCAGTAACATGTCGTTCCAAACGTAATGACGGATGCTTTGAGGACAGACACATACGGTGCATTCACTGCACACAAGGAAAACACAGCGACTTGGATCAAACTTTAATCGGCTATGTTACATCACGTACTCATTTTCATACGCCGAGTTAACTTCCGGGTTGTATTATTACACGAACTCTGAACATTTTCACGCTGCTGATCGAATTATATACGTTTTTATAAAAAACTGTCAAAATGAATCGCGTCGTCAACGGAAGAACTACACTTAAGCTTTAGCAGTCAACTGTTTATCTCAGCATATTATTCCGGACACTTATTTTCCAACAATTACTGATTTCAGGGTAGAGTTATAAGTACCTCAATAAAACGAAAATTTTTAAACAGATACATCACTGACCGCGTTACAATGACATTTCTGTTTATACGATGTGAGCGTTTAACAGTTTGCTAATAAGACTAACAGGCATTTCTTCAAGACATCTACGCTAACTTCAAAACAGTGTAGAAGAAGAATGTATACGTCTCACTGGATTTATTTAACCTACGGTTGCCATCTGCTAAATTGAACTTGTAGTACAATCCCGGACATGAAGCATGTACACCTAAAACATAAAGGGTAAATGCCAAACAAAAATTCTACATTATGTGAATGTCAGCTTATCATTCGTATAAAATTACTGTGTTCTTGAATAAAAACAAGATTCAAATGACAATGTGGTTAAAAAAAAAATTTAGTTTATCAAATACACTTATAATTTACTAAAAATAATACGAAATATAAATCTATACAATCGCTACGTTACCTTTTATTTTTTTACATTTTCACGTAACATCATCTTCTCAACTGAAACGATATTTCAATTATAGTACAAACTTAATCATCAATTGGAAAAATAAATTAAACTTTATTCACATTACATTTTTTAATGTAGGCACTCGAACACTTTTGGTACCGGCAACCGACCTATCTGGATTCCTTATTTCTTGAAAGATTTTCTTTAATGTCAACTTTATCCTACGTTTGGTAGGATAGAGTGCAAACGCTAGAAATGCATACTGTGGTCACACCTTCCCAATCAAAATTTCCTTTCCGACGTGGGAAATTTTTTGATATAGCCTACCGATAAATAAGTACTTGTGTATTGCCAATTTTGTAATCACTGAAGTAGATGATAAACCCTTAAAATAAAAGACACTGGATTAAAGAACTCAAGTTGGATAAAAGAAGTCCAAAAGGATTTAGAAAAAAATTATATAAACGCAGAAGAAGCAATTGAAAGAGACGTTTTTCGGGCAAAAGTGTTGAAAATGGAAGGAGTCCAGGAATCCAGGGTAGGAGAGAGACAAAGGCAAGTTCAAAGTGGACTGAAAACAGGAAGAAGAGACACAGTGAAAAGATGAAAGAATATTGGAGAAAACGAAAAGAACAAAGAATAAAGAATTGAAATTGGCATGTGATCCTTAGATGGCCGATAAAAACACTGACACAAATTTAAACGTGAAAATCGCAACCTAATACAACGTTTGTGAAGTCTTAAAATCAACGTTACCATCCGTTTTTAAAGGATGGATAAAATCCCGGACGAGTGTCAACACTACTTAAATTCAGTAATACAGAAAGTAATTTTTTGCGTTAAAATTTATTGTTACTTCTTCCTGCTCTTCCTTCCTGTCTGTGGACCTTGGCTGAACCCACAATCTAATTTCATTCAATAACAATAAATAATTATTACAGACCATTATTACTATTATCATTACACAAGGCGAGCTCAGCTAATGGGCGGGTCACGGGCGACGTTTAGCGAACGTTCCAACATACACGATGGACAGCTGTGAATACGGGCGTTTGTCGAGACGACTTGAATGCAACGACCAAATGAGCACCGATTCGGAGTAAACTCGGACACAAAATCGGTCACACCGATGCACCTGCACCTGTATCCGTAACTGCAGGCTGGTAACCATACGCTGTATTAGGCTATACTCAGAATCTTCACCGTCAACCGGATGGTTTTTAAGAGATTCGATTTACGCATAAAAAGGATAGCCGATGTGGCACTGTGGATCGAAGGTTATGCGGCTAGGGGATCGGAAACATAATGACGATAGAAGATCCACACTAAATATATATTCTATGACCAACAGAATAGGAAAAAGTAAGCAACAGTGCACGTTTACAGAATGGAAGATCATAGGATAGTAGTTAAACTGACTCATCTGTGGTTACGCCCTTGCAGTGAAGAAGAAATAAAGGCCTCCGTTTTTCGTTTTGCCCTTGTTTATAGCATGGAAAGAAGACGATTACTTAATAATTAATAATTATTAATTAATTATTATTAATAATTATTAACGATTACTTAATAATTACTTATTAAGGTTTACAAGATATAGGACAGAAAATGAAAACGGAACTGCTGGTAGGAGCTTGATTTTGTACACCCATCGTGTTATGTTGCGTTAACAAAATCACACTATTTCTCATGCTAGTTGGTCGGTGCAAACGGAGTTGACTCATAGTAGTTGTAACAACGTCGGTTATCGGACTAAAGGTCCAAAGTCAGGAGGTCGTGCCGGTTCTCATGACACCTCACTGTCTGCCAGAATCACGCGCTTCTGAAACAGCGGACTCGTTTTGTTAAGCGGAGCGTCTATTTTCTATCTCGCTTGAGTCAGCACTTCTTTGGTTGTGTGAAAGCTATTTGCAAGGACTAAGCATATTTACAGAACGCACTCAGCTTTCTTGCCAATCATCCAGCAAAATTTGGTTTTTCCTTCTCAATTTACAGTCAGATTGTGTAATATTAAAATTTCTCGAATTGAACCACAGACTGTTAAATTTCCAAATCTTACTACCGAAGGAAATGAATTTATAACTTATAAACGCGTCCAATGGAAACGGATAATTTATTATACATTTTATGGACAAAAAATCCCAATTTCAGACAAAAAGCTCACGCCTAGGAGAAATAGTGTTTACATTGTATCTCCATTGTATGTTATGGGACTTCACAGCTGCTTTCCTATTACATACGTTCTTTGAACAATCATCAAAATTTCGCCAAATTTCCTCCACTCACAGGCACAGTAACACTACCGCACAGTCATCGTTAACAAATATGCATGGTACCAATGTATCAAATATACATCATTTCCTATTCAATCACTGTTCATGTGCGACATTTTTTCAGGTTTTTCTCTGATCCCTTCTCCAACGTAACTGATCACAGTAAATGCCCACAAGCATCTTCTTTGACACTTTATTAGATGTAACTGGACAAGATATTCAAAATCTGACAGTCGTGAGAAGAAAACTTCTCGATTTTATGTTATCCTCGAAACAGTTTTCTGCGTATCGATCATCGCGTTTATAGAACTTGAGTTGAAATCCAGTGCCGTTTGTACTTCAACTTGTTGGCAGATTACGTCGTTAAAACTTTAACATATATCCACAAAACCACGGCGTTCTCAATATCCACAAAACCACGGCGTTCTCAATCACTAGGAGACTAAGTTGGTCACTGGGAACGCATATAGGCCTACAATTGGACTTCTGTCGCGCATACATCTAAACGCAGAAAACAATGCAGAAATCTACGCAAAATACAATTTTCTCCGAACAATAATAACTCTACTAACAAAAAACGACGTCTTCAAAATGTATAAATAAAAATTAAATCTATCATAAATTACTCTTTTTGTTGCTCAATTAGAAGGTAGACTAATATCGTTCTGAAACAACAAAAAATGCTTTTCAATATAAACAACTGGTTTTTAATTTTCAAATTATTTACACAACATTTTGAACATAAATTATCACGTGGAATTCAGAACACTGCGAAGCGCGCGCTCGTAGCATCGAATCACGGTGCATTCAGGCAGAGGCCACCAATCGCAACCCGTCCTGTGCGAAAAAATTAAAACCCATAAGAAAAAAAGTTGATACTTGTTTGCAACAAAAGACTACTACTACTACTTCCACTACTACTTTTTTCATTTTTTATTTTTGCCAAAGACCGACCACAAAGCAGAAAGAGTATAATGGCGACGACGATGATGATGACGATAATGATGCTAGGAGGGAGGCGGCGGGGAGACGGTAAGGGGTGGTTTTCTGAAGAATTAATGTTTGTTCACAGAGTGTGATGTAGTCGCAATTGACAACAGAAAAATATTTTTAACGCTTGCGTGGGTTTGTGAAGACGAGACTGGCGAGCAACCTGTATTTTGCAAGAACGCTGGGGATTTCATTCGCAACCCTAAAGCAATCACAGTGATCGCATGTGTGTGTTGAATAGAACCACTTACACACCATTACATCTAGATAAAACACAAACCAGAAGAATCTCTTTTCGCTCTTTGCATAAAAACTACTTTGCCGTTTTTTTTCTCTTCCTATTTTTCCGCTCTTCCTATATGCATGTATGTATTAAGTAGTGTTCGCCCCCTTTTTACTTTACTTCGGCTACACACCCCTTCTTCCTTTTAAAGACACCCTACCGACCATTTACGGCATTTTTACACATTCTCGTTCTCTCTTTCTCTCGGTGTCATTTACATATACAATGAGGAGCCGTGTAACGCGAGAGAGAGGGAGAGCTGTTATGCCGTACTCCCGCTTACTAGTGACTGGACAGCTGAAAAGCTAGATTGACGGCCTCATTATGGCGCGGGCTTTTCATCTGTCGCAGCCGATGTTTAATGCATTTTGTTATATCACGGCTAAATTATCGCGACACACCAACCGTCGTTTCGGACTAGTTTTTTCGCATTTTCTAGCCGTCTTCTTCACACACAAACACACGCGCGCGCGCAACTCTTTTCAACGATCTCTCACTGCACGTCAATTATTTTGTCACTGTCCGTCGTTTTGTCGAACCGAAAATTGTAAGAATTACGTTAAAAGAAAAATTAATAACGCATTCCCCGCTGTATTAAGACTGTAACCGCTACGATATAAATAACGGTGAACGCCGTGCTAAATCTGTCGTTCACAATCGTCTGTTTCGAAATACTTAACCGAATACTCGTTTCTCACTACTGTCCCTTACGCCATACACAATGTATGCATACCTACAGCAGCTGCTGCCATCAGCAGCTCTACTCGCCTCTGTTCTTCCTGCTTCTGTCAACACGATGAATCCTGCGCCATACCGTGGTACGCGGTTAACCGTTCAGGGAAAGCGAGGAAAGCGTCTTATATACCTCAGGCGGATGTCAGCACTGCAAAGAAAGAAAATTCACGAGATGTTTAATAAATTCACTATCAAGTACATTCATTGCTTTCATTCGAAATGAAAAGACGTGTGCATGAAAACAAGCTTATGGATTTCACTATAGTGTGTGCGTTTGAATAAGGACACGGTACACGACGTGTTTTTGGAAAATCACTGATCTTTAAAGTAAATAAAAATAATATATTTGTTTACAAGAATATATTTAAAAAAATGCCTTATAACATTGTTTCTACAGTTCTTTTTAGTACTGCGATCTTCTAACGGAAGTTATATAATATCAATAAAAAACAGAATTGTCGAGACTTTGTTTTAAGATATAGCCTACATAATAAAAACACTCTTGTAAAAATATATTAAGCCTGACTAGATGTAGAACACTTGAAATATGAACAAGAATACTGTAATTTTTTAATACGATCTTTAAGCTATATTTGAAAACAGTAATATATACGAGCAACGTGTATTATAGGCTACGTGGAAAACCAATTATTAAAGCAAACTAAACGAAAGAGCTTTTGATGATCACACTACACCGTTTTCACTATCTGTTTTTAAACAATATGACTGTAAGCACTTTAATCAAAATCGTTTATAAGAGAGGCGTACTATTTGTTGCAAAGGGCTGTCAACGAGCAGGCAAAGAAAAAGGTCGGATACCGTTGGTGTAAGGTATATTTTCGCTAGTAATTTTACTTTTAGATAATTTCTTCAATTCTCCTTTGTTCAGTGCCACTCTCTTTACGTTACCATACGTTACTGATGTTCTTTGTTAACTAAAAGATACACAAGACGTAGATAATAAATCATAATTCTTGCCATTTACTTCGAATTGAAAATAGACGAGCAAGATTCTGGTTTCCAAACGAAAATAGAAAGGAAGGCAATGGACTTCACTACTGACAATATATGATACCTGACAACATAATGAAAATTGCTGACATAATGTATTACGTCACTTAAGAGAGGTGTTGGCCTACATTCGGAAAGTTTGTAAAAACTGATTCGGTAAATAAAATGAACGACGATATTGAGAAAGTGCTGTTCGCAGATGAATTTGTTGTCTTCAGCCACAAAACTGAAACGCCACCATTAGCCAGAACTGTTACTAGGTAGAGCGGACAATATCCAGTCAGTGCTATCAGAAAGCAACGATCTTCGAAAACCAAAATTAATTTTATTCACACTGTGTCAACAGTATTAAAAGAATGTCGATAATGAAGTTAGTCAACTTATAACTAAAATATGTTAAACAAAAAAGTGGAAAGTGTAAGCACAGTCAGAATGAAAATACGTGTTGTTTTATAATAACAATTCGCAACGTAGAAACATACCACATATTAAACATCAATTCCAAGGCAAAACGTAGTGAACGAATTTGAAGAAATGAAGTAGCCGCCGAACCATCTTACGCACGTAACATTGTAAGCGAGAATATTTTTTGTAGTATGAGAAAACGTCAAAACAATACACAAATAAAAAGTACCAGCCACACAGACAAACAACGGAATGATGGGAGGGGGGAGCGCAAGGTTATATAGTGCACACGGCAAACATGTCGATAACGACATTAAAAAGATTTTTAAGATCAATACACCCCACAAGGATGCAATTTCCTAACCTCTGAAATGAGGAGACAAAATACTTTTTTCTGTGGAAAACATGTATGCGTGAGAAACTTCCAACCATCAATTTCAGACAAATCCCAGACCCATCATTCATTCCGGAAAACTGCAAATGCAGCACTATTCAGAAACTTCACAAACTAATTTCTTTTTGTTTGTTACTGGTTTAACAACAAAATAGTCTACATTATTCATATGCTGAGAGAGAACGTTTTATGATAAAAATGAAAGAAATCCACGCATTCACGGACTACGTTTGCAAGCTCGGTGGCATCACGCTTGATTTACTAGTCATAGAGATCGACTAACGCGTTTCATGGGCAAGGCGATTCACGCTACATGACCGGTAAAAACTTAGTAAAGATTATTATTCCACGGTTCACCACGACGGGCGCTGCATAGAACGAAATGAAGCGGCAGAATGTCAGAACACGAAAGGGACAACTTTTGGAGTCGACCGGTAAGTTTCATTGGGTTCCTGTGGTGCAGCTAAGCGAATTACAGCGGAAAACAAACACATGCATAGACAATACAAAGCGTAAGGAACATGTCTTTTGGTAGTGGAAACTGCCTGAACAAATGAAACGTCGCGATCAGCATAGTCGAGTGGAACCAAGAATAACAAGGTCAGCTGTATCTCACTGGTTGCCTCAATAGTTGAACTATGTTATGGTGATTAGTGAGTACTTTGTTGCCCTTATGACATGATATGCATAAAGAGACTGGTTTAGTGAAAGTAGTGTATGACGGGTCGAAAGGAGATAACCAAAGACAATGCTGAAAGGTTACTGTTGGGAGGCGGATAGGAAGAACACGAAGATGGCTGCAGAATTTGGGAAGGATGGTCATCAGCGACTGGAGGCAGGAGCGAATAAAAACGAACAGTTGGAGCAAGCCAAGGTCCACGCAAGGTTGTGCGCTATGGTCGTAAGCAAGCAATTATTTAGTTAATTAACTATGAGTACTGAATATTGCATTTGTGAAAAAGAAATAAATTTGTATTATATTCAGTGTACGATGAAGTGTATACTTATGGTATTACCGTAAGTTCGATTACGATGATTAATATGACTGGTTTTCAATCCCAGGTTTTTTGACTTTCCACATTAGAAAACATTTCTACACACCTACAGTTCTAACCTCACTATCACATTTTATATAGCTGAGCAAAACCGTTAATAGTATTCACAAATTCGTACACAAATATAATAACACGAATATTGACAAAGTAAGAGCACTTTGATTCTGCGCAGCGAGGATCGTAGTCAGCCACGAAACAACCTAAAACTAGATTTCTAATTGGCACAACGATTTCTACTAGTTACAGTCGGTTTTACGTAAAAACATTCTCTCGTTATACTTCGTTTCAACTATTACTTCGACCATCAATTTACGCGTGATTTTGCTCGTTACAGCTTTAACACCTCTCAAAGTACTTTTCGTAAATCTAATAAATTAATAGAAAATTTTCACTAAGAAACTTTAGTGGTTTTATAGCATACAGAGGGTGACAGACGTAGACGTCTTCTGTCCTCGTCTCTTTTGAATGGGGAAAGTTTTACTAAATGACCTGCTGAATTGGTTTATTACGTCTCGGTGCCGCATTTCCTCGTCGGAGTGACATTTGCTACTCTCTTGTTAGTTTCTTAACAAAACCGAACATTGAGGTTCGGGCCGCATTGAAGTTTGCACAGTCATCAACGAATTCGACTGAAATAAGGCCGTTCACATTACATAAGCAATATAGCGACGTTATGCAACACAAAATCAATTCGTTCCACTCCCTTCCGCTATTTTTACGATATTAATAATAAAAAAAAAGATTTATGCAACTCTGGCAGTGGCGCTGTTAAACGATAACGCCCCCAAATCTGACTGTGAAAAACGTGTCTGAACGACCTGATTTGATAAAGAGAGATAACTGTAATAATAAACGCGTACCACACAGACAAGAATGAATTAGAAAAATGTCCTATTTACGGAAGTAATACGGGTGGTCTTGTAATCTTCGACATTGTTACCGTTTTTCGACCTCCTTATCACCATGTTCGTCAATTCCGCATTCGTTCTAGACTCTCATACGTTTGGACTAACCTTGCAAGCGCATAATTGGCTAACGAGTGCAGTGCGGACACTTCCGACCGTCTTTAGTGGTTTGTTAAGTCTCCACACGAATGAGAAATTCCATACTTAACATATACAGTATGATGTCGCTTAATCGTCGGCACAAAGTATTTTTGCTGTTAACAAGAGACAGGTTGTAACTGTATTAGGACTGAAAAAAATTAAACTAGGCCTCTATCTAATTTTTAGACATAAATTGTGAGTCTGTATACGACACATGACACTGGATTTGGTACACCTTTATGACATTCGATTCCGTGTGTTTCATACCTGGTTTAGAATTGCGAATACTTTTTTAAATGTAACTTTATTTCTTAACAATGCTGCTATGCTGCTACTCTGGTGTTTGACAATACGTCTGTTGTTAAGATTTTTTTTATTACTTACAATCTGGAAAATTTATTTAATTTAATTAAATTTGATAGTCTAAATACCTAATTACTTGGACGTATACAATGCACCAGGTATGGTCTGTACAGAACACACACACACACACACACACACACACACACACACACACACACACACACACACACACTTTCGCAAACCGAGTAAACTTCTACTATTTTATTTCTTTTCACCTACTGTTTATATAATGCCCCGATATATACACTCAGTTTATCACAATGTTTATTATTAACTTGTTTCATAATGTGAAAACAAAAATCGTGGGAGCAGGGGCGCGCGCGCGTCCGCATGTTGTTTATATTAAAAAGAATCCCCTTGACCCGAAGCTACACAGAAAAGGGCAAAGGTTAACTACCAGCAGCAGACTATGAATATCGCCACTTACACTTTCTGCACACGGTACGCACACAACAAACTGGATCCTCTCCCGCCTAACTCCTGTGAAAGACGACACCGCAATCCTACCTACTTCCATTTACTTATTTATTCTTCCGTTATTTGACATAAAAAAAATCGGATTTTTTTCCTTCTTTGTAGTTATTATGCAATAACGCACGGTCGAGTTGATGGTAATTGTATGCGAGGACCGGTAAAACGAGGGCACCGTGCTATCGGGTTACATCCACCCTGTTGTTTACTGCCTAGCCAGTACAATCCTTGGCTCCCACCCCCACACAGTAGGCCTACCTGTCTACACACCAATATATTAAATATATTAATAAATGGAGATGGATACGCAGATAAACATGTCCTGTAAGGATGCTAAATTATAGAGAGGAGAGACACAGGGAGTAACGAACTTGTAGGCCTATTTTATTAAGGTGTTCATAACGTTATATTCTAACCTTCTGCTGTCATTACGACGTTTACAACACCGTAAACATCACTATCACTATCAACATCGAATTGTATCACTATTCTTGTCAGTTAATTTGTTAGGCCTACATTACGATCTATCATATTTTCGATATATAAAATCCTTGTGCTCTCAATTTTTTATAGACGCATTTCTTCCACCTTATATTAGCCACTGAGTGAACCTAAATATCTATCTTAGTATCGCGACACACTCATACCGTATAATTCTCGTAATTTTTTGAAACAATCGTATCAGTTGTCTCTCGAATTTATAAATTCCTGTTCTTACATAAAACAATTTCTACATGTCCTTCAATCATCTGCATCTACTCCTTCTTCGGTTGTTACTTCCGTCAAGGATCGGTCTCACTATACTCGTACGCACCATGATAATTTAGGCCTACATGTACACTGTCTGGTTCATGTTTCTCCATTCGTTTTTTGACTGCCTCGTTTGAAGTACACTTCCGCTGTCTTCATTTTGCTTAAGCTGTTTTTATAACAGCAGTCAAAGTTAGACAATAAACAGAATTTATGAAATATAGGCCTATCGTTGGCAGTTTCTCTTATAATTTCCATATAGCAAAATTTTTAAATAAACCCCAGAAAAGGTTAACCAAATTTTTTAACTATATTAATAAGTTTTAAGAATAGCATTAGTAATGCACTACGAAAACATGTACATACAGAAACACAGGCTATTTTTTACAATATACGTACAGGCAGAAACACGGTCTATGTACGGTTCACTTTTAATTTATTACACTACAGCTGTTACCCGCAGCTTCGCACGCGAATATTGGATTTTTAACACTATTTTAATTCTCTATGTCTATATTTAATACTCAGTGAGCAGTGGTAAGTTATCCATTAATTTTTTCAACTTCAAATGAAACTCTCATACTACTAAGTTGTGTAGATCTTGAGATGAGTGACCCTGATGTAATTCCCGAAGAATCTCTTTGCATTTACGATTTGTAGTGAACTTTATAAATAAATCAGGTCGGGAATACTTGCGAACACAGCAAAATGCGTCTTGAGTTCGTTCGTGCACATATCGCGGTCTACCATTGAAGCTCGACGATAGAATAACCAAACGTTTCTCAACGCATCTTACAAATGCATGTAATTTTCAGTTCTTAACTTAGTTCAACTGGTACAAATGAATATGAGTCTTTCGTTTATATTTTAACATAGGCCTACATGTCTACAACTAACCATGAGCCTATACGAATAGAATTGTAAATGAGAAACGTTCTTATTTGTTTCTCTTCCAGAATTAGAATCCCTTAGTTTCAATGTAAGCTGATACTCATCTTGTCCTCGTCAAAACATTCAAAGATATTGGAAAGCATCGGTACTGATATTGCGGTCCGATGTAGGCTAATCCCAAGCACGAATTACAACATCGCGCTTGTCAAACTCTTGATTACTGCAACTTCATTCGTTGTAGGTGCAGAACTTCGTCGTTTCCACCAAGTAAAATGTGTGTTTTGAGAAATAAGGAGCATAGATTACCAATTAAAAATGAATCGCTTGACAAATCAAACTAAAAGAAAATAAATATGTCAGCGAAAAATACCATACAGATGCGATTAATACACATGGTGCGGAAGGAAAAGTTTCAAATGAATAACCGACATAAGTTTCATAACTGATGACTGGAAAAGTTACTGCTTTTCGTTATCCTGTATTTTACTGTAGACTCGTATTTTCACAATACCGACAGCCACATTCGTTACACAACTATTATCCATATACGTATTTTCAAAAATATTATGCGGGAGTGAGCACGTGGGCATCGCCGGACGCGTCATTAAAACGCAAACACTTCTTACTCATAACATATATTTCTCTACGATAAATGTATAAGAGACAAGTATTAGAGAACCTCAGATGTGTTGCACACATAAACCCGATAAAGTGTTACTGTTCATTTTTGTAACTCTTCAAATACTCGACTGATACTTCAGTTCCCACACTATTTTATATTTTTACTCTAAATATTACGTAATATCCAATACTTCGCAGCACGGTAAAAACTGAAGGCGAGCCAATCATTCTTATTTAAAAAAAAAAAACGAACATAATTTTTCACATTATAAATATGTTTTATGGCCAGTTTTTTTGTATTATTTCAAACCGGAAACCACAACTGAACCGGATTTAACTGTGGAAGAATACAATACAAAATCTGCGTTAGATTATGAAAATGTGTATCCTTTCCTTGCTACAAAAATTTGACATAGCCTACAATTTTGTTATTTGAATAGTAAAAAAGGAAATCGCAGCTGTTACATTCCAGCATCCGGCAAACAATTAAGTGCGTAGGCTGTAAGACAGTTAGCTCATTACAACGTGATAACGTGAGCCTCTAATAGGAACAATGTAATTCGGACTTCATGGGGACCATTCTGACAGCGTATTCTGCCCTTAAACGGCAAGCGAAACGTCGCTCATATCGATAGTCGATAAGCATGTCACTAACTGCCACCCGCAATCACCGGCATTACAACTACTAGTTCTACCACCACTGTCCATCACAACTCCTCGCCCGTAACCGTCATTCCCATTCGCCCCCACCCCCCACTTGTACTGACGATAATCGCTCCAGATATCTTTGTCCGCGTTTATTCGACCCAAAGTACCGTTTGCTTATCTGTAAAAAGATGACCGATGATCGTTGTTCTCGTTCATACAAGTACTTGATCCTTGTATCGACAGAACGCGCTGCGTGCTGTAACAATTTCACGGTCTTGTGGACACTGTGACATTGTAATTTGAATAACACAGTTATCGCAACAGCCAAATGTTTCGCCTGTACTAAGATGGCGTGGAAAACAAATTAACTCATCCGTACTGATACATATGCGAAGAATTTGACTACCTTGCTTTGCCGACTAAAGGAATGGCAGCACGTATGTCGCCAGAATCAATGACTATCGAGTGAGAATTTCGCCAAATAACTTAATTTTACCAGTGTACTGGAAATGTTGGAAATAGTGTGAACACATTATCTGTAGTGCTCGGGACTTGATAAACTTCTAGACAACGGTACAACCCGTGAACTGTATGATGACTTCTGTAGAGTTTACGGAAACGAAGCAATGAATGAAAGGACAGAAATATCCACTGCCGTTGGACATTACTGACATGCAACACTGTTTATTACAATTAATGTTGCAACAAAATAAAATTGTATGAAGTAATCTGGTTAGTTTTTATAAATAAACCATTAACCATTATGCCCGTAAACAAATGGAGGACACTGGTATGCTCTGATATAACCGCACTATGGTGTGTCATTATCAGAACAAGACAGGTTTTAAAATTTATTTAATTTTCGCAACGTGTAAGCTAGGAAATGTGTAAGACAGGCAATATTCATAATATTTTGGCAGGCACTTTTGCGTGTTTTATGTTACTAATTCATTGCTATTGTCGCAGCATTTTATTTAATTGATTGATTAGTCGTTGGGCACTTGGTGAAACATATTACTACTATGGTTTAAAAAAACATACAAACACTTGGTAGATTTCACAGTTTATTATTTACCTCTGACAATTGTTTCAGCCTATCACGCTATTCTCAAAGAGACCATATAAACAAGTAAACAAAGGAAAGAGCCTGACAATTGTTTCAGCCTATTAAGCTATTTTCAAAGATATCATAGAAACAACTAAACAAAGTAAAGAGTCTTTTCTTTTAGTTGTTTCTATGATATCTTTGAAAATAGCTTAATAGGCTGAAACAACTGTCAGAGGTACATAATAAACTGTGAAACTTACTGTGAAGTCTTTGTATGTTTTTTTTATCCTTAGTTTTATTTAATTGTCTGCAATCTATGTACAAAAAGATCAATATTACTTATAACTAATGTTTGCCTGGCTTTGAACGTGAACTCTCCTTAATATTTAATACATTCCATTTGTAGTCGCTTGTAGCGGAAGTAGTCTTTTTTCGAGCACAACCTCTCTTCAACAAGGCACATAACAAATTCATGTTTTTTCAACTAACCTTCTACACATCATTGGATTACTATTATTACGCAATTCCTGGTACGGTATGTTATGTATGAAAAGTCTGTTAATGTTGGGTCCTTGCGAACATAAGCAGAATTCTATTGATAAGACATGCAATATAAGCTACTTACGATTTACCTTCGTTTTTCTTGCTGACATTTTGAAACCATACAGTTTTCAATAAAGGAATCATTCTGTACCAACGAGGGCTTTCTTACCTTCTTCTCCACTACAAGGTTTACATTAGTCAGTACAATGCTTTCTTCCCATCGCGGACTACTGTTCTTCTCCGTTTGCGGTTGCTATCAGCGTTTTATAATTTTCTTGAATGCTTTTTCTCTGTAACGACAAATCGTTTCTTACAACGAATTTGCTCTTAATTCGCTTCCTGCATCGTGGTTTCTAATTCTGTCAAATCGTCTATATCATTTTACCCGACTAGGGCACCTCACTTCAGCAGCTTGCAGTTTTCAAGTATTATTACACGTACAATTATAAGCCTCATGACCCATATAACAGACGCGGTAACGGTGCCACTTCGTAGCACTTTTGTTCTCATTTTCTTCTCCTATATACTGTACCACGAATCTGTCGGATACTGATTCCACCTCCTCCATACTTACTCATATCTTACCAGCTTCAAAATAAACTATTAACCTGACTTTGAATAAACGCTATATAAATATAGCCCGCTTTGGAAATTTATTGTCTCCGTTTTTTTCCATATAGGCCTACGATACGGTATGCTGTCATAGTTGCAAATTCTCATGTAGTAATGGTCGTGACATAACAAAATTCCGAGCGTACACCGGGCAGTAAATACACACTTACGTAACAACAGCCGGGAGCGACAGCTGCTGGTGGCGACATCGGGGTGTGTCGGCCGGACACACACGTGCACCCTGCACTACAACACCCCGCAGTTACACTGATGGAGCTATAAATTACGTTTAATTCCAAAGACGGTTTCAATTAGGTACGACTATCACAAATTGGGCGGGGCGACACCCCTTATTGTTTGTTTGCTTACCAGACTTTGTTTTGAAAACCTTAACTTATCTATCAGACATTATATTTATTTGGAAAGGAAAATTACAAAAATACTGAAACTGAATTTAACTTTTATAGATATTTATAGTCCATACCTTGTCGTCAACAAAAGAGCGTAGAGTCTCCGGTGTTTTAATATTGCACAAATTACTTCCATTCTTTTTTTTTTTTTGTTCTGCGGCCTTCGTGATATCCCATGTTATCTCTTTTCATTCTAGGATTCTGCCAATACCTTACCTCAGGTATTCTAGGATTCTGAGGTATTGTTTATCTCAGGCTCCTAACAATACTACATTTAAATAAAATCTAAATCCTAAAGTTAATCGACAAAAGAATTAAAATAGTTAATATACAAATGATAACTATTTTGTTTGAACGCACCAAGTCTCCCGATTTTGTGCTAAACACTGTTCCGAAGCCTGTCAGTTCATCACATCACACATGTTGCTACTGTTGGTCCGACTCTGACATCACGTATGATGTCATCTGTCGGGCGTGCTCTATTGGCATGACGCTTTGCAGAGCGTGTCCGTATCAGAGATTACATCAGAAGGAACGTCGTAACACCCATAAACTCTCTCTCCCTCAACAAAATTTGACGTTTCCTCTTCCGATACCCAATCCTAGTCTTCCACTGCCGACCTAATCCTCTTTCATTTCTTCGTTCATACCACACTACCACCTTGTGTTGGTTCTTCAGTTCTTCTGGCTTCCACTCAAAATCTTGTTACATATTTTTGTTTCTGGAATCCTTGAAATATATCCGAACCAACTAGTTGTTTGTCTGTAACATTATTTTTTATTTTATGTTTCATATTCATCAATCATAAATCCTCTGATTTTGTCGTTTGTTCAGCTTTCCATCACTCATCTGACTGCCACTCTTCTGCACGAATCCATTTCTGAAACGTTTTAACGATTTTTCGGTTCTTTTCGATTGGGCACATTTCCGAAATAGTTCTTTTCGATTGTCATCATACTTTTCATAGTGGCCTGGATACCCATAGTTTTCCTTCCACGTACGCTATGTTTCTCTATTCAGTTGCTTCATCAATATTTATTATCTGATACGTTTACATACTTGCAGTTTCTGCACAGTTTTGTGTTGTTTGTCCATTTTAGAAACTATAGAAATAAATTGTTTATATATAGTGTTTATAAAAATAAAATAAATTGACCTGTAAGCCCCCCCCCCCCCAAATATTCGAGTCTCGTGTAATATATCATCGTAGTCTATTATTTCCTGGCCCGTCCCAAAACGTAATAGTATACCGTTGTTCGTTTAGCTGTGAACGTTTCGACACCTCTTTTTCATTTCGTTGATGCGCGTTTAGGGCGATTTTAAGTAGGGTAGGGGAGAGGGAGCTTCCTTTATTAAACTCTGTAGGTCACTATAAGACCTTCCGTCACGTTTATTCGTAGTTAAAACTTTGGTTTTTCTATAGGTACATATCCTCGGCATAATCTAAGCCTACGTGTTACGAATGGCAGTAAATAGAAAATTATATAAAATTCTTGCGACCGCTTCAGTTTATTTGCAATATAACGCGCAATGTTTACAAACGACAGCCAGCTGGGGGTAAAATCACCAACGGGTACGCAGAGGAACATATTTAAACACAATTTAAAGTAAATTTCATTTAACGTGTCAGTGGTTCTTACGTATCACGGAGACGCACGAGGCAGCCCACCGCTCCTCTGTAGTACAGTATAATCGTATTCAACAGCACGCACCGTTTAGATATTTCGCTCTCCCTCCGCGGCTCTGTTTACTTTGTAATACGTGAAACCGTTTGTAATTTAATTTGCAATAAAACATAAAATCCGGTCCAACAGCTTCGACTCGACGGCTGCATTCGTTCAGCTGGCGCGGCACACTTTCCCGCTTGCCGTCGTTGTTATTCTGCGCTGATTCCGTTTTACACGCAGTTTTTGTGTCGATCGACAGACAATCCATTCTGTAACGCTCACTCACGTTTCTCTCGTCCTACAATACAGATTCGAACCGCAACGCGTCACCATGAAGTCTAGTCAAACGGATACGTTCATGAATGCTGTCTGCCTATGGAATGCCCTTTCTAAACTATTTGATTTCCAAAATAACATCAAGCTGTATTGGTGTCAGATCCCCTCACGAGACGATGGTGAACAATATGTTACATTATTTGGCAGAGTATCCATTTAACTCTGTAAGGTGTGTCCGTACAACAACTAACGGAGAGAAACGTGAACAGCGAATACCACAATCATTCCAGCTGCACACAGAAGCATGGAAAGCACAGTTGCGATAACAAAGAGTGACGAAAAACAAATCAATACAAAACCTAATTTCAATGGGCAACATCTATTACAGAATTGAAAAAAAAAAAAATAATAACACGTAAGTTAGGTGAGAAACTACTAAATGATCACAGAGGTTAAAGGAGTGTAGCCTAGCAACTCCAGAGGCCACGGCAAGGTTCTCTGCAAGTTAGATGATCTGTTTAAGTAATAGGTACACGATCATGACACCTGCTGCGAACAAAATCACCGGGGACACAAGCAGATGTGAAGTGGCAGGCAACACTAATAATAAGATCACGATGACAATAACGAGATGATGACAGTATACTGGTATTGATGACAATACCATTACCGCAATTTCTGTTTGCACATCTGACACACTAAATGTTACGAGAATCCACCAAATTGTAGGACGATTTTCGAGTCCAGTTCTCAATGTACGACAGTGTATCTTAGACCAAAATACCAAGAATACCGCACCGATCACAAGCGATATGCAATAGTGTGAAAAAAATGTTTGGAAAATTATGTTCCAATAGAAACATCAGATAATCCAAACGTAAACAGAACAAGTGGTATTTTTTCAAAAATGTTAATTTAAGGGTGATAATGACATTGTCGACGAGTAAACAGGCTATAAAACAACTGGAGAGAATAGTTGTAGACTAAATAAAAATGTAACCTCTTAACTCTGATGTATAAACCACCTAACACGCGGTAAGAATAAAGATGTAATTACAATTTGGTGGAACATTATCAAACTTAAGAGTTTCCTTCTGTCACAAATTAATTTAAAATGTTTCACCATTATTTAAAGATTCCACAGTCAATAATAGTAGAAAGAATAATGCTTCGATCAGATATAGGAAACGCCAGAAGTATCTTCCCCGTCTTATTATTTCACGCTGACTATGATTACGTTCGTACTTCGCGAACAGCCCTTCCCCACCTCACTCCAACATACGAAATCACAAAAACATTTGCCGTTTTATTATTTCATACGTTATTATGTTCACGTTTCGAATAACCCTTCAAATAGAAATTAAACTAGTTACTGAATTTTATCTACTGAACAATAAGTACGTTAAGAATCACTTGATTGTGGTGATTTAACTCTTACAACATTACTGCTTTAGAAACTGTTGCTTGTCGTTACTATTATGATCATGGAACTCCAACCGTTTAAAAACATGTTATCGTGGCTACACTTTTCTCTTATAACTCGGGATGACGTAAATCGAGTCAAACGAGACTACAAATGCGCGAAAACGTGTACGTAATCTTATTATTACGTGAGGCACAGAAAAGTGTTTCCAAGTGTACAAGACTACTTCACTTGTAGGCCTATCTCATTCATAACCGATTAAAACTATTCTATTCTCCGACCGAGTTTGCGTCTCGTGATTTGTACTATCAACGTCCTTCAATACTCCGCAATGAATCATCCTGTTCTAACAGAAAACCGCTTTCTCTAACCCCAGTCACCCAACCTTGACCAGCCGCGATACTACAAAATGTTTTCCTTTGCCCTTTCCACTCGGTGTCACACAATGATTTTCTTTCTTCCAGGGTCGGAACAACAAATGTTGTAACACACAATCAGAAGTGTCACACTGTGTGCGTTTGAATACACAGGTGACAATTACGTGTTAACATTTAAATATCTCTAATATTTCTTAAAACGTTACGAAATTCTACGTTTCAACGAAGATTGTAAAAATAACGTTTAAAAAAGTAAACGAAAAGTTGAAACGTGAGCCTATTACAAAGGTCATTATACGCGAGCGCACACAAACTTAGACTGAAATCGATTATTTTGAACGACATTATTGGGCGACATTGATTTAACGGAATTCGAACAAGGTGAAAGCTGGCGTAAAATAATTAAACTTACGCACAGCCTCTTTACACTGGTAAGGATTGGATGGACTAACAAGAAGTAGCCACCACACTTGACTTCTGATTTGACCGTTGCATTCTGTCCTTCAGTATTCCCTGCCAATTGAGATGTTAGAATCGCTTGGGCAAAAGGCTAGTCTCGGGGGTTTCGCTGTTGCGTTGATTGAATTGTTCCGTTCTTACAAGTGAAACTATAACAATAGTTGGTCAAAAAGTGATTAGACTAGGAGGGCAAAGGGTGAGTAGTTTCGAATAGTTTGGCCGGAGAGCCACTTCACCAGTCAAAGACGGATTTAAAACGGCTGTTTGTACGTGTTTTCATTATAAAAAACTTGATTTTTCTTTATATTTATTATTATAATAGTACGGATTAGCATCTCATTACAGCTGAATGAATATGACAATATATACATATATAATAATAATAAAGAAATATACGATGAATTTGTGCATGTCAAACAGTGTGCAACTTTAGAAGGGGGTAACCGGAGAAATATTACCGCGATAATCCTGGCCTACGCAACGCAACGCAACCCCTTTTTCTTCTTTTTTATTTGTATTTTTATATTCACTTAATACCAGCGCGTCTTCTTCAATCCGAGGATTATAATTTTGCAATTCTTGTGTGTGCGTGTATTATATAACAATCATATTTTGTCATGGACAATAAACTCTTTGAGTGTGAGACAGAAAGAGAGAGAGAGAGAGAGAGAGAGAGAGAGAGACCACGCACGCACACACACACACACACATACGTACGTATACAGAATAACAGGGTGGTTGGTTATTCATAAAATATAAATCCCGGTGGTCCTGGATGCTGGGAGAGATCTCCTCCGTAATCCGAAATATGATATGCACAGGGTGTTTCACAGCTGTCTCCGGGGACCGGTTTCCGGCGCGGCGAAATGCAACGACGACGCCGACAGTTAAATAGAATTAAAACGAACCTGTAATTACTGTAACTACTGTTGTCGTTAGTTGTGGGCAACTATCACCCCCCTCCCCCCACAATACTTGCTACAATAATAATAATAGTGGTAGTGCTACTTGAACATGTCAGTCGTTGACGCGCGAAACCGCTTTTATAATTGACTACTACAGTCTTGTAACGGATTTGTCCCTGCGGTATGCCCTCGTCTGGTGGCGATCGACGCGGTCCTTCACTTGTTAACGATTTATTATCACGCATTTTCAGAGACAAGAAATGTACTGACAAACACGTTTACGCCAAATCAAACGATCTGCACAAAAGTTACAAAAACGTTTTCATTACAGCAGTTCGTTTCAAATTAAAATTATTATTTTTATTATCAGCGAAATATGCCCGCGTGAAATATATGTTGTTAATTGAAAATTTCCTTATCATACAGATAAAATGATTAAAATAATTGATCATTTTTATGTTATTATATTAGGTATAATTATTGTACAGCATGTAATGATATCAATAATTATTCGCACATATTATATTATAAATGCATAAAGTATATTTCTAAAAAGTCCGCCCTTTGTCCTTCAGACGAGTAAACATTAACTTTTATTAATTACGCATTACAATTTTTACACGAGAGAGAGAGAGAGAGAGAGAGAGAGAGAGAGAGAGAGAGAGAGAGAGAGGGGGGGTATTTTAAAACTTTAATTGTAATAGCAAGACCTGAAATAACTTCAGTATGTTATGAGCACCTTGATGCTGCCTGTTTTTTCTTACTCACAAAAGTACGCGACTTTTGCACTTTAAAACTTTGTCAAATTTTGTTGCTTCCCTGCTATATACACTTTTTCCACGAACGAGGCCTTTCGGTTTCGCAACCATTATCAAGTTCTTCCTACAACAACCAGGTTATATAGCAGGGAAGCAACAAAATTTGACAAAGTTGTGATGAAGACTGCTAACATAGAGAAAATAACTGATAATTTTGCATTTTAGTTTAATAGGCCTACGTACCAATGCGAATACAAACTAAAAACACGCGGAATTGTTGCAAAAGAAAAGTTTATTTGGACGGGAGGTTTGATATAAAACGAAATTTGAAGTGCATTTTGTAGATATCCCGGTAGTCGTTCATCCTTTACCCAAGCAGATAACAATATGTGTAGTAAAAATAACTTCAGAATGATCATACTTGCGAGCATTTATATTTCAATATTACACTTGTTTGCAGTGACTATTAATATGCGTATAGAGTTTGTAACCAATAATGAACATATGTATAGTTACGATTATGTACTAAAACTTCCGGGCTGAAAGGCCGTGGTCGATTGCTTAAGTTTCTGCTAAACGTTTCGGCCGCACCACCGGTGGCCATCTTCAGTAGCAAAAGAAAAGTGTTCGATAGATGATACGCCGAACACGTCTCCCAATGGACTGGGAACAAGCAACTTGTTCCCAGTCCATTGGGAGACGTGTTCGGCGTATCATCTATCGAACACTTTTCTTTTGCTACTGAAGATGGCCACCGGTGGTGCGGCCGAAACGTTTAGCAGAAACTTAAGCAATCGACCACGGCCTTTCAGCCCGGAAGTTTTAGTAAATAATCGTAATGACACCGGCCGTGAAAGCCTACGCACATATGTATAGTGTTTACACTTGAACAAATCATATCCTACATTTATGTACCGTTCCCGGTAGAGTACATCCAATATAAAACTGTGCAAATAGCAGATCGGTATCACACAAGACCGATTGTACATCTTATAGTTCCAATAAACACAAATAACATTTAATCAGAGCCTTTACGTTGACATGGGCAATAACAAAAAACGGCCGAGGTGCCTCTGAGGAAATCTGAGAGCCAAGACTTCGTGGAAGATAAAAGAATCAATACACAACGCTGTTGTAACGTACACACGCAATACAAACAACGAACTGACTAACTATATGAGGTGTATGGCATTATGCAGTGCACAAGGCAACTTGGATGGGATTTGTAAAGCCTAATGGACGAGACAATGACTACCAAAATGTCAGCCCACCGGAAGGATAGAACTCTAAGAAATACGGTGGACGAACGATCCTGAAAGAGACAAGAAACGATAGAGACTGGAGTTGAACAACTTGCAGATTGGCACGGCCAGGGTGTACAATAAAACACACGTACTGATCAAATGATAAATGTATTGAGTCTCAAGCACAAATTGTTATGAGTAGCCTATACAACATACGAACGTAACCAATCGGCTGTCAGGCGTTTAAGTTCGAATTTTGTTAACAAAACGGTAGACGGTAGACACTACAATCAAGGAGGGGAAAAAAACGTCAACGAACGAACAAAACAATAACTCTGTTCATCCCCACCCTCTACAAGTAGCACACATTAACCTAGTTTAATGCCCTTTGTTACACTTGGTCATTAAAAGGCATTTCCACACACACACGCGCGCGCGCTGCCAGTTGTTAATTTAGTTTAATTGTTTGGACTGAACGGCAGGCACACTGTATCGCAATTTGCCGAACCAGAAGGGTGGGTCGGCCATATTGACTGTAATATAACAGCCGCCTTTATTACAGCCACAATTTGGATCAGCTATACGTTTACTAATTGCGCCCGGTACGGTCTATTTGTTGAGGGGGATGATCATATTTCCGGCGTCCACAGTCGCCAAACAACTTGACTAAATAATTATAACGACTATATGCTTTTGTATCGGTTCGATAAGGTGGCTCCACTTGCAAAGTTAAGCGTCACATGGATGAGTACAGAACCGACTCAGTGGCCGCGGGCCTATACACCCGCAAGGGTAGACGTAAGGACACGATTACACTGCAACCGGATATGATGGCTTTTTACCAAGTGATCACTGATTTCTGCATCTTCTTTAAGAATCTTTACCCTTGAGAGTCACATCACAATTTCAGGTAAACGTCTAACGACAGTGATGAAAGAGCCCTACACTTGTCAGTAAATCTCCTTTACGATAGCAAAAGAAAAACGTAAAAATTGAAAACCGGCCTCGAATTTATTAGGCCTATTCCTTAAATCTGTCCTACCTCTTTTTTTGTGCGCGCGCGCGAGAGAGAGAGAGAGAGAGAGAGAGAGAGAGAGAGAGAGAGAGAGAGAGAGAGAGAGAGAGAGAGAGAGAGAGAGAGAGAGAGAGAGAGAGAGAGAGAGAGAGAGAGAGAGAGAGAGAGTGTATACTGAACTCATAAATAAACATAGTTTGAATATGGTTAGGTTTCCAAGTCGACAAACAGTTACTTCTAAGTTTGTAGCATATGTTCTTCGGTGTTCATTCATAGTGTCTCAACGAATCTATGGCGTATATAGTAAAGCCTAAAGTGAAGGTTTGGCGATTATCCGATTTCCAGAATAACGGTGTTAATTACAAATCGGAGGACATGTGCCACGTTTTTCGGCGACCTGTTGAGAAATCTTCAGCGAATCCAACAATTTTGTTTGTGTGGCGCTTCGGTAACTATCTATGGCGACTAACACTACCTCACCTCAGCAGTGGCGACTCGTCGTTCAACACGCCGTCAAAAAATAAGAAAACATTGATTAGGACTCGTTGAAACAGGAAGAAAACTAACCAAGAACGCGACGACAAAACAAAACACAATTACTGCAGCATTTAGGCCAATTTCACAGTGGCACACAATTACTCGTGTTAGTCGAACGTGAAGCCTGTTTACCGCTGTCACTTGCAGCGTCTTCCTTCCGGGCTTCTCGACCCCACGTACACCTCCTCTTTCCTTCATTACTCTTAGTTCAATGGAAAACATGTTTTCGTTTAACCTCTCACATCTCACAGTAAGACCAATTTCAAAAAACGTTTAAAAAATTCGCGTTGTACATAATATTCTACAATACAAAACTATAACAACTGAATTGTTCGTTGAGGACAGATTTAGGTCGTTTTCTGTTTTAAAAGTTCTCTTAAAATATCTAATAGGAAATCTGACCACCGCAGCCAGGTCGCTCTACAGGTTACACAACGTTACCATTTGTAAAGCCACAGCTTATACATCTGCATACACGTTTTATCATCGTTTAAAGAGGAAAAAATACAGCCAGTTCCTAAATATTATGTTAACACCGTACACAATGTCTGAGTACATAGACTAAGTTTTATTGACAAAACAAGGCGTTTCTAGGCTGATTTTGATGGTGATAAATTTATTATTCTGTAAACTGCACAGTGGAGACGAAGGATATGAACATATTTTCATAAGTAACATTTACGATTATAGATTTACGAAGCATCTGATTCTTATAGCCTGTATTATTTCCATATTGGTACAAAATGAACAATATATTTGCCAATATATTTGGTAAGAACTAAGTTTAATATAATACAAAAACAACAATACGATGTACCACATTTTATACCAAATTTTTAACCAATTTTAAAGTACAGTTAAGCCGACACCTCGTTCCGTAAAACCTTCAAAAAACAAATGGGAAAAATTTAAGTAAACGCAAAAACAAGTGATACAAAAACATATTAGAACTTAAAACACGCGCGCGCGCGCATTTGAAACAATTTATACAAGAAATTCCTTGGCACCGATTCTTGTTTGTTAATTTTTCACTGTCTGGTTACTGCCTTCTAAATTACGTCTGATGTAACGGTTTGAGCTGTCCGTCGCCTTCGTATTTTTCAGCCACCATAACGATACTCTCAACGATTTCAATATCTCGGACAACATTCTCGCAAATTAATTGTCTCTGCTGACACGAAGGATTTACGTAATTGTACATGACTGTTGAGAGTTTTGTTTCAACAGAAAACCGTCTTACAAAATGACTTTAAGTACACACAATTCTGTACAAAGTTTTCACGTCAATAAAAGGAGGTCGTGCTGGATACTTCTGTAAAAATATGTTTACTACATCGCTACTGCGATCAGTCAGTCATGTCAGTCAGTACTTTCCTTCTGCTCCCAATGGCTAACACGAGAGTAGTACGCATGTCCTACAGTACTTAATTTACATCATTTCTGTTTAAACATCATTTCAAAAATGAGATATATGCACCCTTCTACGACAGCTCGTTACAGGCAAGGTACTTTTACTATAAAGATAACATTTCCCACGCGGTACGGTCGTGTTGATAAAGTACGGTCAACCGTAAAGCATACGTGCGTCCGTCACGTAGGTGAAAACAAGACCTGGATTGATGACTATATGTGGCTAGTATTGATGAGCGGGTACCTCTATACGCAAAAGGGGTTCACTGAGGGTGAATTTCGAAAGAAAGAGAATTATTTTCTGCATTAACTCTCAGGTCTTCCAGTTAAGGCCATGTAGGTATCTAAACAAAATTACTTGTTCTTGTAAAGCTCATTTCTTAAAATCACTATACTCAACAAAAATATGAAACTGTATTCTTCTATTTTCAAACTTAATTAGTTGTCTTGGCTTTCACCGAATTCCTGTTTTTACAAATACACGGGATATGGCCCTGTGCCTCAACCCGCTTCCAGAGGGGCTACGATTGTCTGTCACAATTTACTCTCTTAGACTTTGGCAACCCAACACCACAACACAAGGCAGCAATGGGAAATACCGACATAATATAAAATATGACTTTAAATTAGTTATATTTTTAGACGTGTAAAGAAATAATAATTGAAATGCCGTAGGCTACTTGAAGTAATTTGTTACGCTAATTGACGAGTATTTTAATATTTTTATTTGGGCTCAGTCGAAAGTTAAATTATGTTTGTAATAGAAACTATTATATATAGTAATTGAAATAGAAACATATAGGCTATAACAGTAATAGAAACTATATACGTATAATAATCTTGTGTAAGAAACCTAGAAACTAAGGAAATTCTGTTTTATTTGAGTATTTGTCAGTCAACAAGTAGCTCAACAAACCATAAGGGTGCGGAATGCTCAGTTATGCTTATTTAAACCAACCAGTTACGTGTCGTAACTGTAACAACGGAATGACCCTAATATCGAAGGCTCTGATGCACAAAGCTGATGATGGACGCGAAGCCGAGGACTGCCGATAATTTAAAGTTATCACGAAAAAACCACGCGCGCAAATAATTAACATCATAAGAAATTCTACAAATTACGCGCGTTCTCGGCGCAAATAGTCACTTTGTTTCGCGTCTATTTTCGGACCACACGGTAGTAACAAACGGGAAGCAGGAATATTAGTCACCGGAAAAGTTCACGATCAAAAATGTGCCGCGAAAACGGGCCACACAAAGCCAGTAATCATCGTGATTTATCTGATAAGAAGACGGGAAGACGCGGCAGATTTGCTTCACGCCATGCATTGTACCATATTGTGTTCGCAATTTATTACGTACACGTTCTTTATGCATGCATATGGTTAAGCAACGCGTCGTGTTTTATTTGTGACACAATTTTGCTCTCGCGCGGATATTAATTGTTGGGAGAAGCGGCCAAGTTTTCCACGTTTCAAGTGCACAAAACAAACCGTCAGCGGTCGCTGCCAATATTCACATCACGCTCGCCTCGCGACTACAATATTTCTTGTTTTATGAAAGCAATCGGTACGAGCTGCCGCTTCATTCCCTACATCCGTTAGCCATAAAATTCCACAATAAAATGTTAATTAATTTACCGTGAATGACTTCCATAAAACAGCTACTTATCACACTACCAGTGGGTCGGCTCTTTCATCTTACACACAAGTAACAATACGAAACACCCGTTTGAATGTTAATAACAACGTGAGAATATTTTCCAGCTGTTCAGACACTGTCGGTTTCGTCCTCCGTCTCGAAAATAAATACATTTAGTGACGTCCTTGGTACCGTGTTTCTTTGTATGCTACTACAGTAGCGTTTTCATGTATAGGAGCGCGCTTGTTTTAATTTAAAACTCTTTTATGCACATTATTAAGACTAGACAAATTAATTGATTACATAAAAGTCGAACTATATAGTCTTATGCAGTTTATTTAGTCTACGCCCGAGAAAAATTTCGTTTTCTAATACTCAGAAGACGGTTCGAAGTTCTGAATAGTCTCCAACGTCGGACGACCTACTACAAGGAACGGGCGCTGTAAATTTTGAAGTCTTCACAACCTATAATTAAATAATAATTAAACAATAAACATTTTACAAAACAAAATTTTTAACGATATAAAATACAGATTTTCAACAAATACAAACCCTTCCTAAAACCGTATTTGTATACTTTCTGTTTTTTATATCTATGTAATTTTAAAATCTGTATTCATTAAAATATTTGCATTTTTGAAATATTTGCAGATCTGGTCGCCTAAGCAATTGGAAACAGTTAGGGTTCCTAGCCAACGGAACCCTGCGCGAAAAGGCCAAGAGCCTTACGCAGAGCAATAAGCAGTACGAACTTACGTGTGGACCACGATTACAATAAGAAAGAATAGCGCATGGGTTCGGACAACACTTTAAAACTTCATAAACCGTGGTAATACATTTTCACACGCTTTTTGTATACGCGTTTAGATGTACTAGGACATGATCCCAAGCTTAAACAAGTCGATATATAAATACAAGTTTTCATGACAGGTTCTGCCCGAGGTTTGAAGAGATTCATTTGATGGTCATCATCGCTATTACATTCTGTTTCTTGGTAATACCGTATGTAGGATACACGTTAACAGTATACAGGATACTAGAAATTTGGATAAACGCGATAAACGGTAACGCTTACAAAGCGATATCTCGCAGGCGTTCATAAAAAATGTGCAAATTATTAACGTTTTCTCTCGCTACACAACATCGCTATGTAAACTTCCAATCGTTAATTGAAATGCCGAGTCACGCCTGAAATGTAGTGTAAACGATACAACCTAACGGAACTACGTCTATTCCGTAGCCACTTTAATATTGTCTGCAGATTCGAACAAACGACTTTTATTTGACGATTTCTTGCGAAGCTAAAATTTTTTTCTAAAAATATTTCTTAAACTGTGAAGGGCGTTAAGTCCATTTCACGGGTTCTACCTAACAATAGTAGTATCACACAAATATACGTACGAATAAAATAAGATTTAGTGTTTCTTTGCACTCTGAAAGTTAATTTTTCTTGACATACATTTACATATTTCACGCAAATTAATTACTGGTATTGTAGGCATGAAATTCGTTTTACTGGTAACAAAAAGTTCAGATTTACAGTCCCAATACACGTCGTCATCTCCATTCTGTTTCCCAAACCACACGATCCTGAGCGAGCGGAACAGTACTGCTGAGGTGGGATTGGACCGACTTCTAAGATACGAACGTATAGAACCGCAGCAAATGGACCCTATGCTGTCACCAACGCCTTTAACGTAAGCAAAGTGTTTAATCACCAGTACCGTGTTACAATAACTCGTCAGGTTCACAACTGGAGCAGGTGGGTGTGCAATTCCTGTCTACTGTTAGGGTCGCCATCACAAATCAAATCACGTAACATAAAAAACAACTGTTAATACGACTTTCAACAATTCCTGTATTAAAATTATATTTGATAACGGGGATTACAGTCCTGACCGCCACTAGGAAAATCTCTCTAGCAGCAGACGACATCTAGTACTAACCGCGGTTCTATGAAGGCGAGCCCACAAAACAGCTTGTTTTAGAACAATCAATTGCGAGGCACAAACTACAACTGAGTAGAAGCAAACGAATGTTGAACTCCTCTAGGGAGGCCGCCGAGGGTCATACGTGCGTACACGGTGTTTTTGCTAAACAGTATACAACAGGGAATACCAGAGCAACACGACAAACCCTTCACTGCATTCCACTTCTCTTCCTTTCCTCATACAGACATACAAATACCCATCAGTCCATACCACTTCAAAGATATAACAATAGACGGCATGTTTGTAAATACCTCCGGATTTTACAAAGAAGAAACACTGAAAACTATAATACTAGCTAGCCATTGCTAGTATGGGTTTCTGAACTTTCTAATACCGGTGTTCAAAAATAACTGAAAAATCGGTTTTTGATGACGTCAAAATATTTGTAACAAAAATACGACAAACAGAACTATACAGTAGGATGTAATTGGACGGTCGGTCAATGACGAACCGACTACTGTACCGGGGGTATGTGGTCAAGCTGAAGATGGAAATTGCAGACAGGAACAAATCAAATTTGGACATAAAAATTCGAAAAACCTTTCTATCACGAGGTTGACCACGCGCCCACAGAGCAATGGACAACAAGGATTTAACTGAAGGCGACTGACAAACTGAGGTTTAAAAATAGGAAACTCGACTAACATACAAAAAACAAGATTTTAACTGACTCTTTAACTTAGTTAGTTATCAGAAGAACAAAAATTACATACAATAAACGCGACAGCTGTAATGTACTTTTACGTCGTGGCGTAAGAATTAGCTGTCTCGAGCACTTGAAATAGGCCCACAGTTGCTCTCGAAGGATAAGACGATGCCTAATTAGGATTTTTAGGCCTAAGATGGCACCGAAAGAGATGAAAAGTAATGTCATTCACAAGCAATGTTTGCTTTAGAAGTTCGGATTATGATACCGTACAATAAATCCATTTCTACGGACACAATAAGTACTAAAGCCCTACTTTTACAACTTACAGTACGTATTACAACGGTAATAACCAATTAACAAAACTTATTCTTAATTTTAAAAAAAATATATTTTCCATATGGGGGGGGGGGGGTTACAGCCCCTCACAGCGAGTTCCGGTGATCGTTACTGTAACCGTTATACCTATTAATTAACGCTGTTGAGAGCATTCACTCTTACAAACAAGGACAGGTACAAACAGTGAGTGTATAACGTTAATACCCTATGGTTCGTAATTTTAGCGTTTAAACAAACCCCTTTACTACAACAGGAGAAAATTTTAAAGTATAAATAAAACAAAAAATAAATAAAAGTGAATTCACACACCATTTTTATGTTTAATTAGGTAACTCACACAGGAGGGTTGGGTTGGGTGTGGGCCGTGCGTATACTGTGGAACAACCGCCCTCTGCAAACCCACCACCGCACAGTCTGTTTCCTCTTGTAACGTTAATTCCCAACAGTGATCTTATCTTCATTAAACATACATTCCTTCATTTTCTTTACTACTACTCCTCTTCCTCCTTTCGCACTCTTGTTTTAATAAATTCTCCTTCGCTATGCAGTCTCCGGCCTCCGTGCCGGCGAACAAAAATCATTAAAGAATACAAACGGAGGAAGAAAAACAAACATACGTGAATGCTGCCGTCTCCAGAGATTACATTACGTATTCATGAAGGTTCGCTAATTACAAACGGAGGAATGAGTCGGCATCACTCCGGTTTTGCTGCACGCTGAAACAATTCAGCCGTTTGCTCGGTACAATTTCGACCGACGTAGTAGTAACGAAAGCACATTAGAAGAGAAACGAACACTCACAAGGAGAATCCACAAGCGAAAGTCGACAATCATACAGAATTACTATTCTTTCGATTACAATCAAGAAAGCTTCGCATACTAACTCAGCCAATCGGGAATGCTTTGATGTACTAATGTGTTAGTCCCACATTGTCTCTGAGCACCAATCGGATTGCACCGTTAGCAAGATGAGATTACTGAGTTGAGGCACGTGGATGCGGCGTTGCCACAATTAGTATTCATCAACCGCAGCTTATCGGCTCATTCAATCTGCTGTCGGTGTAGGTTTTGTTTCGCTATGTGCAGGAACATAACAGTATTGCTAAAGGAACAAAAATTAATTACGACTGATAACAGTTGCTTTTATTGTCGATGGCAAAACGGTTTAAATAAGAGACTGTGGGCATAAAACTGTTTGGTTCAATGAATCACATTGAATATTCATTTACTCTTTTTTTGTATTTGAACTGCCCGCAGATGCGGGCCGCAAGCGAAGTTTGCTATAACGAAGTGTATAAAGGATAAATACTACACCAGAGCAAACTACTACTACGCACGGCATTATGCCTTTCTTCTTCATCGAAGGCCCCAGCAGGCCTCGTTACTGCAACCATGAACTTTTGTTCTCAGCCATTCTTTTGAGAGTATCCAATAGACCTTCCAATTCCCATCATCATCTCCAGACTGCCCAAATACGCGTACTTCCTCCTGGGGCGATCTACACCTGTGTTCTCGAAGTCTTACTTGAAAAAATATTTAGGGTAAATTCATAATGTCTAAACGCACGACATAATTGTAATCTTCCGCTTCTCCTCTATTATTAAGATTTATTTTCTCCATAAAGCTTTGTTTATTACGCCACTATACACAACACATCACGTGCTTAATGAGTCGTGCAATTAATACAGGCTCTGATATCAAATATACAGTTCTCTAGTAGTGTAGCTGGAAACGAGCGTGTGGGTCCGATTAGCACCAGCGACACAGGCACACAAAAGCAATTGCACACAGATTAGACTAAACAATCTCTCGGATTGAACAAACTGAGACGTAGCTTAAGGCGGTCCGCTAAAGAAACACCGTCGCTTTTGTCGTTTTCAAGATATTTTCGTTATCTATACCACAGCAATGTAACTGTAAAGATCATTCAGAATTCACATTAATCGTGTTAATAAAATTTTAATGTAACTATCTACTAAATTTTTTAAATTTGTTATTAAAATGTATTAAGAATTACTAAAAAATTAAAAGACATAATTATCACATATTGTCCCTAAATCCGACATTGTAAATTATTTTAGAGTTGTTACAAAATTTTTAATTTTTGGAAGTTATTTACAAATTACACATACAGTATCATAAAAATATAAATAACGACGTATTAAGTTACACCCATTTACTTTAATATCGTCTCGTTGGATCACAGCGTTTGAATATACAGTATTTATTTAACTGCAATATTATGCGTTTAAAAGCTGACATTAAACGCAAAAGTTGTGTGACGAACAAAACATCACCATACTTCCATTCCTTAAGGAATATGGAAGTAAAACAATGTTAAGGTGACACAATAAACAGTACAAACACGTGCGCAACTGGCCAAGCCAAAGCGTTAATAAAATTTAAACGCTACTGCTACATTTCAATATAGCACAATGAAAGAAGAGATTCTGAGAATTGTGTCGCAACGAGAGAGCGTCTCTCATTCCTTCTGTTTCAGCCAAATTGTTGCAGTTTCTCGCATTCCTACCGTTATTTATCTGTTTTGCTCACAACAGAGTCCGCTTTGTACGCGTTCGTGTAACCGTATTTACGTCTAATTCAGGCGTGCATCATGGTATTCAGTTTTTGGCATTTTTTTATATTGAATTTCTTGTTAGGCCGAACAATAGGCTCGCAATGAAAGAAAAGAATGTTTGCACGCACATGTAAACAAACACAATATCACACTTCGTAATACTGGACAAATGCCTTCTTATAATTATTTCTATTTTGGTATTTCCCCCGTCTTCTTCTAAGGTCAGTCTTTTTCACGTTTTTCTCTGTGTAATCTTGATCCACTGTCGAGTTGACTGTCAATGTTTCAGTTTCAGTAATCATTGCAGGAAGTGTACATCAGTTAGAAACTTACTTAAAAAAATAAAAAAATGTAATTGGTTGATCATAGTTGGGCGGAGCCTGATGAGCGTAGCGAAATCAGGCATAGCTATCTATCCACGACTCGGTGCACAACTTAGGGCGCGAACTCATCCGAAACTACTCAACCGAATGTTATAAAATTTTGCATACGTATCCGGACTGTATTGTAGAGTGCACACATGTAATTTTTATTTCTCTAGTTATTTGGTTCAAAATATATACGATTTTTTAAAAATCTTAGCTTACACGTGTGAGAGGAAGTGAGATAGAGATATCGTGCTCCAGCTGGCTGTCGCCCAACAAGATAAGATTTTGCTGTATACACTTTGTATTCATGACTCACATGTGTTTAATTCAAACAGTAGGAGAGCATTGTTCTATGGTGTAGCCAGATGCACGGATTGGACTTAAGTGTTGAACAAGTGTCAACTTTTAGATGAGAATCTATGTAGTCGCTGATGCTACTGCAACTTTCCATTACATATTGCAACGAATATTCTATACATTCTTATTCATCAATTTATATACACATATTATTTATAGTATGCCTCGACGGAGAAGAGGTCCACATATTAGTCATTTAACTACTAATCAAAGAGGGATGAGACAGCGACAAAATGTTGCTACAGCAACTGTTGAAGGCCCTGCAGAACATAACATGAATCATGTGTTATATGATCAAAACAACACAGGATATAGGACTCTTCAGAATGAATTTGAAGATAATTTACGATCTCTAGAATTCTGTGAATGTGTAAATTGTTCTCGAGTGTTGATGCAGCAAACATTTTTTGATACGTGTCCGCAGTGTAAGCGAAACCCAAATAAGTTTACTGCAGTTAATCGTATGGGTCCTAAAGATGTACCTAGAGAACTGATGGATCTCACTTATTTAGAACAACTCTTGATAGCAAGAGTACAATCAGTGATGCGTGTGTCCAGGGTGAAATCGAGAGGCTTTCCCGGTCAATATGCTTATAAGGGAGATATTATAAACATTGGTCAAAATATAACGGAGATTGTTAGTTCCTTGCCCCCTACACCCGCTTCGCTGAGCACTATAGTTGCAAGAAAGGAAAGTGTTGATGGACATCGGGATTTTCATGTGAGACATGACAAAATTTTAGAAGCACTCAATTTTTTGAAAATGAATAATCCATTCTATAGTGATATCATCACTGATATGGAACAAATATCTCAACTTCCATTAAATGATAGTATTTATGGAATGATACCCCACTGTTGATTTACCTTTCCTGAAGAAATTTATGAAAGTATGATCCCGGAGAATATTAGAATCACAGAAGTTGATCGACTCCAATCTGCAGTGAATAATGCAATTCCATGGCCACAAGATACTGATATCATAAAAGAATTCTCGTGCGAAGGATATGTAAGCATGGCATTTCCCGCTTTACTACCTTATGGATCTGGTGAATTAAACAATAATACTCGAGCAAGTAGTATGAAACTTACAGCACTTGAATATTTTCAATTTTTGATGCAATATAAAGACGGGCTTTTGCACAAGATCCTAGGTTCAGATTTTTTGCATTGAACACTGTTCAGCGTCATCAAGCTATTCAACGAGGGACAATATTTGCTAGAAAATCTCATTTCAATGGAACAATACAGCAACTGAGAAACACGCTGTCGAGTAATCCTCAAATAATAAGAAGTTTATATTATTGATTGGAAAAATAAGAGGATCAAAATCTTACTGGATTCAACGAAGGGGTGAACTTGAATCAATGATTGAGCAGTGTGATAATCTTCCTACGGGTTTTTTTACTTTGAGTGCAGCTGATCTTTGGTGGCCTGATCCGGCACGACTCATGGGTTGGGTTGTAATGATGAACTCCTGAATCAGTATAATCCTGTCATCGCACAAACACGGAGAGCAAATACTGATTTTAGTATAATCACCTCCTTATACCAGGTGGTTGAATATGTATCCAAATATGCTTCAAAGTCAGAACCTGCTTCGAAAAATTTGACGGAAATGTTTCAAGAAATCGTTGAATCGAGAGCCCCGGATGAAGAATCTCGTCGAGCATATAGAAGTTTGATGATAAGAGTGATCAGAGAAAGAGACATTGGGGGTTGCGAAATATGTCATTTACTCCATGAAATTCCCTTGTATCAATGTACCAGAACTTTTAGAGAACTTGTCATAACAATATAAGACTATGTTGCAATTAATGGAACCAATAGTGAAAATGACAGTAATTCATTCATTCAGTTTTATAGTAGTAGACCACTAGACATGGAAAAAAACATTATTCGATTTTGCTAAAAAAAATTCTAAGGGAAGAAATAATTCAATTAGCACAAACAGAAAAGAAAGAATTGTACAAGTTTTCCCTAAAGTAAACAACAATAACAATGCAGTCAATACTGAATTATATTGTAAACAGAAGTTGATTTTACATAAGCAATGGCGTAATGAAGCAGACTTGAAAAGTACAGATGAAACATGGTTCACGGCTTATACTCGACAAAATTTTGGACAGCTTCACGAACAATTACACACGTCTTTAATTACAGAAGAAATTGAACTTTACCAGGATAATAATAACGAGTTTGATATTTTTGACGATAGAGACTGGATGGCTATAGCAGCAGTAATGCCTAATGCACTACCAACTCATGTTGGTCTAGGTAATCGTGATATCGATTTACATCATAATTGGGAAGCAGCCTATTACAAATATCCAGATATAAAGAATAAAACTTCTTTCATCGAAAGAAATCGAGAAACATTTGGGAATCAGTATGATTCTCATGAATCATATACAATGTTATTTTCAATTACCAACAAAATAAGATATTATCTTTCTTAGAATATCAGCTAAATGACCATGATGATTGCAATCAAAGACTTACAATTATTCAGGGAAAAGCTGGAACTGGTAAAAGCTGTGTAATTAATGAAATGGTCAGGAGAATTAATTCATATTTTGGCAGCGATGCAACTCTTTTAATGGCCCTTACTGGTGTGGCAGCTAACAATATTGCTGGTCAAACTATTCATTCAGCTCTAAGAATAAATGCTTCAGAGAGAAGGGGAGGAACTTTCAAAGATTTAGAAGGTGAATCCAAAATTGTTTTTGAAGAAGAATTAAAAGATATGAGGTTCGTTATTATTGATGAAGCCAGTATGTTGGGTTTGAATTTGTTTTTCAACGTGGCTATGCGACTCAAACAAGCAAAGCAGCGTCCTTCAGCTGTTCCTTTTGGTGGCTTTTGCGTGCATTTAGTCGGTGATTGGTCCCAACTTCCACCGGTTTGTGACAGGAGTTTTTACAATATTGGTAATTAATAATGTTCAGACCATTCAATCGAATATTTTATATAAACAGTTCAAAAAAGTTTTCTTTTTAACGGAGATTATGAGACAGCAAGGTGATGATCAAAAAAATTTCAGAGAGACTTTAAATAGAGTCGCAAATGGAACAGTCACTGAACAAGATTATCAGCTCCTATCTAAAAGATTGTATGTAAACAATATCGGGGACAATTTCAAAGATACTGTCTGTATAATGTCGAAAAATGATGAAATCGAACGCTTTAATTATGAAAAATTAGAAAGCAATAAACAACCCGTGGCTCTAATCAATGCAATCCATAATTCCCCAGAAGCCTCCCTAGGAAAATCTGACGATGCTCAGGGATTATTTGCCCAATTACGTGTATGTAAAGGTGCTGGAGTTATCCTTAGAAGAAATCTTTGGGTCACAAAAAGACTAGTCAACGGATCAGTTGGGACAGTACCTGATATTATTTATGACACGGCAGCTGATCACATGCCAATATGTATACTCGTATCTTTCGAAAAATATACAGGACCAGTTCTGTATGAGAATTCAATACCGGTACCCATTGTACCAGTAGTGGCATCTTCCAAGAAAAATGAAATTTCTTGTACTCGCAAACAATTTCCGTTAATGTTAGCATATGCTGTTAGTATACATAGATCGCAAGGGATAACATTAGATAAGGCAATTGTTAATTTAGAAGACAATGAATTTCAGGTTGGATTAATGTATGTTGCTCTTTCAAGAGTGAAAACATTAGAAGGATTATTATTAAAACCGGCGTTTAATTTTGATAGACTGCTAAAAATTAATAGAGGTCCATCAATGGTTGATCGTAGAGATGAGTTGCAAAGGTTGTGGAATATGTCTAATGACAATTAATGTATATTGTACTGTAATGTAGTGTATTCAATAAAAAGTGTGCATCATAAAAGTGTATATATTTTGTTGATTGTAAGAATAATGATAAATAAATTATTACGAATCTATTTATCTAACGGATCAAAAACGGTTGACTGTAAAAATATTGATAAATAAATTATTACGAATATCAAATGCTCCGCCCATTTGTGTCAGTGACACTCCTAGTAATATAGTCTGTCTTTCCAAAGCCAATCCATTCTGTTCTGTTTTGTTAACAACTTCTGACACTGGATCCCCGTTACCCAAACTTTTCTCTGAATTCACGACTGTCAGACCATCACACCATCAGCTGGTGCATCCTTATTGATAATATTCAGTCTTTAAGTTTGTATTTTCAGTATTTGTATTTCCAGTATTTGTTCAGGGCCAAACTTTCACATTTTTTGTGGTTAACGCCATTAGTAATCTATAGCTCAACTAAAAACTCTCTACGAAATAATAAGTTGCATATGCAAATCTCGTCTTTGAAAGATCTATCAGATAGATTTTAATTGCTCTGTTTACTAGTACGAATCGTCTGATGCGTCTCGTTATACTGAGCGACGGTTCAATTCGATGCCGGGTACGCTAAGAGAAATTGAGGCGACATACGTCATTAGCGCGTTGCGAGATAAGAAGAAATACACAAATAAAGGGAGGAGGAGGAGGAGGAGGAGTAGGAGGAGGAGGAAGAACACTTCATCATATGATGGCTGTCAACAGGGGTGCGCTCGCGCTAACGCACGGACACGGCAAGAAGGTGAGCCAAAATCAATTTATTATTTTACATACGGCTGCGGCTTTCACCAAGTTCAGTTGCCAGTAGAGTTGTCTGCTCTGTCCGTCTACAGGGATCATCAAACACCGGTGCCTCGCTCTGCGGTCGCGTTTAAATCAGTACACCAGCTCTCCGCCTGAGATTCGTTTTTGGCTCAAACGATCCGAGCTTATTTTAACCGTAGAAAGTAACACCAACACTCATCAACTGACTTACTAATGAACCGCACGACACGTGTACTTAATAACGCAATGTATATGTGGATTAAGAGGGATCGCCAAAATGGTAGTATCTCAATCTCAAATCAGAGATAAAAAGTCAAATGAACACAAAGTTTACTTAATTACCTAAAAGCAATTTAGACGTAATTCAACAACACTACAACAGCATTCTACTCAAGATTAAGTACAAATAATCACTGAATAATACGTAACAACGCTTACATTACCGAAATTCTAACAATTTTATCTTCGCTGCAAACAAACTAACTCGCTGTGAATGAAAAAGGCCGAGGTCACTCGAGGCTGGTCAACATAAAAACATAACTAAACAACGGACTTAAGACAGTCAATAGTTCTTTAATTTTTTTAGTTCTTTCGACTTCTGCTGTAGATAACTTCAGTCCTACGCATACGATCTCCTTCAAACAACCCAACACATGTTCCCCTTAGTATACATACAAATTCATGCTCGCAAGAATTTATTCCACCGTATCGCAGAAGGCGGAAACAAATGTATTCGAATTTGCGGCTGTTTCTTTCCATCAGTTTCTTGCTTCATTTCAATTAACTAGGTACTTTACACTTGACTGTCTGCATCTATTAATATTTAACGGAGCGACGTACAATTACGATCCTTTCACTTGTTAGCCATCGATCTGCGCCCTCCGAGAGGGTTAGCTTGGATACCATGACAAGATGTGAACCTTCATTCTGCGTTCTAAAACAGCGCTTACAACCAGAACACACGATTTCATACGCTTCTTACCAAATCGTAAAATACTACACAATTTTGTTTTACTATTATGGAGAATCCACGTACAGTATATTCATTTATCCAACATGAGCTTTCCGTGTTGCTTTCAGCACACCTTTATTTTGCTCTGCGTTTGTTCACAAATTCAATCTGTACGGACGTGCAAAATTAAACTGCACACTATGAAACATCAAAGGAAGTGCTACGCTATTGGGAATCTCTGTATTCGGCACTGAATACGCTGCAAAAATAAGATTTAAAATGTACGCTTTATAAAAACTAAAGGCTTTTAATTTAATTAACAGCGTTTACCAATCTAAACGGAATCGATACTCACACTTCGGCTGAAGATAATATACTGGCAGTAACACTCACAAGGGACGAGAAGAGAGTGGATTAGAAAAAAAAGAGGAAGAGGTAGGCGGACAGAACTCTTTTATAAGTAACTGATTAAAAAGGAATCGTAACGGCCAGTAAGCAGTAAATAAATGAAAAAGAAAAAAGAAGAAGCTTTATCAGAAGCAAGTCAACAGCTATGGGTTTCGGGTCTGATGCTTCTCCTGCTTTATAAAAGGTACTGAGTAATATACCTACAACAAAGATCAAAGAGAAAAAAACGGATTGTTTAGATCAAAGCGAAAAAAGAGGGCGTGATTAACAACTATCTAAGCTTTACAATCCCCTTCTCTTCGCCACCATCCCCCCTCACGGCTCCTCTAATAGCGTACGTATATATAGGTTCTGGTCCTTAACCGTGGTGAATTGCAATCAGTGGTTTCTTCAATTTCCCCAAACACTAACTGCCTACAGGCCTAGTTTAGCTATCCACCTGCTCCGTTACTCCTGCAAATGAATACTATTACATTTATTAATATAGATATTTATTTAGTCATTTTTGTAAAACAAGGAAAAATTAAAATAGTGGGCCAAGGCAACTTCAAAGGGACGACTCGGATAAAAGTAGTTAGAAGCATGACGGCAAGAAGAGAAAAAACTCATGAATTAATTAGGTTATAGCATTAAAGTAGGTGAGATTTTGTAAGTTACAATTTAAATGGATTCTTGGTCAAGCTTCAAAGAACATAAACTGCCAGTGACAGACGTGTTACGATCCATTATAGTTTTATTCCAAAAAATAACCAGGACAATCATGCTATTTTATAATTATATTAAAATTATTTTAACGGCTAGACAAACACATAAGTACACTGATACTCTGGTAGTACACAAACTACGATCACGGAAGGTGTATGATCGTAAGTGTGATGCAGATGAATCGTCTTCTACAGCTATTAATTTCTTGACTGGTTCGTCTGACCTCTGTTCTCTTAACTTCTGCGAATACTCCACAGCAACATGTTTTACGTATCCTTAATACTCCAGCCGCATCTTCATCACTGTATGACCAGTTCTACACGGTCGTGCAATTCCATGTATTGCCAGGTATCTTTAACGCTTGGCTAGAGATAACGGGGACCACAAAGTAAAGATGCGATTTTCAGTATCCAGATCGACTCGGCCCATAAAAACGACTACCTTGGGTAATAACAGACGGCTGAAGTGTAGTGCTAGCCAAACACACCTACAGCTTGTCTACAACTGACGATTCTCCACGCACTTTGTTTTTCTCAGATCATTTTGAATCTCTTACATTCTTCACTATAAAGATTTGTCTGCACAAAAGAAATTTACCAACACTCCGATGTTTGACCTTAACCTATATATAACCACCAAGGTCATCCAAAAACGAGACACGCCCACGTACAAGAACGACTACACGTGTCTTGTTCGTCAGCGAATAATATCGAGACTTCCGATTTACTCCCGACATCAAAGCCTGCACACTTCTATTTCTCAGTATACCCGGCGCCAAAACAGCTCCAAGACGAAACAAATTCGGACATTCCTTATTATCGCGTGAGATTTAAAAAAAAAAACACAAAAACATACTGTTGCCGAAAAGACAGATGTCCCGCACATAATGCGATATACAGAGACTGAAACGAGTGTTGAATGAGATTCGGTCGATAACTAATGCATAAATCTGAAAAATTGTGATGAGAAACTACAACTTAACAACTATATCATATCAAAATATAACAACAGAAAGCGAAGTTGACGGTCTGATGAAAGGGACGCCAATTTTGCGTAAGGGCATTAAAATTCCCGTCGTCGCCGGGTCTCGAAGTTGCGATTACGTACGACAAGACAACAGAATGTTTCAGCTTCTGACGAGTTTCATTTTCCAAATCGCTTCGGCAAGTCTTCACTATTATTCAGAGGGGAAAAGTAATTTATTTAGAATAATTGCCGCATAGCGTCATGACGTGTCGGCGTTGGATCAATAAACTGGCAGCGCAAACAACATCACATGACGTTAATCGCTTAATTAATGCGTGTCCCAATATAATTACACATCGTGTTACGGTCTTGTATCCGCTACGCACGTCTTCAAACACTCTCACCGTTTAATAATTCTTCGTTGCATCAATTCTTTATTAATACCGTTTTCCCTCTTTTCGGGCAACAAAGTACACGCATATAAGAATCCACAAGTAAAATTTTACTTTTAATTTATTTAGATGGTGATATATCTCGTAGATATAACACTACATGTGGAAGCAGTGAATAATAACAGAGGACTAACTTAGATGTGTGGGCATCTAAAAGTAGATGGACGCAAATTATACAGAACAAAGTTAAAGATCACGTGATAAAAAGTAACTGGCCAGTCAATTCTGTCCTCTCACTCATCATGTTCTACGCCCTTCCGCTAAACTTAGAGAATCCCTGTTTTTTTTTTCTGGAGAAGGGATTATTTTTAAGGTTTGTTTTGGTCAATCTGCTGGTATAGACAGTCCTTATCATGGACATACCTGCTAATATATATCAAGTATATCGTTAACCAAGTATAAGTATAACCAAGTATAAGTTTTCCATTATCGTTAACGTTTACTCTCTTCAATCCATTAACCCTTTCGGCACATTTCCTCCGATCTCTTCTCTACAGCTGACTTGTCCATCTTCCCCACCCACTTCTATAGCCTACATATTACAGTATTATTATTATTATTATTAGACTATTATTGGGACCTTCGGTCTTTCGACTGGTTTGTACCCTCCCCGCATATACCCGTGGTGCGTGTGTACGGAGTCTCTCACAGGTATATGGGACCTACAGTTTAACGCCGGATCCGAACGGCATAGTTGGGGAGGGTTTATACTAGGCAGGATACCTCTCGCTGGTTTGTCATTGCCTTGCGAGGGGAACGGTCGTATAGCCTACATATAAAATCTGAATTTATTGTGGTCCACACATTGAACTTATCTGTCACACTGCGGCGCCCTTAATATGTGTACTTCTTTTGTTCGATGCTCATAATCTTCCTAGTACCGACGTTACACCACAAAAAAGCTAATTAGTTTAATCCCAACAAATCGACACTCGGCAGCGAGACCGGTAAAATTAAAATCCACATAAAGTTTTTCTGTATACGAGTTAAATAACTTTATGATCTGTGGCTTAAAAACTTTACATTTAGAACAGGCACGTCTTTCGTTTTTAATTTTTTAATTAAAAGATGCGCAATGGAACAGAAACTTTCTTTCTTCCGTCAGAGAACAACAATAATTCCGTACACAAAGACTCCGCACGTAAAAGAGCGTAGCAGCTTGTTAAAAATTTGAAAACTTGCTTTGAAAAAGTTGATTAATTCCACCCTAGTTTTCTGACGATGTAAGTATTGCTGAACATCGACATGCTGAAGAAATTGGGTAGAGAAGTATTAATTAGAATTCTATGAAGAATTCTTACAGTCATAAGAATGCTTTATGTTTTTTGGATCGAAAATTACTCTGTTCACTTTGATATTTTACGTAATTTAAGTGTACAATTTTTTTTATGGGCTAGTACTTACGAGTAACGAGTATGTAACCGGGCCTTCTTGCAAAAATTGTTCTGGGCTCCTTCTCGAACAAATCCATAACAATTTTACACAGCTTAAAACAAGTGACATTAGTGACAACTTAAAACAATTAGTTTCAGTGAAACACCCGGCTGATATTACGTAGGTCTACATAAAATATTAACCGATGTACGAATACTCGACTGATACAAGAAACGTAACTAGCAAAAATGCGACTGAATGAAAAGAACAGCGTAAAAATGAGGCGGTATTTTCGTACGAATTGTGCACATATATTATGTCCCAAGTTGCACCTGTGGCTTCGTAGGACCTACCTCGCAAGTAAAAACGAACTCACGCGCTCGACTGTGTAAAATCTGCCTAGTTACCCGTAAGTGTGAGCGATACTTAACGGTACGTACGAGATACTTTTTCTAGCGGCAGTATTCCAAACTAACAGATTCTCGGTTATACCAGGGGGGGCACGTTGTTGCATCTATTCTTCTTAGTTGCCACGTTCAATACTAATGTTTATTATGACCCTTTGAGCATATCTGCTTTCTTTTACAAAACCTGCATACGTTTATACACTACGGAACCCAAAAACTAAGCGCGGAGACGTAACCAGCGAGTTACTGGCGAAGTGAGGACCAGTCGGAATCATCAATTGCTCATATTTTGTGTACAAACAAAGTTAAAGAATTTAATGCTTATCTAAACAGAGACGGGGCGGTGGCGCGTGCGCGTGCGTAGGCGGTGATATGTTTACTATAGTTAAAAAACAACTCGGACGTGTCTGCTAAACAAATAAAACACACGCACGCCAAGTTTTGCAGGTCGAACAACAACACGTTCAGGCGTTATGTATACTTATATAGCCTACTCTTCATCTGAATGAAACCCCATATACAAGTTCCACTTTAGTTTTTTTTAGTTTCGTTTTTACATGGCGACAATGAAGGATGATCGCTGCAAGTTTGTGAATAATACGAGAAGTGAACCGGGCGAGAGGAAGGGAAGCCGCTGCCGTTCAAGGTTGCTGTTATTTCCAGTTTTCTTCTTTCAGATATTCTTAGTCTTACATCTTCATTAATTTCGTAAGCTTAAGCGTATCTCTTGACCTGTAGGTGGGCAGTTGTTTGTGTTTTATCGGATACACCGCCCGCACAAAACCTCTTCCATTTTTGTTGTATTCAAGTAGGACAAGGACGGTCAGCGAGAGCGACTGTGAGAACGAACGCCGTCTACCGCGCCAACGTCGCCCGGGGAACTGAACCGACGCTGAGCCACTGCATCTGCCCAATGAATCTTACCTCGTTCTACGACTAAAAAATAATTATCTTAATTGTGACTTGAAATTTGTTTATATTTTTAAAAATACATCTCATATGACAGTGAATAGAAAGTATCGCGGTTCGTACTATCGCCTGGATACATAACTAACCTGTCATCAGGACGACAGAAGCCATAGAAAGGTCACCTTGACGTCCTAACACAAAACTGTAATATACCACGAAGTAAACTCAACCACGGAGTTTGAGTATCAAGGAGTAAACGTTACCAAATTCTTTGATAAATATCATAACGTTTAGCCATAACACACAGCATGCCCAACGCAGTTTTCTAATGATGGATCGTTACACTACGGCTCACGTTGTTATATTATAATGATAAACGTTTAGTTAATTACGTTAATTAAACATACAACAACCTACTGACATGCAAACTATTATACCTTCCGAAAGTTTTCGTTTCTTATCTGAACCATTTCAAGACTTAACAGTAAATCGCCTCTCAGAATTTCGTACGAGCCCACACCAAAGTGTTGAATCGTTGTGGGTCCACGGCAAATGCGAAGAAAGGAATATGGAGAACTGAAGACGACGGCAGGTACAGGCGGGCCACGGCTTCGTAGACTAGAAGTTTCAATATTATCCACGATAAGGGCCGTAAAATTTCATTTTTTTCATGGTATCCTACCATAATTTACTGTACGAATGAAATAAACCGGTCGAGCGCACCTGTCGGAGTAGGGACCCATGTGTTTCTCTAACACGGAACTGGACACAAGAATTTAAGTACCATTACGGATGGTTTTTAAAATAAGTAGTAAATTAAGAGCAAATAACAATTGCGGATAACGATACTCGTAACGTTATTTATCCCGAAATAAATGTTCAGGTAATAACAAATATCCAAGAAAAACTTAACAGATGGTTAAAATCATTCAGTGACGACGGGAATGAATAAAATAACGAATCTTTGACGATATTCGGAATAAAAACATTTATCCTACGGGGGACGAGCCTAAGGCAACGGATAATCGGTTCCAGGTACAACTAGTACTGAAAAAAAAAACAGATTAATAGAAGAATGATGAATTGACGTAAACATAAAATAACTGAATGATGCTTGAAGGAATTACGAAACGCCGAATGTAGTACAGAAGACGCAGCTGGACACCGTACACGACAGACATGTTCAACAGGCAACTAAGGTGGTAAAACGAAAACAAGATAACTGAGTAAGCCAGTCAAATCTTACCTTACTTCCCGGTTTATTAAGCTTATAAAAAGGTTAAAGGTTTCCAAAACTTTTACGTGCATTCTTGCAGTTCGCTAACACCGGTTTTGGCAACCGGATAATTTCGGAAAAAGCTGTTTTACTTGCGCACGACTCCACATTCTACTGCCGTCGTCAATTAAATCAACCCGCCAGACTTCCACTCTCCCTCGACAAGAGAAAATCACAAAAACCTGATTTTCGATACATGGAAATTAGACGGCTACTTATTTTTGGTTTGTCGATAAGAAAAAAATAATAAATAAAGCAATAATTACTGTATTTACAAGTTGTTCAAAAAAAAAGTCAGCAAGAAAATAATTTCGTGAAAGCTGACTTTCTCCGAGGTCGGTTCTTACGTACACGCGTTCTTCGCGTCTGCGCATTGTACTGCAGAACCGCGCGCGTACAATAACTGACACCGCGTTTACCTTGGGTCCAATCGATACAGATTATTATAATCGATTGTGGGTCCGCTCTATTTCCTTCTCGTATTCGTGACTGTTACGCGTACGTCGGCTGCTGTTGTCCTATTACCGCTGTTTTCTTTTCTCTTATTCAAAAGTCGCCAAACATTCAATGTCATTCAAGCCACGACATTAAACATACAACAGACCGCGCGCCACGTATCGATTACCACAAACATTCACACAATAACCCTATATTTATTTATTTTTATTATTCAAACAACAAATCAATCGGACGACGTACAAGATTTTATTACTTTCTATTAAGAGTAACAGCTAAAGTTTTGTATTTTATTTTATGCTCCCTTTAGTTTATATTTTCTGTATATTGTGAACATAGGCAAACGGTATTCGTAATAGTACTGATTTGTAAGATTCGCACGAACACTAAAATTGTTACTCAAAGGACAACAATTTTCGATTTACTGTGACACATTCCTTGAATACATATTTCATCATTTGTTACAAGGGAAGCCTAAAGCAGACATAAAAACTGTTTTTTTTTTTAGTGTTTAAAAAATTCCAACATGATTACGAAAAGCAAGAATATGTTACTGTCACCGAGAGTTTTTAGCCTTGGGATAGGAAACTGCCTGTAACGGTGGATGTACAACGTGCCGCCACCAAGAAGAAGCGGCAATGATGCCCCCTCCCCCCGAGTAAAATGCTCCGGAGGTAAAACAATTATTCCATTCGAATACGAGGTTAACAGGGCTAATGTGCCCCTCAAACTAGTTCAGAGAATAAAAAAAATAAATAAAAATAAAAAAGGAGGCACCGATATATTAAACCAAAATTGTAAGCAAACGGCTCACAATATTTTCCGCATACATTTTAATGTTTATCAGTTGACCACAAAACGGAGAGAAGACAAAGAAATGCGGATATGGACAAACTGTAATTTTCTTATTAAGAATAGAAACTGGATGTGGACAACGGAATGGCGTACAGATTTTCACATAAATGTTCGACACGAATTCGAACGTAAGACATTTTGATGCAGACTTTACTGTCCAAACTGCAACGGTCTTTAGCTAAAAAGGAACGTGTGTCGTATGTTAACAAAAATATGTCGTGATTTCTTGTGTTCAAACGATGGTTATACTAGAGAGGTACCTAACTGAACCGACCAGGCTGAAAAAGCTAAACTAATCATTTCTCGATTTCTCTACGGACAGACCTGGCGTACCAAGTAAATCCCTCACACTTTATTTTTCAAAAATTTTGCACAAATACAAAGCTACTAGAGGTTTACGGGAAAATCGACCTCTGAGATAAAATTAAATTATGTCTCATATTTTTTACTTCCATGTTCCATAAGGAAATGAAAGTATGGTGATGGTGAAAAAAATTGTGTTCGAGATAAGGGCTGATTCTGATTGTACTACCCTCAAAACAAGAAGAAAAGTCATTTTCCGAAAAGTGTGTGTGTGCGCGCGCGCGCGCGCGCTCGTGTAGAATTTTGTCTATGGCGAACGATAACTGCCCCAAATTTAAACAGAATGAAACAATGTTCTGCATATGTGCCTAAATTGTGGAGGGCTAAAGGCCTATTGATTTTGGTGAAGATCGGTTAAGGGAAAGGGGTAGTTTACCAGCAACGTTTTATGTTTTAACAAGAGAATTTTTTTAAGTAATTAAATATTACCTGAATATTACCTGTCCGTCTTGTGGTTCACTTGTTTTATATTAAAAACACAACGCGTTTCGGAACTAACGTTCCATCCTCAGGTTTTTTCCTCGTTAGAGGTCGTCACAACATTAAAACACAAAACACAAAAAACAAACATTTAAAACACATATATAAAACAATCATTAGCGCGCGAAAATAACGGTGCGCACCGTGAGGAAGCTATAACGACAATCGTGTCGCTATATGATATATAGAGTGTCGTTATAGCTTCCTCACGGTGCGCACCGTTATTTTCGCGCGCTAATGATTGTTTTATATATGTGTTTTAAATGTTTATGTTTTTTGTGTTTTAATGTCGTGACGACCTCTAACGAGGAAAATAACCTGAGGATGGAACTTTAGTTCCGAAACGCGTTGTGTTTTTAATATAAAACAAGTGAACCACAAGACGGACTATTCAGGTAATATTTAATTACTTAATCTATTTGTGGTTCGGATACGAATATGAAGTATTTGAAATTTTTTAGTTTACCTGCAACGTTTTATGTTTTAACAAGAGAAATTTTTTCTATGACGAACGATAACTGCCGTAAATTCAAACAAAATAATTTTTTCCACATGTGCCCGAGTTGTAGATGACTCAAGGTCTATTGATTTTGGTGAAGATCGGATAAGGGGAAGGGATAGTTTACCTGCAGCATTTTATGTTTTAACAAGAGTAAAGTACTTAATTTTGATGAATAAAGTATCCTGAAAAGAAGGTCATAATAATCCATTGTAGAAAGGTAGATGAAGTATCTATAAATAAAAAGTGTAGTTGAAGGTGGAGGTGGTAATTTTGTATAAATGAAAATGATAGTTGAAGGGGGAGGGGATAATTTTGTATGTGTACTATGTTATCGGCAACAAAGAAGTAGTTTGTTGTTAAAATTCCTTCCTGGGCTGTTTGGCCGTGGTCCAATGTTTTCTGCAAAACCATACGTTTCGACAGTGCCATCGACTGCCATCATCAGTGAAAATCGGAGTGCGCTAACGTGAGGTGGTATACGTTAGTGGTTAGTACTGTGGTTAAGACTGAAGCAAGAAGTAGAAAGAAGTATTTTCTATGGAAATATTTCATTTCGAAAATGATTTTAATATAAATCTTAGAACATGGAAGTCATGTATGGTTCTCCACACCGATATTTTACATGACAACACATTTACAATACAAATTAGCTGCATAAAACCGTGTACATGAAAGTATGTACGGTTACTTTTCGTACACGGCTTCTGGAAAAATAATATATAAAAATAATTATGTCGATACATAAGGCAAGAGAAAAAATATCCGGATATAAGCAATTTCACAAATAGAACAGTTTAATCAAACGAGTGTTGTCACCTAAAGAAAAAAGTGCTGTCGGCACTGGAATTTAATAAGGAACCCCCGTGTATAGGATATACTGCACACATTTGTACACTACACAAACGTCTGAATACGCTCGAAAAATGAAAAGCAATGATTTCGCCCTTCCTAATTAAATTTTCGGCATCTGAGTTTTCCTTAAAAGAAATCATTTATGTTTCAAAGAAGTAAATTCAGAACTAAAATTCTGAAAACAACAAGCAATTGTAAACACGTCAATCGTTTTAAGCATATTGCGTGCAATGTTTCCTACGATATGATAGGAATATGATATGGAGGAGTTGGTTTTGAGGAATTAAATAATGTGGCGATAGTCTGTAAGGTCACATGGTCACATTGCCTTCCTTGTAGGAAAATTTACCCCGTCTCTCTTACCAACCGTGCAGTAGAAAAAGGGTTCTATTTTTATATGAACGGATGAGAAAAAATTAAGTGATGCACATGTATTTTGCTTGCATAATGAAGAGGAAAGTCTAGAAACCGCAGAACACATAAGTCGACTGTGGAAAATTTGATGCATTCGTGAATGAGCACTAAAGGCTGGACGCGAAAATAAAACATTTTACCTCGTCGTGGCAGTGTAAATGAGAATCGATCAAGAAGAACGAGACACTCTCCTTTCTTTTGCGGTATCCTCAAAACGTATTGAGCTACCGAACTGAATTTCTCCTGTTGGCTTCGTCATGTATGGTGAGCGTCAAACGGGGTTGGAACACGTCGTTCTCTGCAACGATACGCATGAGACATGTTCAATCCTACAAAATGATATGCAGTAGAGCATCGATTATCCGAACCCCTAGGGACGAGGGCCCGTTCGGATAATTGATTTTCGGATAATAAGTCGTAAATTGAAAACATTATTTCTCTTTACAAAAACGAAGGTTTTTTATTACAAAATCATTTCTAACATACTGTTAATATAATTACAGCAACCTGTATACTGTACTGTAATGTATTACTAAGGCTAAAAATAACTGAATTAGGCCTAAAACTGAGTGTAATTAATAAAACCCAAAAGTTAATTTAAACAAAATTACAGTTTAATGATAATCATTGTACTATAAAATTAATTAAAAAACAGACATTTGGTGACGGAGACTTCCGTTGACACAGCTTGTTTATCAATTGTAAATGTGTTTATCGAAGTTTGTTGATGTAAGCGTGTTTATCGCTTGTAAGGCTGTATAGCTACAGCGTTTATTTATTACTGTACAGTACTGTAATAATTTATAGTTTACAATTTTTTATGTTCAATAAATATCCAATACGCCTACACCTGTCCAATACATTAATGCACAGTACACAATTGTACTTTTTATTGAGTTCGAATAATAGATCGTTCGGTTAATGGATGTTCGGATAATCGATGCTCTACTGTAGTATAAGTCCGGTCTTGTACTCTCAATTTGCGCACTTGACACACAACTTTCACCGAAGCTGTAAACAGATAAAACTTTATACCGGGAGACGGGCGTCCGCGCGAGGTTCCGCTGCGTCGACGGCGGCGAGCACCAGACGGAGGATTCTAACAATTTTTACAAAATAATTACCGCTGCGAGAGACAGACAGGCTGGCTGCCACCAAACCGGTTTCGTGCCGCAAGTGTCCGGCCAGACCGCCCAGCCACCAAGGTAACACGATCCGCCCTCTTCAACACGCAGCTACGACGATGACAATCTATGCACGCGGTACGTCGATTTCTCCATCCGATATCTATTCTTACCAAAGGACGGTGTGGGCCTAACGTAACGGCGTCCTCGATTCTGTAGCGGCACGAAACATCAGCCAGCGCGTCGAGTGTCGGTTCGGACTGTACAAATCCACTCGTCAAGATTTTAACGGGTTTCATTCAGAACAACGTAGAAATGGCGAAACGTTTGGTTTTAATAAAAATAAATCCAACGGTCTATAGTTTTTCTGAATTTAAGCAACGTTAAAACTAAAAACAGGTTCAAATACGTAGGACTGAAGAAGAAACAATCAAATTCTGAAGTATAGTGGGTAACAACTCGTTAAGTACATGGCCGATACATGTTATCATTTTAAGTAACAAAACAAAACAACCAATTTTTAAAAACACAGTAGAAAGTTGTTAAGATTTTGGCTTGCCGGGCTGCAAGGCCGTGGTCCAAGGTTGTCCAAAGCAAACGTTTTGCCCGTACTTTCGACGGCCATCTTCAGTGCAGAAGGGTGACAAACACTGACACTGACAAGCTTGGACTACGTCAAGCCAAAATCTTCCGGTGGTGAAAGCCTTAGACATAACAGTTATCGTTATTAAACTCCAAACGTACGCGTTGAAAAAAAAAAATTTAGAGCAAAACAAACGCTACGGAAATTATGTTTTGAAGACGATCCTGTTGACCAGGGGTCTCCAAACTATGGCCCGCGAAGAGTCACTGTCTGGCCGACAACCCGGCCGATGCTGCGTGCAGTTTTTAAATAGATGGTCAAAATACTTCAAATATTATAACATTTTACTAAATAACTAAACAAGAAATAAGTATAAAATCAAAGTACAGGGCTAACTTGTCAGACGAACACTTGAAATCCATTCTAGTGATACTTTTGTTTACATTATTTAGAATAAATGAATGTGTTTTATTTGGACAAGTCTGCTCAATTTTTATTTAAATACCTATTTTATTGACTTATTTTGTAAACTTAAAAAATTAAGTTTACTATGTGTGTGTGTGTTGTTGGCCCGCCTGAATTCCAAAATTTTTCAGTTCGGCCCAAGTCAAAAAGTTTGGAGACCCCTGCTATAGACTAACGTTCTGAGATAAGATACGAAATGAAAGGGGAAGGAAACTGGTAAATGTAAAAGAACATTACATAAAGAAACTTTCTACAAGATAATACTAATTTCTACGTTAAGGCGACATGGAGGGGCTCTATCTGTTGGAGGGGCTATTAAACAATCGACGGGTAATATACTTTTTTTTTTAATTCCTGTCGTGAAGCGTTGCAAATTGTTGGCGTATTAATGTCGTAAGCCGGGAACCCCATTAGGGCGCGATCGAGCCGACGTTAATAACGTATAGACGTTTCGCGAGGGTGGCGCCGGAGCTCATGTCGACGGATTTTTCAATGTAAATCACCACAGGTTGGGGGGGGGGGCGCAGAGCTTCTGTAATAACAATTTTAAACCTCTTAACGGGAGGAAGGAAGTCATTTTATGAAAGTTTCGATGAGAAACACACACACACACACACACACACACACACACACACACACACACACACACACACACACACACACACACACACACACACACGAGTTTCCTCTTTAGGTCTCTCGCCTGGCCTTTAAGTACTCATGACGATTACTGTCGAAGATATAAAGTTCAGCGCTAAAACTTTCAATTGACTACTTACTACTTTCCTCAAAACACACAGAGACGCACAACATTGGTACCCACATTATTACACAATTTTGGTGTGTTTCATTGAGCTCATCGTACCGCCATTGAGATTCTGTGTTTACCGTATAATCCGATATGTGAGGCAAGGTTATTTAATATCGATACACTCGCTAATCGTCTCTTCCTTTCTTTCTAAACAACAATACACGAACTTCGTTTATAGGATTTTTTTTAAAAGTAAACTCAGATTAAAGAATAACCAATACATCAAAATCTGTGTTCGTGCTGCTGCAGTCTTCGCAAAATGTCCCAGTTTGTCTGCATACCCAAGTCCTAATACGTGGACGGCGTGCCCACAACTTCTCATGTTCATAGCTACATGGAGGAAACATCAAAAAATTTTATTTGTTTAATTTTAGCATCACATTTAATAATGAAGCTCGTTTTTACTTAGATGAGCAGTCAAAAAAATGTGTACCTACTTCAAATAAATGATTATTTTTTGCTACTATTCTTCGCCAATTTAAAATATTCATTAACTGCAAGCGTCTTTGACCTTAGTTTACCAAACATTTACTCCGATTACTGCAATTTTTCCTTTGAAGTACCTGACGAATTACACCCGTCGGTGTTTAGAGAGAAACTACAAACTTCTAAAGAATCGAGGATATAGGCCTACGTATAACCGCCTACAGAAGTTTAGAAAACGGTCACAGACTGGGTACAGAACATAGGTGGAAACGGAAATCAGAAATCTTTTGATCAAACGGGGCGAATGACGTAAGACGCCTTTCGTCTATGATCTGATCATTTCTAAAACGAATTACTTTTTAGTTCAGGCGTCTCTTATCAGTCGGCTATTCGTTGTAACCGTGACCGTACCAACAGATTTCCACTAACCCTCTCTACCAAAAAACAAAATTACTTTATCATCGTATCCTCGCCGTCCTTTTTTACATCTCCATATAACAATGCCGATTTTTGGAATGAGCGAACGTTCCATGCATGTTGCAAGTTTTATTTCAATCATTTTTACATATTTAAAACAAATTATTGAATGACTTTACTTTTTTAATTTAGTTTTATCTTATCCCCACATTTAAACGCCTTAAAAACGTCTCACATGGATAAATCATTTTATCGACATCGACTTTCATACCTGTAAAGAAGGTTCTGATAAAGCCAAAACTATGCAAAATTTGTTATACAGACTTATTAAACTTCATTACTCCAATCCGTAGCATGGTATCCACACAAAGTCCAAAATTTGTTACATTCCGTTCGATATTTTTCGACGGATGTGAATGCGCGCAAACGGTTACACGTAACAAATTGGCCGCGCTGTCGTGACGGGGCGAGTCGACTCGCCGCGATATCTAAAGCTAAATTGGAAGAAATTGGATTGGGCGTGTGTGCGGCACGTGAAACGCCAACATAGCGAGACAAAATTCCATTTCCTTTCGCACAGCGTCAGCGAAAAACACATTTCTACTGCTACTCCCCATTTGGCTAAATTGCAATCACCCCCTTCGTCATGAGCGTACTTTATACCGTTCCGCTTTGTTCGTACGTTGACGGATAACAATGTCTGGCCCAATAGGCTACTAGACCTGCAATTGAAACCTGCCGCGCACAGTAGGCCTATATGGTTTTCAAGTAGCAGATAACCTTCGTGAGGAAGGTCTGAGTGTATCTATATGAAAAAAACTGTAACCTAATTTTTTTTCGAACCACGTTACATGTCTTGCAGTTGTATTTCGCTGAATGTACATAATTCCTTGGATGAAAAAAAATGTTCGCTCACGAAGCGGATGCCACTCAGAATTCCTACGTCAAAGTTAAATGCGCAGCCACTGGAGTGTAATAACGATGTCTTGGACACGCAAAAACGTTACCGTATTAAGAAAACACAACGCAGCGGCAAATTACACGCTTTCATTTTTTAAATTTAAACAGCTATACTTCAAACCGCTTGAATGTTTTAACCATTTTGGCTTTAAGGTTTATCGTAGTACTTATCGTAGCAGGCATTCTCCTCCTTGTATTAAATGACTCTGGTGACAGAAAACTGCCGATTTTTTCTGTATTGAACAATTTTTATAGCTCCCTCAGCCAAAAGAATGGCAGTCGGAAGCCTTTGATAGGTTCCTAATTACGTGACACGTCTGGACACTATCTCTGTGCGCCAATCAGAATGTGCCCTTAGTAAGAAGACATTACCGATTGAGTCCACGCTGCTGCCGCGTTGCCAAAATTTACCGTCACGTTAGCATTTATCAACCTCAGTTTATCATCTTCAATGGAACCTACCCATCATTTCGTCATCATTCTCCTGTTGGTATAGCTGTTATCATAAACAGAAACTAAAATTAACTAAATTTTAGTCGGATAGCCAGAGAAATAATCATTTGTTGTGACGTTTAATAGTGTACAGAATCGTGTCACAACGTACCTACACTGATGCAAGATAAACAATTAATCACGGCTGATAACCGTTTCTTTGATGCTGACTGTCGTCCTTTTCGCCGAGGGAGCTATACCATGTGTCTAGCTAGCGACGTCTTATACAAATACAATTTTTGCATGTTGTGTATTCTCTCTTAAACTGACAGTTGTTTCATAAGCACAAAAACAGCATTTCGTGTTGACACGTAACAACACATATACGTACCCCTCTGAATAGGGCTATTCATCGACACTACTGAATGGGTGGAACACAGAGGTTGGTTCCGCTGGCTCGTACACGGAGAGGCTTCGGGGGAAGATGTTACCTCGATAGGTAGAGGGGAGAGAGAGTAATAGTTAATGGAGAAACAGACAGACGGACGAATTTTCTTAATTTTTAAAAACTTTCTGTACGAGTTCATTTCCGAAACGATTAAACGCGAATATACCTTCCTTAGCACTATATAGGTGGAATAAATTAGTTATAACGCGACAATGCACTTTTCACTGATGTTACCTCGATAGGTAGAGGGGAGAGAGAGTAATAGTTAATGGAGAAACAGACAGACGGACGAATTTTCTTAATTTTTAAAAACTTTCTGTACGAGTTCATTTCCGAAACGATTAAACGCGCATATACCTTCCTTAGCATTATATAGGTGGAATAAATTAGTTACAACGCGACAATGCACTTTTCACTATAGCTAACTATAAATATTTCTTATCAACACTGAAGTATCAATTGAACACAAACACACAGTTACGATCATCCTATCATCCCAACGTCAAAGTCATGACGCCATTATGAACGATGTAGAGTAGCGCAGACAATATTGTTGCGGAATTTTTGCACTTGAAATGTCCGTCATTTTATATCATGTGTACTTCTCCCGTTATAGATAAACAAGATTATGACACTGCTTTTTACGCTTCTCGATACGTTAAACTTAGAGCGCCCTTTCGAGACATAATTGGTGGAAAGATTATACACCTAGAATATTTATTTTATAATCACAACCGCCATGTTCTTATAGTGACAATAACGAGATCTCATAACAGCAATTCCTCGTATCCTGCCTACGTAACAACACCTCGAGTAGGCCTCCAATTTACGTACATACAGTATGTTCCAACTTTTGTTTCCATACAGGTCTCTCCTTACGTCTTCGATCGAGTTTCACATTCGCGTGTATTAGACACCCTGAATAACATAACAAGTTTCATTGCAAGCAGACATTGAAAAGCATAAAATACTCGTTCCGCAGTTATCACGTGTAGGTTAATTTTCTTCCGCTATTTTTGAAGGACGAATTAGCCCACTTATAGTACTCACCAGTCTAAACTGATATGTATTAATCCTCACGAAAAGCTCTGTTGTCTACAAACTATAATGCTAGGGGAATGGATTACTGAAGAGAGTATGAAGGTAATAAAACTCTTAAAATGTGTGTGTGTGTGTGTGTGTGTGTGTGTGTGTGTGTGTGTGTGTGTGTGTGTGTGTGTGTGTGTGAAATAAAGTTCGTGGGCCGAAAAACACTCATTCAGATTATTTTCGTGTCAAAAATAACTGCACAGTGAAGAACATAATAGTTAGTAATTGATACAATTTTCTACAAAATTTTATACCTACGTCAGTTAAAAAAAAAATTCGCTTTTAAAGTGGCGCTCTTGGTTGGCCAATTTTATATACAGTAGGTGTGTGTACTTCTCTCGTTACAGGTAAACAAGATTCTGACACGAAAGAAGTCGTGTGTAACACGCACAATTATGTTTCGCCAGGTCGAAACGCCTAACTCAGGTCAAAAATCGTTTCATAATTCTGGAACCATATAAACAATTTTTCTAACGGACACAAGATAACGTAAAAATATCGCATCTGACCCCCCCCCCCGCTAAGCGCGCGTACAAACACAGAGCTAGCGTAGCTCGAAACGTCAAACTACGAAGAATATAAATTTTTGGTGCAAAAGTTATCGCAATTTCTCGAAGGAACCAAGGGAATGTTAGAACGCCACAGCCACTGTGCAATACTTGAACGAGCGAAGGGAGTTCTCAGTTTTAACTTGACCGTTCGCCATTTGTCTGTCTGTCAATTTGGGGTAGGCCTAAGAGTGTCTCACGATAACTCTTGAATGGATCAACCAATTTTCGTAAAACTTGGGACGTGTGTCCTCACTTTACCTTACAGAACCCTACTGTTTTGGGACTGATCCCCACACAATAGGAGGGGGAGAGGCAAGAATGTGAGGGGGTCCAAGTTTTGAAAATATCGCAAAATTCCGTGTGGAATATGAAATTAAAGGAAATTTTAAGCCAAACATGCATTTAGTGTTCATGACTGAATATTTTAAAATCTTGGGACGCCGGGGCCAAAAAGCGGGTGAAAAGTTTGATGAAATACCAACTACACGTGCCGTACAAAAATTAAAAGGAATTTTAACTAAAGTCTGAATACAGTGTTAAATTTTTTATTTTTTTATCTCAGGCCCCAAAAATGGGATCAAAATTTGAAAAATTGTTAAAATCCACCTTGATGTTAGACTAAAGGGAATTTTAACACAAATCCGACTGTTGGAATTTTTAGGATTTATTATGATTGCTCTACAATTATTAGTATAGTAAACAAAAAATAGTAGGGTAATTGGGAATTTCGCAATTTTTATGACAACTGAATCACTGTGGTCCAATATCAAAATTTATGTAATAATAAATGTACATCGTTCAAAATAGTGAGCAAGTTTTGCAGCTCAGGGAGCGCACTAATTTACGAACGCTTTAAGTTTATTGTAAAACACATGTCTCTGCGTAAACGCAAGTAATTTATCAGTCAGCCGTTATAGACAGAAACAACATCAATTCCGCACGCTTACAACCATCTATAAACACAACATACATTAAACGATGTGTAAATATAGGCCTACACTCGTGCGCGCGCACCAGTGTCGCTCGTAATTCTACGATGTCACATATCGCCAACACAAGTGTAACAAAGCAATCAAAGGGAAACAGCACTGCACGCACGATACTCTGATTGAAGTTGACTCAGCTGCCGAACGACTGTTTTCATTATTACGTTAGACAAGGCCAGATAGAACGTACACAGATCACGTAATCTAGAATAAAGCTAGAAACGGAACCAATACGAACGCCGTGTAACAAGGATTTTCGAAACAAGGAAGAGAATCGCGTAGGAAATTACACAGTCGAGAAAAGGGGGAGACACGAATCCGACGCGAGTGGGTGACGAGAGACGGAAGGGGTGCAAGAATTTTACTTGCAGCCGTCGCGTCCGTCCTCCTTCCCAATTACCACTGGCAAAGTCAATGGGATCGCTCTGTCGGCCAGACAACGCATCTCGATCTCGACTTCATTCAGTCGCTAATTGATCTGTCATTTTTTTGGCCGACTATCGATCGATCGAAACGTATATAAGTTCGGCGACTGAGTCCGTGATTGCCTCTCTGTCGGTAAACCAAACCACGGCTGACGCCAACAATCACGACGGCGTAAGGGTGAAAGGGGATGAAACACATCACAACCCTCCGTTTTGTGCCAGCACGACCTGCAGATAACACATGCATCGCGTTGCCGCCCGATTTAATTAAAAAGCAAATATTAAATATAAAATGCGCGTGCACGCTTCTACACCAACGTTATCAACAAATACGAGTTTACATTAACAGTACATAAAACAGCTTGGCATCACCGCATTCTGCTTTTTTTTTCATGAATTAAACAATAATCCACCCGTACTTACGTATGCAAGACTTCAAGGGAGTCTGGGTGCATAATGATGACAAACTCGGGTCATATGGGGCGTTGTGGGTTCGAATCTAGCTCAAAATAAAAAACTTTCACGGATTCTATCCGAACTGTGGACTCAACCAGCCATGTTTTGGATACCTACCGTCATCAGATACTTATAGGAGATCTATCCTTCGTGTTAACACCTTTGACGTACTTTGAGTAACGTACCTGCGAAAACCCTAAACGATGTCGAGAGTTAAAAAACGTTAACTTTAACTACCTGTCGATGAGTCTTTTATGAACTTACTTTATCATGGAAAAATTTTTCTGCGTTTATACAGAGAAAAGCAGGACCAGTGCCGTAAGTGGGATACACAACTTCTCACTGGGTAAGTCGCAAAAATAAACTCTTTCACGTACAATCTGGAGGTAGGCAGTACCAGAGATCGATATGTATAACATACAAAGTACGTTGTGATTAGCGAATCCCCACGGAAATATCCTGGAACTGAGCAACTGAATATCAAAGCACGAAAAAAAAGGTAGATCTAAAAAAGCGGCTACTCATTTTCTTTAGACCTGTGTACTTGGTTAGCAACAGTGATATCGGTTCTTGATATCAATTAACTGGTTACAGCAAAAACTACTTACATAGTAGCCTATACGATAAGTGGCGAGAAATGGTTTTTTGCTTAAAACTAAAACGATCTGAAATAAGTGACTAAACAAAATTAGAACCGTCAACAACACTCTTCACAAGTCGTAAACATAAAATATTACACAATCATATTAACAAGTTTACGAAACTGTAGTATTATCCACTCGGTTTAGAATGACATACGTGTGTCCAAATGCCTGATCTCATTCAGCAAGTTCGACTGCCTTGATAACGACAATACTACCGAAGAAAAGGAGACAATTTAAAATAACTTACGCGCAGATGGTAAAATAGTTTCTTTTGTCATTGCCGTTTAAAATGATTTTAAGTCTCAGTAGGTTTTGCAATGAGCAGAATGCGTGCGTGACCGCCCAACGAAAGGATGAAAACAAGAGGCTGGAAAAAAGAATTCGGAAGTACAGTATGAATTGGGCAAGTGGTGGAGAAAGGCTTTACTACTGCACACAAAAGAATAAATACTGGTGTATGACAAATAAAATAAAAAAATATCAAACAACGTCCTGTGTGTGTGTGTGTGTGTGTGTGTGTGTGTGTGTGTGTGTGTGTGTGTGTGTGTGCGTGCGCGCGGCTGAAGTGGATTTAAAGAAACATTTGTGACAAGCGCAAAGGGTTAAGGAAGGAAGGGTGGTAGGCGGATGAATGGAACAAGAAAAGTAAAGTAAGGAAAGGAAGGGTGTCGAAACAGAAGGGATTCAGAAAAAATAAACAAATAAAAGGGGTAACCAACCCCCAAATGTTGGCTGGTTGTGATTCAATTCTTTACGTAACAGGTTTCAACCCTCGCTTTATCGTTTTTCAATCGAACCATACAACCAAGCGACCATAGGAACAACTCTTTGGTGTATACATTTCGATTATCTAAAAAAACCTCAATGAATGGACGGCTTCTAATACCCTGGATCGATTACTATCGGTTTTCTATGCGGTACTAAGTTTGTTTTTGGTGCAGTCTAATTCCAACCACCCACGCCGCGAGATTACCAACCACAGTGCCGGCACGTTCCAATCATCTGTTTATATTATCTTAATTGAACCTACAATACTGTAAAACTCAGAATCTGCTATAAAAGAGTGAACGGTTTAAGGAACAAAGGTATACGCCTAGGTATTTAATGAACACACCAAAGGGCGGACGGCACCGTCTGGATATCGAGATTTTTCATAGATTCAATGGTGTGTAACTATTATAAATTACTTCTCCCATTGCCAACATCGTCAAATCTAATTATACTTTTTACTTATTGTTCCTCACAATTATTTATAATCTTTTACTAAATTTTTAGAAATATCTTGTTTCCTTTGTTTCCCATAAAGCGTGCTTCAACTTCAAGACATCTTCCAAAATGTCTGGAATACTCTCGACACAGGAACACTCATCACCGTCCAAACCCAATTTAATTTACCTTAATCCCTTATTGTACAGTCTTCACGCTGTGTTTAGTTGTAACTCGATCCTTTTGCTAATTAGTTTCTTGTTTTTTTTTTTTTATTTTGTTGAGAGATAGAGAGACGACCATTGATTCGTGTGTCAAAAATTCTTTTCAGATATTACGTTAGTGGAGTATGTGACGTAACTGACTTACCTGGAAGTAGAAGAGTCCTGAGAATACTGTTTACAGGTTTCAAAAGTGTCTTGAGGGAGGGCGACACAGCGCGATGGTCAGCGAACCTGACTAGGAAGCGCAGAGCAACGGTTCGAATTCATCTTGGAACAGATCGTCTATCGGCCTCTGGATGTAACCACCTTAATGGTTTCCTGTAGACACTTATGTAGCGTGTTTAACTACACCGGCCAAACAGTGTACCGTACACTGAATTGTGACCTACCTCTGACCCTAAACAGCTGTCAATGTAGTAGACGATGTATTTGTAACTTTTGTAACACCGTATGAAACTATACACGGAGAAGTTCATGAACATGGTTGTTAGTTAAATTCCGACGCTAGATTATTTCTCTGTATTCCTACGTTTACGCCAAAGTGAGTCTGAAAAACATTAACGGAATCAACTGTGTCCCGACCGACGGACATGCATGCATAAATTATTTTCGTCAACATTCATCGCGGTATATTCTGAAACCTCAACACACACACACACACACACACACACACACACACACACACACACACACACACACACACACACACACACACACACACACACACACACACACACACATGCAGGCCAGTGGGGAACCTGCGCTCCGCTCTACACCCAACTATTTGACAACTCATAAATTATTCATAGCGGACGGCGGTTGATAATTATAACAAAAACGACAGTGAATGGAGTAAAAACGAGATGACGGCGTAAATTTGGAGGTCACCGCCGACACACACACACACACACACACACACACACACACACACATCCCAATACCTATTTAAATCGTTTCGTGTGCTGGTAGATTGTGACATATCAATTACGCGCGTGTGGGCGGCCGCATTAGGTGACTGCATACGACACGACTAGCGCTAATTACGTAGATCCATTACCAGAAACGCTTGCTTACACTATTTTTCGTGGAAACTTTGTGAGGATGGATGATAATGTTATCGGATTTGTTATAAAATTACGAAGAATGTTCTGTATCGGCAGAATATAAAATTAAAATTCTACAAAGTTGCGCCAGTTTTCAATTTTAATGTGCAGTTCTGAAATATTGACCGTAATGTAATCGAACAAAAAACAAACTGGAAATGAAATTTCTAGGCTAGGTTGCCGGATGCACCTTACTAGATAAGAACGCGAACAAGGATATTCAAAAGGAATTAAATATCATCGAGACTTCCAGATAGTAAAAGTAGTAGACATGTAGACCAAGTAGCCTTTTGTCTACGCATCGCTGGGGATGGACGACCTCAGTGGGTGAAACACATTTTCTTTTAATGCTTAAAGCTTATGATAAAAACAACGGATGTAATTAAATAAGGTAAGATACGCAGATATGCGCGTCTCCCCTTTAATTAACGATGCTGTGTCACTTTACAGCAGACACATCGATTCACTTTTTAACGATCTGAATTCGTTTACTTCGACGCTAAAATTGCGTATTCCTTAACGGCTCTTTCACTCAAGCTACATACTCGAATTAATCAGACTGGAGTATACCGTATTGCACTGTGACATTTCGTTTAAGATTTTCTGGTGTGTATCTCGCCGATCTTCAAAGAACGCCTTCCCGCCAATTCATGCGCACATGTACCCAACAGTATACAATGTCGCACATTGAACGATGCGGTGTGATTTTCTCTTCCGTCATCTGTATTCAATACGCGAACGGAAGTACTATAGTTGTATGCGCAAAAATTACTGTCAAAACAGTGGAGAGAAGTTTTTATGTCTTCGTTAACGTATAAACGTCGTAATGAACAAAACAAACGGTTTGTGTACAGTTCTGATGCGTACTGCTCGCAGTTACGCACTGAGACACGCGTCTCCTTCGATGCATTACAATCTAGAGAGTTACACGTCGCATCCAGTTTTGGAAACACTTCAGCCATAGCATTACTGGGCGAAACGTGGAAGACACGAGATTGGGCTACAATAGTTTATACGTAGCAGATGGACGGTTTGGCTAGTAACCTACTAGATTTACACCAACAACGTAACCATCCTTGCTGAACCTCGTTACCAGTACGATATATTCTGAAACGCATGCGAACCATGGCCGGCTATAGTAGAAGGCCGGAATATTAAACGTGGCAACTTTGCGTCTGAGGGCCATACGCATAGTGCAATAAAATATTATATTTTATATTATATTTTAAAATATTATATAAATGTTATATTTTGATTTAATTTCATACCATTACTAAAATCATGAGTAATTTATAGCTAAATCTAAATTACAGGTCTGTGCGCACATAGTACAATACGTTTAAGTTGAATAAAATTTGTGAATTAGTGTTAGGCCAACAGTATTTTACATAATAAACTTTTAATCTGCAATAAATGAAGAATTATAAAACAGCTGTTAACCGGTAATTAAAAATGACGCAATTTGATTACGGTACTGAAATACATAAAGTAAGAGATCATCTAGTCGGCCTCAAATATCAGCTGGTTCCTGTGTTGCCACGTTTAATATTCTGGCCTTCTACTACAGGCGGCCATGATGCGAACCCATGGCAATGTGCTGACCAGTCTAAATTTGGTTAACAAAACGAATACCGTACCACCGTAATTAATATTCCATTCCGCCATCTACCGAAGCCAAAAGACACAGTGGGTACCAAACAAAAGGATAAATCGTCACACGTTAACTCACGTGAGATAAGAATAGTTTTGTTTTGTCTAATGCGAGCGCTATGGTGGTCAGTACAGTCTCTCTCAACTTGGCGAGAATTGCTGATTGTCAAACCAAAGGACTAAGCAGAGACGGCATGTGTGAGCTTTATTTTAAGACATAGTAGCTCTCCTAACCACTCCATCTTAACTGGGTACACAACATATTGGGCACATTGCGTTCAATTCAAACCACAAACTAAATCTCAACTTTAATAAAAAGGCATTTTTAATTACGGTAAATGACAGGTGTTATCTGACAATAAACAAGATGAACGCAGAAATTCCGGAATACAACACAAGCATCTCGGGGAATATTAATTACTTTTCAAAATGTTTCCGTAATTTATAATTCCTTAAAATTTAGTGCTAATACATATTCCGTTTAAAAGTCCCAAAGGCGTCGTTACAACAAGTACAGATCTCTCACTCCCTTTTCCTACCGCGGCGTCTCTGGACTTACGAATTATTCAAGTGCTGCAGCAACTCTGGCAAGCGAAAATAAACAAACGCGACCGAATAAAAGAGAGTAATTCACGAACTGCTTCCCACACGAAGAACCAGACAGCCGCTACAGCCAACAGACTTTTGATTCACATTTATTTATATTCATTTATTCATTTTGTTTATATTAATAAAGCACTTAGTAGGCGACAGGTCCAAGAATCAAAAACTTCTTTGAACAGCTGCCTCAACCACCCTGCAGCGCGTTCCTTTCCCATTTCAGAGCAACATCTTCATTCTTACTTGTGTCATTTACAACTGTTGCCTTCTTTAGTCTCACTTTATTTTTCTTTTTTTTTTTACTTGCTGTACTGCCAATTTTTGTACATCATCGCACTTCTTATCGAAGCCCTGTCTAGGATGTTTTTAGCAAACTGTTAAATCTAGGTACCGTTGTCGTTACTGCTTTAGCACAGAAACAACGCACTGCTCGAAGAAGAAACAAATATTGCGTTCATGTAATTTTACTGCTAACAAAAAATATTTCTACGTGTGACAATATATAATAATAATAACAGATTCGTTACCTCTGGGTTCACTTTATGAAAATATTAAATTGCCATGTTTGGTGCACACAATAAGGCTTAACGAAATGAAACCGTATTCCCTGCGGCTTGACCCTCACAGAATCTACGCGTTTTCTACGAAACCCATCAGACGGCAACGTGTAATTTATTAATAAACAACACATAAATTACACTAATTCAGGTGGTGCAAAACACAAACCTAACAACAGCTCAGAACGGTCATCAAAAGTCGAGTGATTACAGGGCTTGGTCACACGAAAACAAGGAAAATTGTGCTCGCAAAAAACGTTATCAGTTGCGATCAAAAGGGTATCCGAAGCGTATAACCATAAACAACACGATGACAGGGTATTTTACAACGTAAAAAAAAAACGGCAAAAAATATTTTCCGTATAACGGTATCCGAGTTTCCTATCTGGTGCGTAACGCACTGTCAGTCAAACCGTCGACGTCGACAGTGCGTATGAAATACGTACGTACGGAATTAAAACTTACGCTCTAAAATTTAAATCCACATAATCTTTACCGTGCGTTTGATAGAATTAACAGATCCATTGTATGGGACATTATGTATAAGAGGTATTATTATAAAAATCGTATAGGTGTATTTTTGTACAAGAATAGTATTGTCTCTAGGAGAGGATTTGACAGAGGAGTACATTAATCAGGGAGTGCTCCAAGGCTGCATTAAAAATCTCCAACACTTTTGATACCTACTGTATATTGATGATGTAGAGAGTGGAATTTCAGAGTGGATCCCCGAATAAAAATAAATAATAGAACATCCTAGAATACAACGTCGCTCACGGACGACCAAGTGATAATCGAAAACAATGAATGCGAGCTCCAGAGATCGATGTTTCAGTTACAAGCCTGTTCGAATTACAACATGAAAATTTCTACGCAGAAGACAAAAACTATTGCTTTTGTAGGAAAATTCTCCTTACATAACTGATTAGATTCTCCTAATATATAATTGTATTAGATTATAACACTACAGAGTAGATGTCACGTTTCCACTATCGTGGCTGTGACATGACGTAGATCATGATGTTGATTATAAGCTGGCCCACGTTTCGATCAATATATCAACAATCGACGAAAACAAGGAGAGAATCGATTAAAATTTTGCAAGGTAATGGCTGTGCCGCTGTTTTATGATTCTGAAATTTGAGTTTCGGTGAAGAAACATCCGAGTAGGATACACGCATCGAAGACGAGATTCTCGAGATCTGGTAAAGGCTGCACACGAAGAAACCGATTTCAAAATGAATACGCCAAAGAGTTCAAAACTTTTAGTATCCAAGATTGCACTGAGGAAAACAAAGAGAGGTGGCCTGTTCATCTGAATAGGATTTCGTACGAAGTTCCTGAGGAAGGAACTAAGGAAGTCTGGGAATACAATCCTATTGGACAAATAAGTATAAAAAGACCTACGAAGTGTTGGCGATGTGGACGTTCTGCCTTTGGGACAGTAACAGACGATTCGCCTTTTCCCTGATGGAATAATAAACAGGAAACAAATCATCTTTACCGATGTCCTGTAAAACAGTTACCAAATTTATTTTACAAAACACCGTTTCAATCCATCACACGGAACACCGCTTCGCGTCAGTACTGCAATTTATCACTGGTGTTCATACAGAACACTTACTTCTGAAATCTACCAGAAACTTTTAAACAGACAAAGTTGTAGTAGTTCGACTAGTTGCATGCCTCGATGGCTTGGCTTGAACGGTTCGATATATCGTGTTTTTATCTTAAACCAATCGACCTGTAATCTTGAATACACAGCTATTAAATCTGTCAAAATGTATTTGTACGTGGACGCGTTACGACGGGTTTAGTAAACCTGTACCCGAAGTAACCACCGCGCTAACCCCGGCTGCTGAACCACCGTACACGTCCGACAGTGTACAAAAGCAATATGGACAAAAACTACACCTCACGGATAACTGTACATACAAGCAATATGGACAAACACTACACCTCACGGATAACTGTACATACAGGCAATATGGACAAACACTACACCTCACGGATAACTGTACATACAGGCAATATGGACAAACACTACACCTCACGGATAACTGTACATACAGAACGACATACGTGACTACAGTGTTGGAGGATCGTTTGTATCTTTACCCCCGACATACACCAGCCTTATTTATTCCATATAGTTCTTTGGACGTGACAGTACATCATTTCCGCGCCAAAGGATTCAAATTCATGGCGGTAGACTGGCATGAAAAGTCTACAATTTTCTTTCTTCGCCACACAGCACAACAACCGCTCGCTGACAATACACAGAACGGGCCCATCCCTCTGGGCGTACAGTATGCGGGCGGGCTGGCTGGCGTATGTGTGTGATTTCAAAAAGCAACAGACAATTGTTGAAATCAAGCGAAAACCTGTCGCCACAACGCGTGCACGGGCGCACATTGTATGGCACACAACAAACTGTCTGCCCGCCCCTCCGTCCCCACCCACCACGTTCACGTAATTCATTTCTGTTTATTTTTTTTTTACGGTACTTTTATCTAATTCCAATCTCTTTTTTTGTAGCAGAATTTCAAAATGTTTTATACGTTCTGTTAACTGTAAATATTTCTCTCCAAGAGTTTTCCGAGCTTTTGTTTTTTACCTTCAACGCTCGCTTTTGTTTTGTTCCCTCGTGCAGGATAAAAGTGGGGAAGCATACAGTGTTTACTTATTTAAACACTGATTAACAAAATGGTTTTATGTGGTATCAACACGTTTCGTCGATGTTTACCATATGCCTTTGCAAAATGAAAGTTTAAAGCGTACGCCAATAACTCTCATTACAATTTCATGAATATGTGTGTTCAGTCAGCTGTGGAACTACTAACGATTTCATGAATTACTAGTCTTACTATCTGCACTCGTACAGCATTTTCAGAACTTGTACACTTTTACCTCTACGATTTCCTCTTCCACTTGCGAAATAGTCTACTAAGCGCAAATATACGACGTGAGAATCCGTATTCCGGATCGGTTGAGAGGATCTTCTCAATGTAGGAATGTATTGAACTATGAAGCACCTTATACGTTACACAATACCTACTCGATCTGACAACACTACCAACACTACTGGATGCTGAAATTATGACGGTAGCAAAGCGAGAAAAGAAAACATACAGGTTGGTAATAACGTAAACCAACTTTTACGACGAAATAAATCTTTTAAAGTAAAGGACAATAAATTTTGTATGCGGTAAAAGATTACTTAAAACGCCTAACGAAATAGGAATACTGTCATTTCCCAGATAAACGTAAAACAGACATTCAACGGCTTTAAATTGTTATAATTTAGAGTACAGACTACAGAATACAGAGCTTGTTACAGCACCCTGAGGTTCCCCTATTGGTTTCTCACGGCGGGGCCACGATGGTATTCCAGTTTCCAACTTGAGGCTTGGAATAATCAACCACCAGGCTTGACCGTCGATGCGTGCACAGTCTCTGCTACTCGTGACACGTCTGGGATTCTGCCAGTCTGGTAAGTAAACGTGTAATTTCTTAACTATACGTTTTTTTCAGGGAAGAGGGAAGTTTTAATTGGATGTAATCTACGTTTTTCCAACAGTTCGGAATGGTAATAAAAATTGTTACACTTTACTGGCTTTGTTCTCACGTAGCCTTCCGCGACTGGTGTCCATTATGATTTTTTAAGTCTTCTTCCGGTATGGACCGCGTCAAAAAATGTCTTGTATTACGACGTTTCACTCATATTACAATGAGTATCCTCCGGTCTGTGTGACGATGAGGCTGGGAAGCGAACTCAGGCTGCGTTCGCGTGCCAGCCTCATCGTCACACACATCTGAGGATACTCACTGTAAGTGAATTGTATGAGTGAAACGTTGTCATACAAGACATTTTTGACGCGGTTCATACCGGAAGATTTCAAAATCATAACTTTATTGGCCTGCCTGATCCACCAGCTATTTAGGACTCATACTTTTAGGATTAGACAACTCTTCCATTTTCCATAAACATGAAGAAGTATTCCTATAAATAAACAATAATCAACGAGCGTAAACGTTGAACTTAATTATACGACAAAACCAAACGATTCAATAAAACAAATTTTCAGCTTTCAGTTTTTGCGACCGTTAGTACTATAGCATATTTACAGTGATAACCGACCAGACCAGACGATTGTCTCGTTCGATACGGACACGACCGGAAACAGGATGGTTTTGGGCAAAATATGGTTGTTATGACCTGAAGACTAAAGCGGGTTGGGCAAAATAATATTTCATACTGCTAACGAACGACGCGAATTAATCTGGCGATAACGTAATGGGATGGTGTGGTGCTAAGGACATCTACAAAACATTACACTAAAATTAATATCTGGATACACGTTGAAAAATACCCGCTACACCTGAGCAACAGAAAGCCTTAAAAAACTGTTACCTGTGAAAACAGCGACACCGATATTATTTTTTATGTCTAATAACCGTAATAAAACGTATAAAATATCGACCGCTACGGTGTCGCACGCACGTACAGACATGACGCGTTGCTCGTTATTGCGCATAAAACGAGTTTTTATCGCTCCAAAACGCGTAACACGGCCGACGCTGCGATAATAAGAACGAGACACGTAGGAAATGACACATTACAGTACACGTTTGGAAATTATAACGAAGCGGACTGTTGTACGGAATATTAATACGGGACCCGAGATTTGTTTCGCTACACGTCAGCCGCCGTTTCTCGCTCTGACTGTCTGATAAGTAAATGGTGTTCCGAAACTCTCTATTTCGACAACAGCGTGTCGGTGCACCAGCTCTGTAAGACCGATTAACACAGTTCCTTACCCTCAAATACATACACAAACCTAAACCTTATTGAACCCTGAAAAAAATCAAAACTAATATCCAAAGAAAAGATCTAAAACCTAACAACTTACTTTCTTCCTCTAAGTGTGTAGCTTGCAACACCGATGAATCGTCAGATCCCAGTAAGACGATGATTAACGTAGGTGGGAGTGTCCTCCACGTACTCCCGAACGGTGGTAAACTCTCAGTAAAGTCCTGGGAGAGTTGTTTCCAACTTTACTAGCGAATTTCACGCAATAAACAATGCACTCGGTGCTTACTTAAACTTAACACCAGCTGAACAATTAGAAGGAATAACAATCTATAGTGACTCAAGATCAGCCATACAGAAGCAATTGAAACGTGGTAACAACAAGCTCACACAGGAAAACCATAAGCTCTTAAACCAACTGAAGTGTTTGGATAAAATCAGCACCTTACAGTGGATTCATGCCCATGTAGATACCAAGTACAATGAAGCAGTTGACAAGTTAGCAAAAAAGACCAGGAAACTCAATCTGGGAATTTACATGGTAACTCTTTCTCCTACCAGAGGTCTACATTTGTGGCGAAATTTACATTCATTCTACAAAAATCAGGGATACAACATCAAATATCCGAAATCAAGAAGGACTTCTAGCGTTACAGCAACACTTGGAACACGCCACCTGAATTAATGAGGGGTTGGCAGAGGGACGTATAGAAACTGCTATCACTGCCCCAACACTGTCCTGGAATTGTAGCGGTCGTGCAGATAATAGACCATAACCCTAAGCAACAGTTACACACACACACAATCATCATCCATATAACTAAAGCAGTCCAAGAGGCACAACAGAAGTACCTGAGCCTCTGAGGAGACCGAAGTGTACGGTACGTGAAATAAGAACAAAAAGCAAAGACATTTGAACAATTCGCGTTGTACGAGATAATGTGAATCGACTCTGTGGTGCTGAAAAAAATCGCGTGACCCGCTGATGTCACTTTATTGACTGATTCGGTATTGTGACGCGCTATTGTCTCGCGCTGCTGTACTAAAACCAAAGTGAAACAATATCCACGTAAAATATCACTTCCCAAAATTTTTAATACGATTTCTTTCACAATTATGATTAAAAATTACATCTTCCGTTGTCTTTTTATAGCTACAACATATTTATAAAATTATTGTCGTAGATCTATCTGATTTTACCTATTACCTGACATTTAATGATTGCTTTCAAGACGTGATTAAAATACAGAAATAAAAGATCATAAAAAATAAAATTAATTATTATGTTCTTCGTTGCTACACTTGGATGCTAACTTTTTCGTCTTCGTCAAGAGAGGACGTATTACTCTCTCATTCACACCGTTAACATTAACAATCAAAGGAACTGCTAACTCACATCAGTGTAGTTGTTGACATTTTTCTGTACATCAATAAACAACGGTTACGCCGACAGAAAAATGGCGACGTTACAACGGATCGGTTCCATTGAAGGTGATAAGCTGCAGCTGATGAATACTAAACGTGGTAACGCCAAATCCACATGGGTTAAAAGCGATATAACATAATTTTACTAACCGGACAATTTGACTGGTGCACTGATACAAGGTCGGGGCAGTTGCACAGTTTTAAGAATATATTATTACGTGGAAGGCTTCCGGCGGTCATGGTTTTGGCCGAGGCAGTATTACGAGGCCTGCGATTAGTCTATTCCAATAGTAGAAGTCTACTACGGAAATGCATCGGGTGCTGAATGTCGATGATAGGAATCACAGAGGTATCTGTTTCACCTGTAAAAAATTTCTGTCAAACGCAGGGGCACGTAGATTTGACAATGGGTACGATGAAGACGATGATGATGATGATCACAACTCTTTGTTATTAACAATAAAGTTTCTGATTTCTTTAAATATAATGTCCAATAAAACTTAAACGGAATGAAAACCCCCGTTAATTTATGTCCTTAGATTGCTACCAAACTAAGGACACAGCGAATCAATGTTTATTTATGCCAAGTCGGTACAGCCGCTATATTTATGATAAACAAAAATTCCCTTACGCTTTATCGACATACTGAATTCATGATGGATAAATAATGTATCAGCGTAAATGTGTAAGAATATGGTTGCGCGGACTATACAAAACCAACAGCGATAACGATTTGATTGAAGCGATAGTGTCATCCAATTATTTAAAAACAACCGAACTTAGTGTGAAAATTAGATTTAATTACATAACACAATAGACACAAACAAGCTATTATAATAATGTGTAATCGAAAAAATATTTTTGTTGACCTCTTTATCAGTGTTCGCATGAGCTTTGTTCGCGTATACGTCTGTGCTGCCTCGATTTATAGAGTGCAGCGTGTTTATCTGTGTTATTGTTATTATACGAGAGATGATATCATTGGAAATACTTATGTAATTTATTTTAATTAAGCGAATATTCTCTTGACATTATTATCTGCTGTAGACTTCCATTCTTGACCCCCGTTGGCGAAACGCGTAACATTGTTGCTTGAATACTTTAGCAATTAACTTTGTTTGTTTAATTTAATTAATTTTACATTTTTAAAGAATATAATGAGGTTTTTTATTACAGTCTCGTGAAACTCAGACTGGCGTAATGGTCATCACAGCAGTTTCCAAAGCGAAGCGAGTGTGTGGTTTGAATTCAATCGTTTATCAAACGTGTAGCCAGTTCTGGATCTAATCAACCCTAATGGCACTTGTTCTCAAAGCCTACATACTGAATGGGCGTAATTGCTAGCCACATTACCCTGCACTTATACAAACGAGGTTGACACGGTATATCCTGACTTACGGATAGCTTTGTTATAGGTCATTTTGCCGTTAGTTGGCACAGAATACGAAATATAACATCGTATATCCAAAAAAAATGGGTATGGAGAACCATAAATGACTTCCATGTTCTAAGATTTATATTTTAAATCATTTGGTTGAATTCTGTTAGATAATTTGTAAAAAAATATCCCCCACCCTCAAACTATTTTCACTGTTTATAGATACTTTTGTTATTATGGGGAAGTCGTTTAATATGTTATTTTCGAGTCACTTTATCTATAAAAATTAGGTACTATGCAGCAGTACGCATAAAGAAACTGAACTACGCAGGTAACCACGCATTAATTACACATTTATATAATTATGTGGCCACAAATTATTTTGTAGCCTACTGGGCCGTGGTTGCGGATCTTCACGCATAGATGATTTAAATTAAAATAAAAAATTATAATTTTATTGCGTGGCAACAAAGCTATTTTATTTTTAACAATCACCATTGTTTGAAAAAGTTTAATGCATTTTTATTTAATTTCGCCAAACTCATTAAACGAAACGAGAAAAAATTACCCCCTCCCCCTTCAACTACCCTTTTCATTTATAGATATTTCATCTACCTTTCTACAGAGGATTATTAAGACCTTCTCTTCAGGATACTTTATTTATCAAAATTAAGAACTTTACTCTTGTTAAAAGGTAAAACGTTGCAAGTAAACTACCCCTCCCCCCTTAATAGTCCTCTACAACTCGGGCACATATGCAAAAAATTATTTGATTCTGTTTGAATTTGCGGCAGTTATCGTTCGCCTTTGAAAAAATCACACACACACACACACACACACACACACACACACACACACACACACACACACACACACACGAAAATGATTTCTCTTCACCTTTTGAGGGTAGTACAATCAAAATCAGCCCTTATCTAGAATACGATTTTTTCGCCATCACCATACATCTATTTCCTTACAGAACATGGAAGTAAAAACTCAGTACAATTTGATTTCTTTACTCTTGAGAACCTACACGTTTGTCGGTATAAACTCCTATGACACCTTTCCGTTGCATTTCGTCCGAGCCTCTAGTTCGATACACACTTGCGGCCCCGACTTCAATAGTGATTTCAAATGGAAAATGGCAATGGTAATCAGCGCAGTGCTTACATCTGCTGCAGGCGTCTTGCTTTCCGACATAGAATGGGACGTTTCTCGTAAACCTCTCAGAATTGAAGCGTGAATCAGCATATTTTTTTAAAACTCCTGAAGACTTGTCCAAAAAAAACTTCATTTCATCTTAATTAATGTCATGTCTGGTCTACTACTTAATGCCCCGTCTTCTACAGGCTACCACTATTAAGTTAAAAATTCGACGTTAACACGTCGGAAGCCACAACAATGTGCTGCGTAAATCTTATGCTACCCAATTCACTTTTCTATCTCCCAATAATGTACTAATCGTAGCTTTTTCCGGCATATATATTTCAATATATCACAGCAAGTCCATCATTTACAGTGGGTCAGACACAGGGCATGTGTAAAAAACAACAAACACGTGGAACAAAAAAAGGGAATAACAAAAACGTGACGCCTCTGTTATACAAATAAAAATTGGAAAGAAACTATAAAAGATGTAAGGAAACGCATAAATGGAGACATGTAGGGCAGCCATAGCAAGTATCATGTTTCAGCCGTGCGTGTGTGTAAACGCACGAACACAATGGGCAACACGAAACTAGTCGAGTATTAATAAAGCCAAAAAATCCCATTTTTTTTTTTCAATAAAGAAATTATGAAAACTAAACCGTAGGTTTAGATTCGTTTTCGTTATATTTTTGGACCGAGTTTTATTGTCATACCGGCTCTGCTTCGACATAACGCAATACACTGGGGCTTGGGCGTTCGTTTTAAAATTATGAATCGTAAAAACTCCCAGCTTTCAGTCGTCCGTTAACGAGCATTATAGAGTTGTGGTAACCTCGGCTGGCGCTGTCGCACCATACTTAACATGCTTTTCACCAACAAACATTCGGGGAGACGGCCTTTCCATTAAAAACAGAAAACAAGCTTACGAATAAAATGAAGAATATTTATTTATGTTCTTCGTAAAATAAGATTAACACTGCTCCACTAGAATTTGGTCATTCATTGCTATGCACGATCGTTAATTTTATCGACTGTCGGACTTATTGTAAACTTATACGTCCGCGTTTTCGCCCAACGGAAAGTAGACTAGGTACTATTCCAGTGGCTTTTTAGCATTTCACGCTTATAACGTTATTAGATTACCACAGTTGGTTCCAGATTATTGTCAGATATACTTATAAGAATGACTATAAAGAAATTACGGAAAATTTAATTTTAAATTAATCCTACTAATTCTGACGTTGATAGCTTCGTTATTATTAATAAATGGACGGGGGATGATTCGTCCAGGACTTGACGAATACCATGACGCGAATGGGTGACTAAGAACGGTAGCTGATAGTTAAGGTAGAAATACGCGTAAAATACGGGAATCGACGACAAGATCCATTTGTTTTCGCGCGAGTCTGCTCGACAAGCCAGTTTCCAATTGTAAGTAAAGCTTATAGTAACAATTAAAAACATTATGGTCATTACGCCTACAATTACGGTCAAACACGTGTATAAGAGGTATGGCCGACTGTCATTTGAGAGTAAGTTGACGCACAAAAAAACAAATTGTCTTCCTGTTCAAAAATCTACTGAAAAAAATTTACAAAGCATTACTATTAATTAAAACTTATCATTAATCCAAACGATTCTCCGGTTGTTTTCCAGATTTTACGTTTTTGGTAGACGTATGCAAAAAATGCGACGCTACCGTTACTTAATCCTTGTGTATAATACCATTTAAGTAATTATTTATAAAATAAAATCGTTCAAAGAATACGTGTACACGACTTTGCATTAAACATCCCAAAATTCAGTTTTTAATTGCAGTGTAGTCTGAAACGTCTTCAGTAAACTTTTCAGTCTTATTAAGCCGCGAGCTACACCGAACAGCTGTACTAGGTGCATTACCAGCCATCCCTAGCATATCATCTCTGTGGAGAGGGGAGGGGGCAATTTGTTTTTCAGAAAGAAAACTTCAACGTTTCAATCGATACGTAGTCTGTTCGTTTGGCAACAACAGCGGCAGAAAGGCAAAATCATCGTCAAATTCACAAGCGTCGCTTAACTCTCCCTTACCGATCATTAATCTAAAGCAAACGACACACGGCCGACCGTGTCAACCCCCAAACCCTGTCTCGCAGTCATTTATATTACGTGTGTAAATGACCAAGCACTTGCGAGATTTCGTAGCACAGGTAGTAAAAACTTACCCTTATTACCGAAGAAAAACAACGCTCGGCCGGCCCAGACGCACGGTCAGACGATCGGGTATTATTCCTTCCAACGTCATCAGTGTTGCTCTTACCTGTAAACAAAAAAAGAGAAAGTGTTTTGTTAGAAACACGTTCTGTAGGGTTTGTAGAATCGCTGTTGTAAATTTAGACACCGGCAAGGACGGCATAGGAGTTTGGGAAGTGGACCGTTCAAGGTAATATTTAAATCAGCGATTACCTTACCTTAGTCTCAAGGATACATATTTTACCGTATCCAGCGAGCTGGCTGGCCACGTGAAACTAAATTAAGAAACATGCACGCACGCAAACACGCACGATTACCAAGTCTAGCGTGACTGTGATCGGTAACTCGACTCCGTTATTACTTTGCCCTAATAAATGGTGTGCGATTCACACACGCGTACACACACGCACAGTATGATTACATCAGTGAATAATTATAAACGTATGCATTTACACACATCACAAACGAACGACTTAAAAAATAAAACTCGGGTTTTCGTTTTTCGGTATATTAACATTAGGCCTATACATACATAAAAAATATATTTAAACACTTCTGCTACCGTCTATTTCTTGATGCACATATAACTTATTTAATATTTACACATTCTTTATCTCAACATGTTTTATTTCCCGTTATTTGGTACATGTTTCGGGAAGCGTACTGTTCCCATCCTCAGCCTTCCTGATTTTATATCTTGTGGAGTATTTGTGTTTTGGTTGGTTGTTGTTATGATTTCCTGTTGGTTTTTGGTATTTTATACTGGTATTACTGTGTGTCATTGTGGTGTGTATATTAGCTTTTGGAGTATTTTCGATGTTGAGTGCTTTGAAAATTGTGTCATGTTTTGTATTGTACTAATACCTGAACAAATACAAACCAATACAAAACATGACACAATCTTCAAAGCACTCAACATCGAAAATACTGAGGATGGATGAAAAACCGGGAAGGATGAAGATGGGAACAATACGCTTCCCGAAACATGCACCAAATAAGGGAATAAAACATCTTGACGTAAAGAATTTATAAATATTAAATATATTATAACGCATCAAGAAATAGACTGTAGCAAAGTCTTTAAACACACGCGCGCATGTACGGACGCAGAGTGTCAACGCTATTTTTACATAGACAGTGAAAATTTGTTTACTCGCATTACATACATTTTGGACACCAAACTGTTGCTCAGAACACAATAAAATTTTTATTCACTGATCACACTGGATACACGCACATGCACCAATTGAGAAAACATTGAGCACGCACGCGGGCGCCGCAAGAATTACTATCACTGACTATCAGTAATTCTTGCGAATGTAGAAGAGAGTTATAGTAATTTGACGTACGTGCCAGTATATTACACCCATCGTATTTATGAGGATGGGATTGATGTACCTTACAAATTAACAAACATTAATAACGGAAGATGGGTCGAGGGAAACGTACAATGGGAATCACAAGGCATGCAGTACTGAAGTAATCTTAGGCCTACGTACTTTAACCTTACATACTGACAGGGCCGGTCCTTGATGTAAGCAAAGTACGCGGCCGCGTAGAGCGCCAGGCAAGGCGGCCGCCCGCCACGGCCTCAAACTATATAGACCCAGAAGGCGCAGAAATAGTTTCAGTAAAGACAAGAAAACATAGATAAGATAAATCATATGCACAGTTAAAAATACAACATAAAACATAATTCAAAAGTATTGGGTATAATAATGCTTTTCTTGCCCACAAGTCAGATTTCTTGTAACCTGACTTGTGGTTGTATTCATTGACTTTCCACCATTTCAAATTTAACGTAAGTGTATTTTTAGATTTATGTATTTATTTTCTCAAGGTCTAAAAAATGTTTACAGGCAATTGTATTGTAATTAATACTATATTCTCAACAAAGATATCATAGTAAAGTTAACAAAATCATCAATCAAACACAATTTTTAAGTTACATTGAACTAGTTTGAGTTTAAAACAACGTTAGCAATAGTTTTTCAATCTCCAGCAAATTACAGTGGAAAAAAATAAAGCCCACATGCCCCTTATAAAATTAGGAAGAAAGGTAATTTAATTTACAGTTTCATAAAAACCCTAAGATAAAAATGGTTTTGAAATGGCTTCAAGATTATAATTTTAATACTACTGTAACAGTCAGCGAATTTTTATACAAATAGCAAATGCAAGATTGTGAAATTTTCAAACAAGTATCATGATTTTTTTTATAAAAGTTTTTTTATAAAAGTAGTGTGTATAAGATTACTGATAACCCTGACATTTAAGCCAACATATACCTAAAACTATTTCTGAACCCTTCATTTTCAAAATTTTCCGGGGGGCCTCCGTACCCCCTCTACCTGGGGGGTATTCCATACCCCCCAGTAGAAGGGGCGCCGAAATATTGTTCGCTTACACTAGAAAATATCGGTATGGAGAACCATACATGACTTCCATATTCTAAGATTTATATTTAAAATCATTTTCGAAATGAAATATTACCATAGAAAACTACTTCTTTCTACTTACTGCTTCAGCCTTAACCACAGTACTGTGGTCACTAACGTATACCACCTCACGTTATCGCACTCGATTTTCACTGATGATGGAAGTCGATGGCATTGCCGAAACGTCTGGTTTTGTAGAAAACATTGGACTACGGCCAAATATCCCGGGAAGGAATTTTAACAAAAACTACTTCTTTGTTGCCGATAACGTTGTACACATATATATAAAATATCGGTATGGAGAACCATACATGACTTCCATATTCTAAGATTTATAATCTGAAATATGCTTGCCTGCCAAGCACGATATATTTTCTAATATATACATAATTTACATTAAAATGAAAAAATTATAATTTTATTGCCTGGCAACAAAATTATTTTATTTTCAACAATTACCATTGTTTGAAAAAGTTTAAATGAATTTTCAAGTACTTTACTCTTGTTAAAACGTAAAAGGTTGCAGGTAAACTACCCCTTCCCCTTAACCGATCTTCACCAAAATCTAATGGCCTTGAGTCCTCTACAATTCACTGACGTATGCAAAAAATTATTTGATTCTGTTTGAATTTGCGGCAGTTATCATTTGCCATAGAAAATACGCTTGATAAAAAACGTTGCAGGTAAACTACCCCTTCCCCTCAACCGATCTTCACCAAAAACAATAGGTCTTGAGTACACTACAAATCAGGGCTGTATGCAGAAAATTATTTGATTCTGTTTGAATTTGCGGCTGTTATCGTTTGCCATAGAAAATACCCTTGTTAAAAAAACGTTGTAGGTAAACTACCCCTTTCCCTTAACCGATCTTCACCAAAAACAATAGGTCTTGAGAACTCTACAATTTAGGGCTGTATGCAAATAATCTTTTGATTCTGTTTGAATTTGCGGCTGTTATCGTTTGCCATAGGAAATACCCTTGTTAAAACATAAAACGTTACAGGTAAACTACCCCTTTCCCTTAACCAATCTTCACCAAAAACAATAGGTCTTGAGAACTCTACAATTCAGGGCTGTATGCGAAACATTATTTGATTCTGTTTGAATTTGCGGCTGTTATCGTTTGCCAAAAAAAAAATTTCCCTTGATAAAAAAAACCGTTGCATGTAAACTACCCCTTTCCCTCAACAGATCTTCACCTAAAACAATAGGTCGTGAGTACTCTACAAATCAGGGCTGTATGCAAAAAATTATTTGATTCTGTTTGAATTTGCGGCAGTTATCGTTTGCCATAGAAAAAAATCTACAGACACACACACAGACACTTTTCGGAAAACGACTTTTTTTCATGTTTTGAGTGTAGTAGAATCAGAATCTGCAATAATCTCGAACACGATTTTTTTTGCCATCACCATACTTCCATTCCTTAAGGAATATGGAAGTAAAAATATGCATAAAAGTAATGGCTTGTATAAGTTAATGATTGATCTCCATTAAGTAATGCTCAAGTTTCCAAAGTTTTAATATTATGATGTCCGTAATTAAAACATCAGAGCAGGTTTAGTGTGAATGAGGGTACACCGTGGACAAACATTTTCAACATTTCCTATTGAGCGTTGCTTAGAGTAAAGCTGCGAATCTACAGTGTATGTTTCACAGAACAAACACGCGAAAAAGAGGGAGCGCGCTCTGAAGTCACTCATGGACCCTCAGCATCTTGCAGAGGGTTCATTCCCTAAAGACGAAAAGTCTGTCTATGAATCGTTCCTCTGTAAACACGTGCAGTTACACTGCCCAGCGATACACAGGAAGCAAATCGCTATCCACGCTGGACACTTTTTCGGCTTGCACGCGTTATGTTGGTGTGGGTTTCGGCACTTTCCATTTAAAAAGCGTGCAAATGTAAGAAAATAAACATGAGTGAGGCCAGAAATAACGCGAATTGTGTGTGTGTGTGTGTTCCCTGCCTTTTTATTGCTGTAGTCATAATAATAAAATGGAAACGTAAACATTACATAACTGAGATATGCTTACCTGCCACGAACGATATATTATATTATACATGTATATTAACTCATACATAATTTACATTAAAATGAAAAAATTATAATTTTATTGCCTGGCAACAAAATTATTTTATTTTTAACAATTACCATTGTTTCAAAGTTTAAATGATTTCAAGTGCTTTACTGTTGTTAAAACGTAAAAGGTTGCAGGTAAACTACCCCTTCCCCTTAACCGATCTTCACCAAAATAGAAATTCCTTGAGATCGCTACAATTCAGGACGTATGCAAAACATTATTTGATTCTGTTTGAAATTGCGGCTGTTATCGTTTGCCATAGAAAATACTCCTTGTTAAAACAACGTTGCAGGTAAACTACCCCTTTCCCTTAACCGATCTTCACCAAAAACAATAGGTCTTGAGAACTCTACAATTTAGGGCTGTATGCAAATAATCTTTTGATTCTGTTTGAATTTGCGGCTGTTATCGTTTGCCATAGAAAATACCCTTGTTAAAACATAAAACGTTGCAGGTAATCTACCCCTTTCCCTTAACCGATCTTCACCAAAAACAGTAGGTCGTGAGTACTCTACAAATGAGGACTGTACGCAAAAAATTATTTGATTCTGTTTGAATGTGCGGCAGTTATCGTTTGCCATAGAAAAAAAATCTAGACAGACACACACAGACACTTTTCGAAAAACGACTTTTTTCATGTTTTGAGTGTAGTACAATCAGAATCTGCAATAATCTCGAACACGATTTTTTTTGCCATCACCATACTTCCATTTCCTTAAGGAATATGGAAGTAAAATGTCTAGGGCCGGCACTGCCCACTGGACACAAAGCAAAACAACTTAATACTGTCTCGGCCAAAACGATGACAGTTTGAAGCCTATGATGTAGTACTGGATTCTTAAGTTCGGCAATTCCCGACACTGTCACTGTACATAAATCAGATTCCACCATTAGCAAAATTAGATTACCGTTCTGAGACCACACTGACGCGGGGTAACCACAATTAGGGATTGTGATCAACAGGTGTTTATCACTTTCAATGACGAACCTGTCGTGTCGTCGTCACTCTGCTGTCAGCGTAACCGTTGCCTAATGTTATGCAGAAACATGTCAACAACGTTAACTACACTGATACGAAATAAAAAATTAATTACCACTGATAAGAATTTAAATGGAGGGGACTATATCAACTATTTCTGCAATGTTTATGCAGACCGTAGGAAATAACACAAGTATTAATTCAGTACAAGGAGATGTGCAGAATTTCTTTGTGCGAGGTGTTCAACAAAAAATAGATGAGATAAATATTATTGTCACCCAACTCGTTACATTTCTATAGATACGAAGAATTAATGATTATTGCTAATCGTAAATCATAATTAGACCTAACTCGAAGGACAATATTATTTTTTTTGTGTTTAGCTGAGTGGGAAATTCGCGGGAGGTTGAACTCTCCCACCAAATCCTCCTCTCCCAATGTCTGTGGACTGAAGTGTTAGTAACACATGCACATAGAATCAGAAAACACGAGCGTGTGTTTATCTTCAAGGAACATTTATTGTCTCAAATACTGTGATCGTAAGAGTAAGGTTAGACTAAAACAAAGGGTGGCCCTCCACAAACAATTGCGAAGACAAACACGGAAATGTTGTAGACGACAACATGCAGTTCAAATTAATTGTATTAAAAAATAGTTAATATTATTATTGATATTTTTTTAAATCACTACACAGGACTTTCTGTAGAGAAAACACGTTACTCGTAACTCAACGCTTACAAAATTGGGTACGTTTATATCTGCTACGGGCGAATCTACAAATAATGTCGAACGATGCGCTTCGCATGAGTAGTTTACACTTATCAAAAAAATGTCTTAATTAAATTTATTAACGTGTCCGGGACGTTTATGTTAAATTGTAATGAATCTGTATTTGCGAAAAGATTTGATATTATGCGTTTTAAGTGAGTAGAAAAATCCGAGGAGTTTCTATCCCCAAAACCACCTCTTCCTAAGTTCATGATTAGGCAAAATAGTCTACTGTTCGCGAGACACCAGACCGTGGCCATAGAAAGAAATAAAAATTATGGATTTTTCAGTATAGACAAAAAACACTCGCCTATCATAAAAAGTGTTGTTACTTTTGGAAAGTCGAAAGATGGGCCAGACAATTTGCATAACACGACCGAAATGGACCTTTGACAGGATTATTGACAGAACGGCAACCAGGCGAACTGAAGAAATAACGGACCGTCCACAATAAGAATGAACGTCTAAATCAGCGATTTCCAACTTAAAAGCACCTAAGGCTACACTCAAACTTAGGAACCTATCGGCGAGCCGCATCGTAAGCGATCAATTATCGACAAGTGACGTAAAAATTAAAAAAAAAATCAATAATTAATTGTAAATAAGTAAAAATATAGGTCCGTTACACAGTTAATATATCTTAGTACGTATCTTTAACGGTACAATTTTTATTATCAGTATAATAATGATGATATTAAAACGATATTAAACATCGTACATTTACATAAAATCTTCAATGTGGCAACTGAGGTCGATCTGCTGCCGCCATTAAAGCACGAATGTCCAGGTCGAGCTGAAAACACTTGAACGTAACTTTAAATAACAGATATGACTGGTTACGAGTCAAGGACGAAGCTGGGGACAAGCGCGTCTGTTTTGTTAGCCGAGGGATGGAAAGAAGTACACTGGATCTTGTAATAATTCCATGAAAATAAAAGAGGACTGGAGCAAACACACATTCAATTAAACATTTAGGGAAATCTACTCAGCGTTCGTTAGCGAATCGGTGAAACAATTTTTCATAGTTTTACCTGCAGCTGAGGCCGTCGCCCGTTTCCGCCTTACTACCGGACATGACTACTTGCAAGCTCATCTACACCGCATTGGCCTAGCTGAGAACGAAACCTGTCCGCTTTGCAACTCCGGAAGAATGGACGGAGAACACTTACGGGACTGCCAAGCACTCACGTACCCGACTGACGACATAACCAATCGCTACTGGGAGGCTCGACGTCGAATGGTTGAAGAACCACGTACGGGCGTTGGCTAAAGTAAAGTAAGTAAGTAAGTTTTACCTGCAAGAATTTTCTCAGTTAAAATAATACTATATTATCCATTTACATATTAAATTATTTAGAATAACTATTAAACTAGTTTTCCATGGTAAGTTTGGAAATAACCGGATGAAAATTTACTGATGTCAGTAATGAATTTTTACACAGGGGCAGTTTTGGACAACTCGACTGGTCATATAGAAATAATAAGGGGAGACGTGTTTCGCAAGACACCCTATAACGGAAACAACGAGGAAGAAAAACCGGGTCAGTCCGATTAAGGATAGGCACAAGGAATTATAAATTGAAGTGCGAGAACGAAATCTCGAACATATCCAACGGTTGAAGAGGAATAATGTGAAAATCTGATATCGGAATGCGACAGAGAACCGATCTTATGACCCAGGGACAAAATTGCCAATTCAACAAACCTGAACCATCCTTGTTTATGAACTCGATTACTTATTATTATACACACAAAGCTGGACAATTTGTTTACGTGAAACAGTGAACTTGCGAACTGGCACTAATCATATGTCATGTCTGTTACCGTATGTCAATAACACTAGCAGGCGAGTGTTAATTGTAAAATAATATACTAGACAAGTCTAGTCCGCGCACACCGCACTCACAAACGTGTCAAGGTCGTTTCACGGGCCTTCTCAACAACAGAAAGATTTCTTTTTTCTAGAACTCGTCAAAACTAATTGAGTTTTATGTCATTGCAGACCACATCAGGAGGAGAGAAACGACGCGTCGGCACCGCTCGCCAAAGGGAACTCGTCTCGTTTTTATTACTCCCACTGTTAACACGGACCAAAGCTACGGCCGATAAACTTCACTAGGCCGCGTTAATAATACAGGCGCTCGCAGTGGGCATGTAGCTGTTGTTATTGTGTGGCGCGGTGACGTTTTGCTGGTATAACACAGTCTGCTTTGCTCTAACTGAAGATGCAACAGATGAGGCGACGAAACATAGATGTCGAAACGAAACACCACACAGCTAGTGTAAACTGATATCAAAACTTGCTTCGGATTCAAGACTTCATTTTTTCAACGGTTTCCAATAGTCTTTCTGTGTCCGCACCGAACCTTCAATGCAAAAATTGCGAATATTCGTCGATTACGCTGAATCTTGGGCTCTGCGTCAGAAACGGTATTTTTATGACGTACAGCTAAAATACTTAGACAAGAAACGGGTGTCTGGTTGCGATGTGTCAAAAGATCTTATTGCGCATGTTTTGCTTTGACACATTGTTTTCGGACCAATTATGTTGTGTTCAGAACAGCGGCTTGGCTTGTATGGTGTATCCCATGATTGGTCACCGCACACCCCACAACCTGCACTGCGCCCACTACAATCTGCGCGAACCGTTTCATGTCTGCGCGAACTATTTCATCTGAACACAGACTGTCATTCGTAAATTTTAATAAATTCACGGACTACGATAAGTATAATGGTAAAATTCAATGGATTTCATTGTGTTATTAAACAGGTATATTGACATCATGAAGAAACACTATAATGGTTTTCAACACCTTAACAACTTCATTATGGTAAAGCTGCAGTTGATTGTAGCAACGCCGTGTCAAGGATAAAATCCCATTGGTACACAGACAGTGCTGCACGTTTAACAACACACTGTTAATCCAAGTTTCCGCACTTTACACAACAGTTTTCAACATGATTTTCATATTTTAAGGCAGTGGAATATTTAGAAACCGATCTTTTCAAGTGAATACGGACGACAATTAAAAGAAAATACTGAGGTATTCTGTAGTGAAACTGAACTTCAATCAGAAATATTCATACTTTACAATCACTGAACAACGAAACAGGATATAAAGAAAGTAACTTAAGAAGCTTACTCGGTGTACGAATTTATTCGAACCTTTTCAAAGTAGCATTGTCTGTTTTCATTTTTAGTTCTATCTATCATTCTCGGTCACCATTTTTCAGTACGAACATTTTAAATGTATCTCACTTTATGGAAGTATCCAACGGTGATAAACATATGTTCAGAATAGGACTATAAAAAGCTCGCTTCAGAAACGCAAAGCCAACAATGATATAGTTAATTTATATTTTTAAAGAATACGAGATCACACTAGAATTCGTCTGCGCAAATATGTTCTTCAATAAACAAAAATATTTTTTATAAATATACAAATTAGTTCGTTTGTAGTGTTAAATGAAGACCAACAAGACCTAAACTCCTTACTTAACAATACCTTATTTAACATTAAGATATCGATCACTACAGTGTATCAGACAAGTCTGATTGAATTTAATACGATTTAAGCGTAAAAAGGTTCTGTATCCTTATCCTGCATGCTTGTTATCAATGGGTTTCGATCTTCAGTATGTTCAGTTTGATATATTGACCCAAGGACAAATTTTCACCACTAAAGATATAGGACATATGAGCTGACGTACTGAGATATAATAAATCATTTCGTATCGCATGGATGAGAGCAGAACTGTTTCCATGGATAGGTGGAAACCTTCGCAATAAAGAATGAAGGGTAGACCTAGGACGAGACGCAGGGATGGCATAAAGGAAGATCTGAAGAAATCTGGGTACCGAAACTGCAGAGGAAGGCCAAGGAAAGGACCAGAATGGAGGAGAATGCCTTGTTGAGAAGCCAAAACGCCCACAATGGGTTGTGACTGCCGATTGAAGAAGAAGAACTGATTGTTTTTTTTATTTCGACAGCAATCAATACATCAACGTTACTGATGTAGCGAGACAGATCTACATCTGCAGCTACGAACTACGCAAAAGCTTTTTTTTGAGCACCTCACAGCATTTAACGAAGTCATAGTTTTTTCTACAATTTCCCATCACTACTTGTAAAGGCGTCTGTCCAGCGATGGAAAAAATAAAATATTATTTTACCCGTCACGCATTATATTTATTACAAACGTGATGTTATGTTCGTTCACATACTACTATTCTCACGAGTCGAGCATAACTATGGAAACCGCTTAATGTTTTCAATTAGTGTGTACATTAGAGGCATTACATTACGAATAACTTGGCTGGTGTACTAGTAATTATATATACACATAACGGCCACGGCTAGACACAATATACGCCAATAAAAGCGTACATAACAATACAGATAAGAGCTATTTTAAACAAAAACAAGTCGTTTATCAACATCGTAAATTTACTGTTATTGTAATTGTAATGTCCCAGTCTCAGCGAGCCCAGTTGAATCATAGACCTACGCAATATAACGTAGCATCCGGAGTTGGGTACCGAAAGGCCACGACGACCAATAAAGTAACTATTTTTACATTAATAAAGCTCGTAAAATTTAAAATAATCTGTCGACAAAGCGAGTCTCACACTACGTTTTGTATTCACAGATCTATATATCATCTTTCGCAACTTCAAACCCTTTGTGTGTGTGTGGGGGGGGGGTTGCATACATCAGTTCACTTTGTTGTGTTCTGTTTCCTGTTTCTTCGACCAGCTGAATCAAAAACCCTTCCACGGCGGTCTGCAACCATCACCGTTCAGATCCGAGTCGGTAGCTACTCTGTCTGAGAATAGCCCCAGCCATCGGCATTTTTTTCTGAGGCTTTTAAAGACTTTTGATTTCACATTTGTCACTTTGGAACACTGCTCACCCTAAATCTGCATGAAACTCTGCGTTTTTTACTCAACACCATATCTCAAAGGCCAATTAAAGTTTTCTGCTTCCTCTCCTAATGGTGTCCATGATACAAAGTTCTGCACGTGTTATAATATTTTCCTTTGCTTCTTCTTCCTTTCATACCGTGTAATTTGCTGCTGCTTATTTATAATAAAAGATGCTTTTACCTTTTCCCTCCTAAATTTAACGTGTTCTATGAATCTTTCGCAGATTCTGCTATTTACGTAATCCGAAATTCTCTAAGTTAGCAACTCCTGATGAATATTCGTTTTACCGTGTTATCTCCGACAATAATCGCTTGTGTACCTTTTCCATTCATCTTCATATCGAAAACAAGAAGTCTATTTTCCATAAAAAGCAGAATCCATAATTCTGTAGGCGTAACATTATAAATGTGAATACTGTACGCTTCTTGTAAGCCTCCAGGTACTCTATCACACTCAGAGGCATCTACTAGGTGATGAAGCAACCCCCCCCCCCCCCGGCGTAACGTACACAACTTTTGGCTGACAAGCAGAGATGATATAGTTTGGAGACACCGGTGGTAAGACGCAACCTGTTCTACATTGTGCGGTACTTAATGGCGTCATTCTACAACACTCACGCGCACGCACGCACGCATCAATTAGGCCTAGTCGTCGCAAATGTCGCGGCTAATTGCTATTCACGAAATGCCGCTACGTTATCTACTACTCCCATTTTTAAAAACCGCAATGGCGTCATTGCATTAATTACACGCGTGCTAGCGCTGCGCGGAAATATTAACTGACAGTACGCAATGCAATGCCAACATAACCTTGATGTTTATATTTCTACACAGCGAACACGTAAATAAACAAACAGGCGAGCCCTATCTACACTCTACCCGCGACAAACATACTTATCGATACTACTGATGCAAATGCAAACTGGCATTAATACCTGTTTTTTATGATCTAATTCATTTACCTGGTCTTCAACTCTTAAAAAAATAAAACATACGAGTTAGCGTCCATAATACGCTTTTATCGTACTAAAAACATCCACTTTACGTATGAGGAATTAGTGCGTTATCCGTGGTGTTGTCCCATATCTCCTTCCCTTGCGTTCTTGTTTCCCAAATCTTCAAAGAACCGCGATGTTCGTTCTATTTGTCATCTGATAAATTCTACGGTATCTACTAACAATATTTCATTTATTCTATAGTTACTAATATTATGACACTGAAGATTCGTGTCGTTTTTCTTGGACATTTCATTCCTGTTACGTTAGTGTTGTTTAGTTGATTACTCGCGTTTCTTATGTGAATACTTACAATAATTTTGGCTCAGAACGTTGTGCTTCCATTCAATGTCGGGGCGAAACAGACTGGGCTTACCCAACAGCTGTAATGTGTACGTTGCCACAGCTGGGTACACATTTGTGTACCGTACGTCTAAAATAACGCAGTCTCACCTATATCGCACTTTCAACATCCAAAACAGCCTATAAGATAATTTATATAAACTTATAATTTAACGTATATACTCGAACATAATAAGTAAAGGGCAGGAATAATGACATCGACGAATAATGAAACTGAAGGGTCAACGGAAGAGATTCGTGTACTAGCAGTGTTAGTGTAGACGGAACAGCAGCAAGGCAAACTCGGCGTTATACCCTTCAATTTGGCAAAGGCACAAACTCCGCTCGACGTAACGCCCGCTTATAAACTCACACATTACTACATTAATATTATTATTAAACGTGTTCTATTACGGTGACTGTCACATCGGTTGCGATCGTTAATTAATTAAACGTCTGTTTATCGAATCGGTGTTTGATAAATATTTACAGGTGGAAGATTAAAAGAGGAGTTTCACTCTGCACGGATTATAATGAAAAAAACACGTGATCGATCAAAACTGATTTCGGATTAAAACTTATCTCTACAGTTTTCGTCAGACTGGAGAGTAGTAATATTGGCAGGATGGGATTTCAAATTAAAAAAAAAAATCATTTAATCTGAGGCTGGAAACCGCGTCCACAATAAGATAATACAGCGCAGGCCAACTGTGCTGCTTCGTATCGACAAACTGTACACTACATACTGCAGGCCTCTTTATCAGATTTGTGTTGAAAAAAAATCATTTTGTTTATATTATGGGGCACCTCGTACACACTGTGTGTTTGGTGTCGTAACAACTCAACAACTGTCCTGATGATGACAGTAAGTACTGTCGAAATATCGACACATGATGCAAAAGCTGTCTATACTTATTGGCCTATCCTCGCTAAGCATTACTGTCGCTATAATTAAGTCCTGATGCTATCATTACGTCTTTTAACAATAAAACATTTTTTCCCAGTTGAAGAGAAATGGCCTAACGATTCAACCACGAATCTGCTGGTCAGGAACTTTTAGGAATCAGCTTTTCATATCTAAAGCGATTTGTTCCAGTTCATACAGGCGCCGAAAACCAAACCAGCCTTTCAAACCGTCCATCTTCCGTGTGGTATCCGTACCATAAAGCCTTTCGAGTTGCAGGAGGTAGTAAAGTAAATTAAAACGCAAAACAAAACAAAGTACGGTAAAGGAGGTGTAGGCCTAAAACTCAGGCTAACCTTCTTTATGAAGGCTTACCGCATACTTACGGCTACTGTTGGCAGCCTGTACGTTCAGTGCGTGCTCCAGTTGCGTCAAGGTGCTTCTCTCAACAACAGACAAATTCTCACTTCCTGTCAACGTTCTATGACCGTCACCACAACCTATCATCCGAAAGTCACTGTCCGTTGCTCGGGTGCTAAAAACGGCCGCTGCAAAGATCTGATTACCGGAATTAACGCGGTCATGGGACAACGCGCTAATGTGAGGCGGTCTGTCCGAACAACGCCGGTTTTCATACGTTCCCACTTTGTACCACATACCAAGACCTCACTAACCGAAACATACATTACATTATTATATTATACATTATATATTACATATATATATATTATATATTACATTATTATATTATTATATTATCATTATATATTATATTATTATTATACATTATCTTGCTGAAAACGATGTAAATTAGTAAAAATACAATAAACTTATTATGACTGTGCTCCAATAAAACGTGTTTACCAAGCCGCGGGGATTCGTAGTAGTCCCATACAAAACGTGTTTACCAAGCCGCGGGCATGCGTATTAGTCCCATACAAAACGTGTTTACCAAGCCGCGGGCATTCGTATCGTGTTTACCAACCCGCGGGCATTCGTATTAGTCCCATACAAAACGTGTTTACCAAGCCGCGGGCATGCGTATTAGTCCCATACAAAACGTGTTTACCAAGCCGCGGGCATGCGTATTAGTCGCATACAAAACGTGTTTACCAAGCCGCGGGCATGCGTATTAGTCCCATACAAAACGTGTTTAACAAGCCGCGGCCATTCGTATTAGTCCCATACAAAACGTGTTTACCAAGCCGCGGGCATTCGTATTAGTCCCATACAAAACGTGTTTACCAAGCCGCGGGCATGCGTATTAGTCCCATACAAAACGTGTTTACCAAGCCGCGGGCATGCGTATTAGTCCCATACAAAACGTGTTTACAAAGCCGCGGGCATGCGTATTAGTCCCATACAAAACGTGTTTACCAAGCCGCGGGCATTCGTATTAGTCCCATACAAAACGTGTTTACCAAGCCGCGGGCATTCGTATTAGTCCCATACAAAACGTGTTTACCAAGCCGCGGGCATTCGTATTAGTCCCATACAAAACGTGTTTACAAAGCCGCGGGCATGCGTATTAGTCCCATATAAAACGTGTTTACCAAGCCGCGGGCATTCGTATTAGTCCCATACAAAACGTGTTTACCAAGCCGCGGGCATGCGTATTAGTCCCATACAAAACGTGTTTACCAAGCCGCGGGCATGCGTATTAGTCCCATACAAAACGTGTTTACCAAGCCGCGGGCATGCGTATTAGTCCCATACAAAACGTGTTTACCAAGCGCGGGTATGCGTATTAGTCCCATACAAAACGTGTTTACCAAGCCGCGGGCATTCGTATTAGTCCCATACAAAACGTGTTTACCAAGCCGCGGGCATTCGTATTAGTCGCATACAAAACGTGTTTACCAAGCCGCGGGTATTCGTATTAGTCCCATACAAAACGTGTTTACCAAGCCGCGGGCATTCGTATTAGTCGCATACAAAACGTGTTTACCAAGCCGCGGGCATTCGTATTAGTCCCATACAAAACGTGTTTACCAAGCCGCGGGCATGCGTATTAGTCGCATACAAAACGTGTTTACCAAGCCGCGGGTATTCGTATTAGTCCCATACAAAATGTTTTTACACAAGATTAAACGGAATTATGTTTAACACAAAACTAACTCGACAATTGTAGACGATAGTAGGTTAATAATCAATGTGAACGTGATGAACTGACATTGGACAAGCTTTTATTATGAAGTGAACGTCTGCACATACAATTTTATTATTTGTAAAATAATCACTTATAATTGTACGTGCACGTACCTAGCTTGCGAGTTACAAACCAACACAGACACACACTTACGACGGTTAAGAGATATGCTACAATTTATTATTTCGTCGTCCATTAACTGTGGAGTATTATTAGCAAACAAAAAGTTCCGTGTCCCACGTACTCAATCGTGCTTCTCGGTTTATTTTTAAAAGTCAGCAGTCTGAATAAGCAACGCAATGTTTATACACAATTAGTATAAATGGTGTTTACAATAAACGTTAATTAAATATTTATAACTGGAGACAAAAAATAATTATCATAGTTCGTTTGAATGTAAATTAAATAGGCGTGTGTCATGCGAGAAGACCGTTAACAAATAACATGAACCCTGGCACGTAGTAGTGGTAGGTAATATAAATATTAATTACTTTAATTAATTATACCGGACTGTTTCTCATGAGTTTGTTTTAACAACAGTTGTTGGAGAGACCTTGCACGTGCACCAACACAACAGCGTTTCTCATCCGTTTGATACTGAATGACGCTCAAGAACCACTGGCGATATCATTTGTCACTAGTAAATTTTATTTTTATATCCATGCTTTTTTTCCAAAGTTCACATACGGAACACCAATAATTAATTACGGCATAATCGTCAAGAATGTCAGTAAACTTGACAAAGCGTATGAAAACTCCCCGACTTCGTATCGCCTTGTGAGGGTACATATGCTTACTTTTGTTGGAACGTTACAACTTCACTCCCGAGTAGCCCAACGTTTGCCATGTACTGTATGGAAGCTGAAAATATGAGTACATACCAATTTACGCTGATAAGAGAAAATGTTCTGCATCAAGTGGATCGTCTACCATCCTCACCGTGTATTCTTCCAGAACGGGTAGGTAGAGAACATACTTATATGGGCTGGTTCAGAACTCGTACCTGTGGTGCAACACAAGTGTACAGTTATAAAAAATCACTGGCGCGATTTTTTTATACTAGAATCACACCATTGTAAGTGAAAATTCCTGGAGAAATGAGCAGCGACGATGCGTTGATCGTAGGCCTGGGTTTGCGCTGTCACACACTATACGAACTGAAGTACATGAACGCATAATATACTGTGTGCATTGTACGTAGTCACATTGCACGGAACATATAGCGCTTATCAAATAAAGAAGCTTAAGTTTGTACGTAACTCTTCAATATTTCTTGGAGGTTTTCTTTATAATGAATATGTAAATCTTAAAATAGTAAATACTTATGTAAGTAAAATTTATTATATTATATAATTGTATTTTCACCTGACTCACGTTTCACGCACCTGGATTCATATAGAAACCTCTGAAGACACAGAATAATTCTGTAAAATGTGCTTCAGGAAAATTTTGTAGATGGAAAGTACTATATATAATTTAACAAATTTTACTTGCAGAAGTATTTACTATTTGAAGACATATTTATTACATGTATGCGAGTTCAAAAACAGGCATACGAAAATGGTCTCCACTGCCTTGGTTATCGTCGACTCACTTTCAGGCTTAAGGACAGCGCGTCTCCTAAACTTCATTTATGTGTCCACGGTCCCCAAATTCTCAATGCACGTTTAAAATTCAGATTCTGAAACGGAATACTGTGGGTCGGCGTTGTGAACATGGATCTGCATTTCCCTCTCCAATAACACTAAATGGTAACGAAAACGCTTTAATTTTGATAATAGATGTGTAGATGCCTTGAAAACCACGCTCTACGTTTTCGTAAAAAGAAGTTTCTACTTCTCTAAATGACTACCAAAATTCTCCTTTCTTTTTCGTCCAATTTGTATGTTTGTATGTCACACTGGTAGTATCTATTTATTACTCGTAAAAATATATTAAACGTTATTCGTATACTTTCTGCTCGCAACTTATCTATAAGTTCTATACAAATTGGAAGTAAGTACTCATAGTTTTATGTACAAGACCTACTATTGTAACTCACTGGCGACTTGCACACGGAGGGGGGCTTCGCCACTGAGCGTATAACATTTTAGAAACCAACGTATCCCAGCCGAGTAGACTACACTGTCCTTGTTGTGTTACCGCAGTCTCGACAGCTCGACGCATTAGAAAAACTAACTTGCCCGAGGCAAACGACTTAATTTAAAATCTTTCCACACAGACAAAAAAACCTTTAATTTTACGAGACGATGAGTATCGCGTATCGGACGCCGTTGTTTTGTCAGAACAATATTTCGCCTTGGCAAAGGCCGTTATGGGAGTGTTCCTACTCTTCAATTGTAGGCATTCTGATAACAATGTGTATAATTTACTTTCGTTGTTCCGCAGGTGATGTCCTACATAGTTAGTCACAAACTAGATACAAAAAGAAAAACTATAGATTAAAGTAGTGAAAACCAAGGCTGTATGCAGCGGCAGTATCGGGGCCAAGGTTTCAGCTGGCCGTTCGTGTGCTGTTGAACTAGACGATTTTTGAAGGTACTAATATTACGAGTACAACTATTATGTTCTTGCAGCACCTGAATACAGACCAAATTATTATTACGGCAGCTCTTATCAATATCCATCTTCAAAAAAGTCAATGTCACATTCACGCCTGCAACACATCCAATACAACCTGTCGACAGCTGATAACTTAGTTTGTGGAACACGTAATTAAAAAACGTTTTATCGTAAAGTTAAGTTTTCTCGGCAGAAAATCAGACGCCGCATTGTTTTTGGAATTAGGCGCGAAGCAAGAGTTAACTGTGAAGTAAGAAGAAGGTCACGCCTGAACATGATTTTCGCAAGTGTAGTCAGACGTCTGGAATTTTTTCTAAGGATCACGGTCAACAGCCTGGTAATTTTATCAATAAATAAAAACGCTTTACATTCAAACTCCTAAAAAATAAATCACTTACTTAAAACTGGTTAAAAGCTACAAAATTTGTCTCAGGCAGTGTTACTCGCACCCGGATATGAAGGGCTCTCCCCCCTCTTACCCATTTGATCGTAACTAATAATAATCTTGAAATCATACAAAATTTCTTTATTAATTTTAAAACTACCGTACTACCATATTCCTCACAATAACATTTCTTACTTAAAATATACAGCCCACAATTGTGTACGGTGTTTTGAACTACTCGAGTTAGGGACTGACTGAAAATAGTTTTGTTTCAACCCGAAACTGTGAATATTCTGGGAACTAGAACTGTGTCTCATAAGGCATTATTTTCGAAAACTCCGTTCCTCCGGCAAGCCTCTCTCCCCCTAACAAGGCCTGTCTTAACCTATAGTTGTTTGGAAATCTGTAAGGTGGTCGACGTAAGGAGTAATTTATTCTTTTGAACAAAAATAAATAACGTGAATCCATAGCAATCGTGAAAGAAATACAGAATTTATAACAATAAATCCTGTAATCCAACATTTACAAATCTGGTGTGTGTGTGGGGGGGGGGGGTCACGTGACGGTGTATAATCTTTTATTCTGTGAATTACAGATTTTTTGTAAATATTATTGTGTACGAGTGTCAGACCAAAAATACATTCAATTTACATACTTATCGAAAGCTTTGAACATTACAAACGACAATGTTTCCTAACGATTATCGAAGTATTCAAAAGTTTAGTAATTACCAAAATATTACAAGTAGATAACGTATAATCACACGCACGCACACACTGCAATCTTGTTTAAACTTGAAGTTCTTAATCAACCAGGCGTGCGTTCGTAACGGCTTACGAAGCCACAGCATGGAGATGATTAAACATCTCCTCACTGCTCAGTTAGACATGGTATAGACGTAACAAGGAGAAACAGGCATACAATTAATGAATACGCGATCAAAATTATAACAGATGATATCATTTACAGAGTTAAGAGAATAAAATGGAGGAGGGTACGAGTGCGAGGGGGTGTCCACTGAGATCACGACGGCTGCCTGCCATTTGCAAGATGGAGGGCCACAGATACATTGGACAAGAGGAACCACTGGAGAGCAGAGGGCAGTGAGAAGACTACCGCTAACGATGAAATAAAGTAGAATATATTTATTTAATCTACCTTTCACTGTACTTGATACGACTACATCTGTCACACTAAAGAGAACTAAGTGATTCCTGAGAATCAATCGTACTACTGTGATCTTACGTTTTCTGCTCCAATTACAAACTCCTTGAAGGGACGTTTTCTTTAAATCTAGTCTATATAAAATCGACGTTAACGACTTATGTTATTAGATAATTGATTTTTTCATTGCTCTGGTGAGTCCTTTATCTCATCACCCTGTCATCTGTTAGCTTTCCTTCTCTTTTACCGACCTTCCGTCGCTGGAGATCGCAACAATCGATTTGTTTAAAGAAATAAACTGTAAGGGAAAGAAATGCAGTTTTTCAGTACCACTGGCATAGCTTTTTAGTACCACTTTTAGTGGACATGCTTTTGACCATTCCAACAAAATTTAATTGGATGCTGTAAAACAGATTGGAACCGAAGTTGGTTGACGAAACAAGAAAGAATACTGTAATCGCAGGCAACTATTACACTCTAGATATCTATGAATCTCTTTATGGCGGACGCCACAGTACGCACAGATCCGTTGGTCTAAGTAAAGTCATGTAACATGCACTTTTCCATTTATTGTATTACTTTTTTATGGAGTTAAAATACTTCTTGTGTCCTTACAAGAAATTTAATGCTACTACAGCTTTTAGGTGACACTTTCTCATCATCCGAGATTAATACATTTCTACAGAAAATGCGTTTATTTTTGCAAAAGGATGAAAAAAAAAACAACTCGATAACTTACTTGTGACAGTAACTTTGTTATTTTTCCCTGTAGTCTGTCATTACTGAACGTATATTTAGCTCGGCGTTACAACCTCGCTTCTTACCAGGACTTTTTAACAGTATCTTACTAATTGTTTACTGCGAATTAAGCTTAGACCTATCGATGGCGTGGAAAGTCCGCCTGTTACGGCAGTATCCTAAACCACATCACCTGACGATTAAATCAAACCTCGTGACCTCCTCTCCGCTGGCCAATCAACATCAGATGAAACAATTACACGTCAAATCAAATCCGTATACAGCGATGTTGCTGACATGAATACAAATGCAACGGAGCGTAATGTAATGTACGAAGTTCACGTGACGCGAGCCTGTCAGACAAACTGGCAGCAGCCTCTGCCAACTGTAATCATATTTTATGTGTAATCATGCGCGTCCGATAGCGGCTATTGTCTCCGGCGCACAACAATACATCTGGCGTACAGCTCTGCTACGTTACCCCGTCTACTTACACGTAGCTACGTACAGTATTTGTTATACATTACATACAACTACTAACATTCTCGCCATAACACGATGCTACGCCGTAATCAGCATTTTAACGATTCTGAACTTCTACCATGAAACGAAACTCTAATCCACTCGTTACAGACGAGTATTATACGTATTTTCGACTTCCCTCGTCAAGTCAACTCTTGTCTTAAGGTATTCTAATCGCTGTGGCGAGGCTGTCTTTTTTTTTAGTTATTGTTTCAATACCTCTTCCCGTTCCCCTTTTGAAGAATCATACACGAGCATTAATCCGACCTGAGAGGAACCTGCTGTTCAGAGCCCGCCAAGGTACTCTTTGCATCCATGCCCCAAAGAGGGTAAATGAGTCAGTTCCACAAGGGATCCGACGTGGCGAGATATAGTGATTTAACCTTGCCCAGGTTTGCGGGCCAAGCCTTCCCTAAGCCCCGTCAAATTTAAAGGCAGCGTTTACGGGAGAGAGACAATTAGTACTTTATGTTAAGTTCTTAAATACAGTAGCGGTGGGATAACATAAGCAGCGCCATGTTTCGATACGGATTACACTATCAACACGGCGACGACGACAACGCATGCGCATGAACAACACGCGCACGGTATGTGTTCAAGCCGTCCCGTCATCTGTACCGCGACACAGACACTACAACTGCACTAACACTGAGCGTGTAATGCAATGAATTAACTGTTTGCGAATTGTTTTGACTGTCACAGACGACGCGTGTACAAGGAAGTACTGGTATGCGGAGGGGAGCGCGCGCGCTGTCGCTGACGCACTAAGCAACACCTGATCAAACGTCGCTCCACACTCTACTCACTCGCTGGCATTACGTCGGTTTCTTTAAGCCATTTCTGTAATAACGCGAATGACGCCTTACTGAATGCCGATTTTTTTTCGTATCGGCCATCTAAGGACCACATCCCAATTTCAATTCTTTACTCTTTGTTCTTTTCTTTTTTTCCAATATTCTTTCATCTTCTCACTGTCTCTTCTTCCTGTCTCCAGTCCGCTTTGAACCTGCGTTTTTATCTCTCCTACCCTGGACTCCCTCCATTTTCAACACTTTTGCCCGAAAAACTTCTCTGTCAATTGCTTCTTCTGCGTGTATATTATTTTTTTCTAAATCCTTTTGGACTTCTTTAACTTGGTCTAATCCAACTTGATGTTCAGATATCTGAAGATTTGCTTTGTCAACCTATTGTCGTCCATTCTATATAAATGTCCAAAAAATAATAGTCTTCTTTTTCTCACTGTTTCTGTTATATTTTCTATACTTTGATATATTTCATCGGCACTGAATGCCGATTATTATATATACTGACCCAAACGCTCGATACCTATAGGCCTATAGATTATCAAAGCAAAATGCAAAAACCTTTACAAAGGTAGGTCTTCCGTTATTGTGGATAGTGCAGTTACTATCAGAGCACAGTGCTTCACGTCCTTGATACCGTGTAATAAAATAACAACGTGTAATATGTCAAGCGATCACTTAGGCCTAATACCGATTCTACCATTCTGTCGAAAATCTAACATGTATGGAGTGTCTCTGTATGGACACAGAATTCTAGAAAAATCTGCAAGCGGTTCGTGTGTTAAAGCTAACTGGATAGGTTTAGCGTCTTCAACAACTGACATTCTTCGAGGAATTGTGACACAGGGCATGGTGAACAATGCAACGGATTTTATAGAGAGAAGCAGTAAACAATAATGTGTATTTACTAGAAAAATGAGTATGAGGAGCGAAGAATGTGGAAAACCTCAACAAAAGAAAATACTTATCAGGTTGCATCACTAGCTGAATGTCAATGGTATACGATTAGTAGGAACGGCTGATGGGAGAAATGCTGGAGCAGTAACTGATTTTCAATTGGCTGTACCTTTTTAAGCAGCATGCTAATTAACTTGAAAAAATAATTTAATAAAAAATATATGTTTCTCGCAAGGAGAACGAAAAGATTGGTCCTTGCTAGAGAACGTTTAACTGAATCGATACTGAGTAGTTTTCATTCTGTTCTTACGGTAGATTAAGTTGTTACAGTCCTCTTTTATTTTCAACACCATCTCGTTTTACTTATTCACAATTAATTACTACTAGCTGTTTTCAGTTACACGTTACTTGATAAAAAGTAATCGAATACGACGCGGTCCGCCGCCTAGTTTACCTGTGGCCCTCGTTATACCTTTAAAGATGGAAACCACTGTGTTACGGAAAGTTAAGAAATTGCTCTTGGGTGAAGTGACAGAGTACAGCGTTTGAAATGAAACAGAGGTAGATCACCCGCCTTTTCTCCCATCACGGTTATAAGAAAAAAACGCGTAGTTACAAATACTGAGCGTTTAGTAATTTTACTTTAAAAATTTGTGTAAATCTGTAGCGCGAAACGTAAAGTAAAATTAAAAGAAATAAAACAAAATTAAAGAATTAAAAAAATAATAAAATCTAAGTAGGGAGGCATAAAGGGGCGGCCAGTAAGGGGTGAACGATACTGCGGACGGGGGCGCGGTCGTAGTACGAGTGGGTGGGCGGTCTAAATAAATAAGAATGACAATGTAATAGCACGAGAAGAGAGGGAGTGAGAGTGAGAGAGAGATGCGTGGTAGACGGCCTGCAGACGAGAGTCACAGGGATCGATACAGGTGGCGGAACCAGCACAACTCCCGGTACTTTACACACGACACGCGCGCGCGCGCACACCCGTCGTTATGTATCAGAAGCAGAGCATACAATATAGAGAGAAACGACGGTATATTGTTGGCCACTCTGTAAGGCAGATGACAAGGGATCAATACTACAGACAAGGGATGATATAACTGGCACGCCCCTACGCGTACACGAGAGCGCGCACACACAGAGGAAACACCATCTTATTTACTACACAATCTGTCCCCACAACAACGCCAGAAATTCTTTACAAAACGTACTCTACGTAATTCACTGGGCAAACGATATATAATATCGGAGAAAAAATTTCAACTAATCGATATCTCGTGGGTTCGCGTACCGACTCAATTCCTCCCTACCGTATCACTTTCTTGACCCAATTCCGGTGTCTAAATCAATTTGTGTGGCCAAACTACCAACGGATAGGAACGTGATCGCCGCCGTCATTGTCTTACCAACGAACGGCACCAGTCGCACGATCACGCACCACGTGAATGAATCTGTAAAATTCAGTACGAACGACCAGGTGTGACCCACTTTTACTGTATCGATCCATCGATAAACGGCCCCCAGCGGTGACCGAGACAAAATACACGGAACGCAATTACGTCTAAGTGTACACAGTAGCAGATCCACAGGTGACCGCGTTACCACACTGCACAAATCTACAACTGTGTCACACGCACACACATACATACATCGAGTCTCCAATTTCACTAGACAACAATCGAAAAAATAATGACCGTCAAGTGTACTATTGCGGCCAGCCGTTAAACGGAATCTTATAACAAATATGCGAGTGTCAACTACGTATAAATCTCGCCTACACATCTAGTCCCGGACGCGCAAGTATAAGGTATACAACAAACGGAATCTTATAACAAATATGCGAGTGTCAACTACGTATAAATCTCGCCTACACATCTAGTCCCGGACGCGCAAGTATAAGGTATACAACAAACGGAATCTTATAACAAATATTCGAGTGTCAACTACGTATAAATCTCGCCTACACATCTAGTCCCGGACGCGCAAGTATAAGGTATACAACAAACGGAATCTTATAACAAATATTCGAGTGTCAACTACGTATAAATCTCGCCTACACATCTAGTCCCGGACGCTTAAGTATAAGGTATACAACAAATGGAATTATTTATAACTTAACATTAAACCAACTCCAGCTAGTTTCGAGATCAGCAAAATACTATGCAGTAGAGATGTGCTCGCTATGGGTTTCCAACAGTCTACTTTATGGGATGACAGTTTGGTTACACTCAACAAACACAAACGCGGCGTTTCGTATCCGCTATGTGAAGTCGACAGCACTGTACTTATCGGCTAACTGCCACAATACCATACCGTCATTCAAAAATGCGGTCATTATCTTCCAGTAAGACAATATCGTGAATTTTCATTATTGATAAAAACGCAAAACTTTGACACTTTATAATAAAAGGTGATGGATGAGTAATAACCGAATTCCTTTTGATGTTATTAAGTAAAACTGATGTTTCTTGCTACTGGTGCAGTTTCTCGCTGACGTCTATTAACAACACTGTGATCCTACAAAACAATGCTGAACAAAATAATTACAAATATTGTTACTGATTTTGCATTGTCCCTGCCACTTAAGATTCGTGATCGCTATAAATTCTGAACCAATGTGTCGCGTGCGGGCCGAATTTCGTACTTCAATCGTATTTTGCTAGAATGTTTAATTAATTCTTCTAGCTACTATTATAGAAATCATAAAGCGGAGTGTTTCGGTTGAACATTATGCTGTCATCGCTAAAACCTCATTTCATGCTGTAATAAGAAAGTGTGCTGTTGTCTTCACAACAATGATTGCAACGCTGTCAAAAAATAAATATGTAAAGACAGTGCCGTCTGAAAATGTCCTCGGCGGAATTGATGTGGTCACAGTTTCACGAGGGAAACATTATATCACGGATCGAACGTCGAAAACAACAATATAACGACATTAATTGATAAATGGTCGCTCGCAATAATGCTAGCTGGCATCTGTGAACACGATGACAAGTGGAAATACTAAAGTCACATAAAACGGAATTACACAACCTGTCATTCGTACGCACGAGGCCGGGGCTGAAACAATGTTTCTCTCCCCGTCTTGACAATTACGGCTTCTAAATGTTTATTTAATCCAGGTCAATTACCAGCCAGTAAATTAAAACCGGAGTGTAGCTATGTTGCACAATATAGGTATACGCGGTGCACGCTCAATCTAGGTTTGACTTTCACTAGACTCGGCACAGCATTAAAGGTCGACTTTATGGTACAACGACCCGGCGCGCAGACAACGGGACTCGTGTACCGTCAGCTGCACGCGCTGGACCGCGCAGCTCGACGATTTCACGTGGAAACCCAAGTATTGTGTTTCACGTTCGTAAACTACGGTTCCAAAATAAAAAACTTAGTTTTTCGAATGTGTAAAAACATAAAATGGGTTAAATTAAAAAAAAAAAAAAATGTGGTGACAACTGGTGGAAAGCTTCCGTTCCTGTCGGCTCTTTCAGAACGGAAATCAATACAAACGAACGTTATGGAAAGAATCTTTTAATCGATACTTACAAATATCAGATAAATTTTAAAGTATTGTTATTAAAGCGAAACCCTGTTTCACAGGTAGAACAATTCGTTGTCAGATATATATTATATTATATTAAAATACAGAGCATGACAAAAAATCGAAGGGGCTGCTAGTTATACTGAGCCAATAAAATACAAAGAAAAATAAAACTCAATAAAGGAAAATTTGTATATTTTTGTATGAGGCAGAATATTGGTGATATATGTTTGTTGGTATATATTGGTATATATTTGTTTTATTTCATAAAACAAAACAAGCAGTTCGGAAGCGAGATCCGACCGTGTCATGCATAATCGCGATTTGTTCATTCAAAGGAAGAAAAACACAAATGACACGACTGTGCTTCAGCTTAATCAAACACAGACTTGCATCTGTGAAGATATGTGTACCCCAAGATGTATGTGTAATAATCTTATGTACTCCAATTCCATACTCGATTAATAGCAGCAAGACTTCTAAACACTTATGTAATCTTGGATTTCATCTCATGTGATTGGCTCAGCAAAAACAATTATAGCTATCATCAAATGGGGAAAAATAATAATAATAATAATAATAATGGCTCCCATATGTACCACCGAAGCAGCTTAGGAGTCAGGCAGGGTAGGCTGCCATATGCGAGCCGTACGGCATACAAGGAAGATAGTGTGGCCAGCACTATGCTTCAGACGCCCATTATTATCCCCAGGATGTTATACCAGGTACTCATTTTCAACAGGCTGAGTCGTTCTGGGGGCTGAAAAACGCACCTTGATTTTATGGTGTGGGCCGGGAATCGAACCCGGGACCTCTACCTCTAGGTGCCATATCCACTGGTCTACTGAGCGCCGGGGAAAAATTTACTCAGCTAAAATTATAAACACGATTATGTACTGTATTCTCAAATGCGGAGGGACGGTCATCTGTTTGCAATTGTTTCTGAATTGTAACACAGAGTAAATACGGGTGCAATCAAAGGTTATCTTATCATAAAACCGACTTCTGATACAAACAACGGTCAATTTATTAATATTTAAATACATATTTGCTCATATCTGTGATCAACAGTTTTTAATAATTGTGCTTTAATAATTAATTAGTAATTGTGAAGGTTACTAGACTTCCTGGAGTTGTGACGGACTACTGCACAACTCTATCGAGTCCCGCGCCTGCGCTTGTCTTCCACGTCCTTCCCCGATACTGCCGCCTATACGGGTAAGTGGGGGGTTGTGGTAAGGTGAGAGTGATTATTTTGGTAACATTACGAAGAAGAAAACGGGAATAAGAAGAAAATAGGTGGCAAACGACTGGGTGGGGGTGAGGTTGCAGCATGCTGCATCAGCAGGTAGTACCCCTTAACGCAACGCCGCGTGACCCACTTCCTTACGGGGTAGGGCGGCGGTGATTTATAGCACTCTCTCCTCACCAGACAGTGCTACCCCTCTTACCATTTGTTCCCCCGAATATGTGACTCGCCTTACAAACCACCTCCACATGACAAAAGAGTGATATTAACTTCTAACGCCGTCTGCCCGACCCATAAATTATAAAAGTACGCCCCCTTTCCAGGCGCGCGCTCGTACACTTCCTTACGCAGACATTGTTATTGATTTCTTTTTTTTTTAATACAGTATTCAATTTGTTAAAACTTATTTTGAAAAAACAACAGTCTCAGGAAGGGATGATTTATGGGCGAGTGTTACATATGTAGGCCTATATACAACCAGGGGTACACAATTATATAACATATAATAGAGTACAGTTTATTTAGAATTAAGAGAGATGTCGCTGTAAGGTACAGCAAAACGAAATAAATGAGGTTAAAACAACAGAAACAAATAAGTACAGACAACTAACGTACCCAAGATGATTTTGTACTACTTCGATAAATACCAATTATTACAAATGTTATACACTACACTCTGCCACTAAAAGTGGAAGTTTGGTATCAAATTCCACAATTTATCATTCGTGCGTAAATACGTACGGTTACAAATTATACCGTGTATGTTCACTCAAGTCTTTCTTACACAATCCCTACTGTGTACAAAACGCACCAAAATGTCATCCTACGCTAACACTGAACCAAAATAACAAAATGATACCTGAAGATTAAAAAAATATATTTATTTTAAAATAAAATCCTGTCATCAGGACGTACTCACAAATAGAACAAAATAACTCACACCAGCAGGGAAGAGAACGTACAAGGATAAGAATAACGCATCAAATTTAAACGACAAATTCTAAATTAAACGATCATCAAGACAACAGGAGCAGCCATTGTTTATCTAAAAAAAAAATCTACGGGCAAAAAATATGTGGCTCGAGAAGTCGTTAACCTTTCTACCGCGTGTATTCTTAGAAAGAAAGAAACAGGAAGACGTCATAATAATTTTTCCACCGGAGGGAGAGGCGGGCGTGAACGTTTCAGCATCTGGTAAGTCACCTGACCTGAGAGAGAGAGAGAGAGTGAGAGGGAGAGAGGGAGAGTGTACGCTGCCAACAGCAGGCCAGTTCTAATTACTGCTTTTGGCAGGTATTTCTGGCGGTGACACACCGGGATCTTCCTCCCCGGGGGCCAAGCTGTCTGCCCGACGGCCAAGCACTATTTTAATAATTTTAACTTTTAATAACACACACGCACGCGCGCATACGTATACACTGCGCGCGCCACGGTCGAGCACGGGTACAGCGAGGACGCGCACTTTAGCCCAATACTCGGATATAGCTTATAACTCTTTGATGTTTACGAGAAAAAAATGTTTAATTCTCTTCTGAACGTCTGTTCGGTTCGTAATATGAGGGTAGGTAACTGTGACAAATTTCGCTCTTCTAAAAACTAATCAATGTAAAGTATAAATAACCAAAAATTACGCATGTTTTGAGAATTATAAAAAATAAAAATAATATATATAAAAATACAAAACATATATACCGATGGTTACAGATGGCTGATTTATTTCTGGCCGTGGTGCAATGTGAGTGTACCACGGGTAGCTGGCGCAACAGGACGCAGGCCTAAATGCTTGAAGAGAGAAGAAGAAGGAAATATAAAGGTTAAACTGGAATAGGCTATTAGGTAACAACCACTACACTTAGCGTGTTATGGGTATCCATCTATTCCACAAGACAGCAGACGGCCATGAAGGCTGTTAGAGTGAAGAACCAAGAGACGTCTAGAGGCCATGCCATTCTTACGTTCTGTGGTACAGTCAACTAGTCACGATTTACCCTGAAAGAAAATGAACTGTGAAAGCACTTGCTCAACACTGGATAGGTTGCTGCTAATGACGAAATGATGACGACGATGCCGATCTAAGAGTACATCATAAGATGATAAGTTTATGAGTACGACACGAGTGTTAAACGTTCGGATTTCACTGATATACAGCAATTAAATCGTAATTAAATTGGTGGTTCTCAATGAATAATGTTATACGACTATGTCCGAAGCGTACACAGTGATCTAACTCCTCACAGACGCGTGTCTCACGTGCCTCAGAGACAAACAACCAGGACGGAACACACAACACGTTTTTGGACAACCTGTACACAACAAGATAAGTAGAGTGTATGCCAAATACAGACAGCGTCAGCTTGAAACAAAACGTCAAGTAAACCGGATAGTATGTGCCGTCTAGACGCGGGGCCTTATCGAAATAACTGTTTACCACAACTGATAACAGTTACTGATACTACTACTGCATGCCGTTACGCGTAATAACGTCAGACAAAACAACAAAATTCGGCCGAATAATAGCGTTTTATTATGGTCCCTTATCTGCGGAACACGTGTGGGAAGAGTTTATACAGAGATAAGACGGCCATTTGTTATGACTTATTTTGGCAGCGGAAACGAGAGTTCCTCCTATCAACGCGTTTTTTACGAGACCTCACTACTCTGAAGAGTATACATTTTTCTGAAACTAACACACTCACCTCGCTGGAATATTTATCTTCTGTCAAAGACACGTATGTAATAGCGTACTAGGCCTATATAGTGTATAATAAAAAAAACCGCATCATTCAGACGCTGCGGAAATACTGAACCTGCGTGAAGGATGACGGTCGGAAGTCAAATAATGTATTCTTAATCGCCTGACAATCTCCCGACACTGTCTCAGTGCACCAATCAGCTTGCACACTTTGGTAAGATGAGATTACCGTTTTGAGTCCACGTTGCCATTATTCATGAACGCAGCTTATCACCACCAATGGAGCCGGCCAGCTGTCACTGCCGTTGCCTAACGATGTGCGGAAACATGTCAACAACGTATCTACACCGATGTGACGTAAATATTACTAAGGCGTACCACTAATAACAGTTCCTTTGATGCCGACTGAAAACCTTTTTGCCGAGACAGTACTGTCAGTCACGAACTTGAAAGGTGCCAAAAAATTTGACTGTGAACGGTTTTACGAAGCATTACAACGAAGGTCTTGAAAGCAGTAACACAGAAAACTAGTAACGCCATCTGAGTACGTACCGAACAAATAAAGGTATATAAAGACAACTAAAATAAAATGTCGACTATTTTACAGAAAGAGAGAGGAATATTGACAACGTGTTGAAGACAGAACATAAAATTAATGACGTGTTTAAGAGCAACATGAGAAAAGAATCTGAAAAAGGTTTCTTCAAGTATGAAACTATAGAAAATATTTCAATTAGGCACAGTGACTACAGTGCTTAGAGGGAAACACTGACACGAGGAACTGTAATGAAAGGCCACCGACAGGAGTTCTAGGATCAAGTGGGTGAAGAAATGGATTCGAGCGGATCTAAGGTATTCAACGAGAAACACGACGCTGATTTAAGAATACGGCCAAACTTTGGACTGAGCTTGGAAGAAAAAAGGAACAGTTAAAGACATCGCAAAGAAAGAATGGTGTGGAGAAAAAATACGTATTTCTGAGGAGTGTAGTAAAATAGAAAGAAGTCAGGGAACGTTTCGGTCGCCACAAGAACTGAAGTAAAGTGAAGGGAGAACAAGGCGACTATGACGACTGATACGATGATCGTCATCAAATGATGACGATGATAAATATGTTCAAAAAACTATCCCGATAAATGTAAAATGTTGGAAAAAACATTTCGATAAATTAGTAACTGAAAGTGATATTTATTATAAATAATCACAAAGTGGTCTCTCTCTCTCTCTCTCTCTCTCTGCTCTGAATATTTCTTACCCCGTACCCACATCGCGTATAATATTTGCACAACACAACTTTCTCCAAACGATTATTTACTCTGAACTTCAAAGCCGGAATGTAAGTAAATACAGTAATGCAGTTAAAATTAAGGGGGAATGTACAATAAAGTCAGCAATGAGTTCAACGTTATCTAATAAGACGATCATCAGCGAACAGCTGGTAGTTGCGAAAACGGGCAAGGGTGAAGATACAGTTAAAGAAGGGTGGGGTAGAGCGGCGGCGGGTTGATCGTGATAATTGAGCAGTGATTGTCTTAAGTTTTGTACCCCAAGTTTCTTCATCATCATCGTTACCCAAAGCTTAATTATTACTGGGGCCACGCTGATAATAATCACCAGGTTAAGGGTTGCAAAGGAAGGGCGGGAGCGAGCGAGAAAGAGATATTACTACTACTAACACCGCCGCTGCCTGCAGAGTTCTTAATTGCTGAACAATGCATCACACCCACCAGCATCGTCAGTACACTCCAAACTAACGTCTTAAACTCTCACTCGCCGAGTTCTCTAGTAATTGTGTTTGTTCTGAGCGCCATGTTTGTTTACGCTTGCGTATAAAGTTTCGACACTGTGTTATGCTCATTATGACGGGTGCCGACATCAGCTAATAACTCTGTGTACAAACAGTTCGCTAACAAACCCACTGAAGTCGGATTCGGTTTCAAATATCGTTCCCAAACAAACGTTCAAATTGTCTGTTTTACATGCTGGCCAGCGACACCGCTTACGATGAGCACGGGGTTAATATGAGAAGCCTGAGCTTTCACTTTGTGCGCCAGGCGATAGAATCGTTCAAAACTAATAATGAAAAACCATTGGTCCACTGTATAGGCTATTGTTATGGCTATGGCTACTGCTGCACAAAAAGAAGATCGGAGAGAGTTGTGTCTGCTCTCGCAGTAGAATGTCATCAGTCGTTAACCTGGCCATAAAAGCGAACAATTAGATATGAACCAGCGCAGACTTCGTGTGTACCAAATACAAGACGACAACAGTTAACATATTCAGCAACTTCGAAACTTTAAAATTACGGAACAAACCGAAGATAATAAACCTACAACAATATCTGAGATAAGAATACCTTTAAAGAAAAGGAATATGCTGTTAAACTACCGCACACACTATACCGTTAAGGGACGGCAAAACGTTTTAACAATCTGTGCGCGGGTCTGTATCATGAACGCCGTGGGGAAGGATGATAAGAAACAATAAGAGGGACGTTGTTGAAGGATAATTTCAAAGAACATCGTGAAAAGATAGGGTACACAATAATTAACTACTTAAGAGGAACATAAGAATGACTCATAAAAAAACCATGCAACTGCGATACAAGTAGGGAAAAACATACGTCTAATTATTATTGGGATGGGTTGAGAGGTTCGTGGACCAAGTGGCTGTGGGAATGGGTTTGAAAGCATAACGAGATTTTAATCAGAGACTAAAAATCAGGAGAACCTGGCAAATTCAGAAAATGGCCAACCACCAACTGGGGAGAAACTCTTACAGAATTGAGGCTTCAGTTTGATCTTCAAAAAGCATTTCGAGACTGTTGCATACAACATACGGAGCTTTGCTGTTCAATTTGGAGGTGGAGTACGATATAGGTACTGTGAACGGTCTCACACGACGTCAAGCTGAGCTAACCGTCAAAGTATTCGCAGAGGCAGTAACCTGCCAAAACAATAATGCAGTCGACGACAAAACATTGCAGAAATGCTGCAGAACGCTGGCATAAATTACGCGAAATTCACACAGTGCAGCATCAATGGCTGTTACAACAAATTATCCTCAATTAAAGCATGACCCCCCCCCCACACACACACACACACACACACACACACACACACACACACACACACACACACACATTTGGCTTCGTGTTGGCTGTTTTGTGTTCGGCGGTTAGTCCCGTGTAATTGGAAACAATTATTCTCTACCGCCCTTAGAACGACGTAAGGTTTGTAACTTGCGATAAGCGTATGCGCACACGCGCGTGGTCTAGGTGAAAGATTTACGGGAGAGCTTATAGGTTTTAATGACACTCTTATTAGTCCCCAGGACTGGATTAAGGATGGATTTTTTAACTTTCCAGCTAAAACAGTCTACATCATTATACAGGTGTCTCCAGTAAATATGTCATAGAGATAGACAACAGACTTTCGCTTGGGAAAATTTAACGACCACGAGTTTACTCTCTCTACAGGTTCTTTATATACAGCAGACCAATGACCGGATATAAGTCTCGGTAACTAGTCCAAGAGACAGAGGGTCATTAGTCCATTTCGTTTTGTGACAGTACAAGCTATGAAAACATAAGACAGCCTTTAGGGGAGAGTAAAGAAATTTTTGATATACAATTCATTTTCTTATATCTAAGAGTTAGCATGAAGTGTAAAGGTTTGTTAAGTCGATTTTGTACATACAGTCAATGTGTCCGCATGGGTATATGATCGCCAAATTCCCGATTCTACTCTGAACAATACCTGCAACAAAAACAAAATAGACGTTAGAAGGGAATATTTTACAGGACAAGTATTAGTAGAATCACAATCATTAACTTCACCTTTTTTACTAATTGCATGTAATATAATACAATGAAGAAATAAGCATTAATATTAACGATATGGAAGAGAAACTTTATGGACCTGAGACATGTTATAATGGAAAAGCTACTATTTTGAATCTTTCTGCCAATAATATAACTCCCTTAGACAATATAATATTTAATAAATAAAACAAGCTACGGTATCGGAAATTTAGTCGTACAATCGCGAGTCGGATAAACTACACTCACTTTATCGGATATATTTAACGTAGACACATATAAAAAAATCAGAGGCTTCCACTTTCGCCAGTTGGCGGATTTACTATGATTACTAAAGGTACGCCGTTACTGAGATACGAATACAATCAAAACACACGTGTACACGTCGGGTAGGTAACATTGTTTCCTCAAATTCATTCTAACTGGTACCATCTTATTCGAATATAATCCGAATATAACAAGAAGAGTTAAAAGCTACGTTTACAGGACTGTAATATAGACATTCTCGCTAAGTTTGGATCAAAGCAAAGAACAATAAGGATGGACTGTACAATAACAATAAGTGGAAAAAAGAAACGTTAGAGCAAAGACACGGGGTGAGATGGATGTATCAGAACGATGAGAGTAAAACTAACGAATTAGTAAGGATGGTCACATGAAATGAATGCCGAACAAAGGTACCCCCCCCCCCCCCCCACCGACAGTATCGGAGCTTGACAACCAATAACGGCAAATCGCGTCTGAACCTTTCGTGTGTAGAAACGAATGCATACCTACGACCTAGAACTATCACACACGTTGGAACAAGGCTACGAGGAGCCTGGTCGTGAAGTTTCGTTCTGCAATTGTGTGCAAATTAATAGGCCTATGTACGACTAGAACATGTTTTTACGCTAACGCCTACAATAGAATTACGCTGTACTGCCATCACAAGACTGAAATTACTCTCTATAACAATACCTGACAAGAAAGTGCACATCTGTTTACTTCGAAATTGGAAGTTTTCAATTAAATATAATACAGTTTTTGCTAACTGATTAAACTGTTCCAGTCGGCTGATTGGAAGAGCTCTTACTCCACGTTATTACGGAAGATTAATTACTTCACGTTAGTCGACCGACAGGAGACTGGCGTGGACGTTGCTCACAATCACGAGCCGGGATTCGACTCAACGTTATGTATTATGGCGACAATCACCAAGTCCAAAACCTGGAAGACCACGACTTGACCAAGCATCAAGAAAACAGAACATTACAGATTACACCGTTCGTTAAAAGTCATATTACGTCAACAAAGTTTAAGGCCGTATTGCACGTCTATCTGGATAGTCTTTACTCGGTATCTTTTTTTTCTATTTGGAGTATAATACGAAACCTCCTTAGTACACGACCACTTGCTTGTCCACGCGGGTGTCTAATCCTAGCCGCTTGATGCCAATCCTGCAAGTATGCTGTAGAACAGAATGGTGGGGTTCGTCAAGAGCAAAGCAAAGTGAAATCAAAGTGGGAACTGCGATCAATAAATCTGCATGAATTTTGAACGAAAGTCGTATGTTCTGTTTTAATGGAGTAAAATTTCACAGTACAACTACCTTTTAAATCCTGCTACATACTTCAGACTGAAGTTTTCTAAAGATACGTATTTCATTTCGTTAACATTCGCAACATATTACTTTTTCTTTTACTTGTCGGATTTTTTTCTACTTCTTATATATTCAATATTTACGTAATTGCTGAGGGAGGCCGCCACTTATCTGTGTGGTCGAAACTCTGCTGTTCAATAGATAAAAACAGGGCCTTTGTGTTTATAAAAGCCTACAATTAGCAGTGAGTATCGCGAAAACACCCCTCAGCAAAACAAACAGCCGCGCCAGAACAATACAATGGGAAGAATTAGCAAGTCAATAAATTGGCCGGCAACAACAGCGTTCGCTACCGTTTCCCTAATTCACAATCACCTCTAACGTGTTATTAACTTTTTTCTTCGCTTATAATTCGACCCTACTTTACATGGTATCATACGACTAAAAAAAAATAATAATTACGAAATTACAAATCATTAACGTGTAAGTAGCGCGGCAATTCACTCTTCACTATTAATTACCGTGATTGAATAATCGAGGCCGAGGAAAGAGGATGTTGGCTTGGCATCTGGTGTGTGGTGTATCAGAATGAATACTAAGGATAACATTGTGCCGGTGTGGTGCGGCGGATGGCTGCACTGACATGGTAATGTAACAAAACAATAACGAGAGAGTGAGAGAGACGTCCTCTCATGTTTAACTCGCTCTGACAGACTAACAGCGGACGCTCGTTCTCACGGGTCACGTTATGTATTGCATCGTTCTGCTGGATATGTTCAGTCTTTGACACTAAAATATTTATTGCTACTCAGTAGCCTACTGTGCCCGGCTTCACCACCCAATAACCTTGTCCTCTCACTACAGGGTAGGAAAGATTTAATTCTGTATGCAAACTGCTCCCGTCACAATTTATACCGTTATCATTGACTGTCCTCTACATTCTCTGTTCATCTCTCCACTCTCGGAATCCATTCTTCAATTGTTTTATCTCTGTAGTCTTGTCCACTCTCTCTCCAAGGTCTTCTGTTCGCCGTCTCCGTCTTTCTCAGATATAGGCCTAACCCACGTTGCGAGATCAGTTACGTCTGCTCTGACCAATCAGTCAGTTTGAGCTGGCTCTCCTTACATATCAATACTAGTCTGTTACTGTAAAGAAGTAACATTTGTTACTACAGTTATTTGTTATATCGTCACTTAAATACAGTCTTTATGTGGCGAAAATTACTTCTCTGAGAAACTATAAAGGTATTACATACGCTGAGTCCAAAGGCTTTGTCGTTTCAAACATCTACTACGTTATTGTTGCCCATTATCTGTGGAACAACGGTGGTGTCGTGATTATATTTCGGTTTTTGTTCCTCCCAACACGAGCAGCCGTTCTTCGTCGGCAGTATCAACATTCTCATTACGGAGATTGTCGAACACGTTACTGCACGCGGCCTGTTTCACACTGTATCTGTAGCTGAAATACGTGTAGGCCCTACTGAAATCCCAGAGTTCCAAGCCATGCCTTGGAATCGCGTCTTTTCTAGGACTTTACTGTAAACGTGCCACAAAGCCTAACAGTCTTCCGTATTGTTCCTTCATAAGCTCCTAATCCTGTTACTTAATAGTTCCTAGAAAGTAAAGAAAACGTTGGCTTATATCATAGGGCTCATTTTTGTTTATTTACAATCTGCTCGTAAGTAAATCTGACAAACGTACAGTACAATTTGAAGGGAGAAGTCACTTCCTTACATAATGGTGTTGGAAAAATTGGTTAATCAGGTACTCCTTCAGTCTTCTTGGGATTTCGGGTGGATCGTGTAGAATTCTGACTGAATCACTGCCAAAGTAACTTGATGTTATTCTTTTCAACAGTTGGGATTCGCTTGTCGTCATGTGTCACATACAACAGGGCGTCCAGAAGAGTTCGTAGAACATTATTGTTTGGAGTCTCTGGATAATCTTTGACGGGAGCAACCCTCCAGCTGGACTCCGTATGACAGATAGGTATTACGACGGTCTTATATAAAAGTAGATTATTCTAAACAGGCAATTTTGATTTTTGTCCAAGAAGTCAGTAAAACTGTAGGAGTTGAAGTTTCAATTATGAGTTTTCGTTGTTACGTGCAGCTTCCAAGCAAAGCTTTCAACTAGTAGGCCTATTAGGTTCAGATGCTTGATCGTGTGTTTTATTAAAAGCGGAAACGTCTGTTATTTTACTCCTAGACATACGACAAGACTTTTTATAAAGGCAAAACGGTAAACACATTGACGCCTATTATACATAGGACGAAACTCAATGACAAACAAGTCCCAATAAGTAAAAAACCCGAAAGAACGAATCCGGTATTTGGGACAGCACGTCCGTCGCGCAAGGGGCAGGAATCGGTTTTGAAGCGCGCAATGCGTCACAGAGTAAGATCACACCGAGCTGTGGGCGGAGACAAGTAGGGGTGGCGGCGTTCCAAAAACAATACGATAAAATCCTAGTTCCCACTGGGGCGAAAACTGTTGTAAACTTTCACTAAAAAGAATGAGGAGAAGATGAGCGCGCGGCAGTGAAACACAACTGTATCTGGTGTATTCTGTTTCACAGCCAGACTAGACTCGCCGGCCAATATACGCCGCCTGCTCGCTATCACAGACACGAGATAAGCTTTGCATAAAATGTATTTTCTTGGGGGGTTATAAATCGTGAAACAGCTTGTCGACTGCTGGACGGCCTTGCTAACAAAGTTTCCACTATGACGTCCCGGGTCGGCTGCCTACGTCACCAACTTTGTCTTTCTTGAAAATTATTGCTCTGAAAAAATAAAAAATAAAGAAAACAACTTAACAACTTTTCCCCGGGCTCGTATAAATCAATTATCCTGCCTGGAATCTACAAAAGCACATTACGTTTTGTTTAGCTTTACGTATTTCAACACGCGAATTGTACACGATCGCGTTCCTATTCAACACAGCCACGTGTAGGCCTACAAAATTACAAAAAGAATTTCAATTTAACAAATGGTCAGTGGTTATACGTACTACAATGTTCGTTGCATTTCTACGTGCACAGCAAAAATCATAAATTTCGGTACACTAATTTAAACAGGGGTTAACAAAATCTTACAGCCACTCAACGGATAAGACTAGTTGAAAACCTATTGAACAGAACAGTTTAACTTGTGCAATATTTCAGTATAAGAGGACATTAAATACAAAACAAATTGATAATAGAGGCTGCACGGAAAAGCTTAAGTTGCAAAGTCGCAGTAGAAACTAATATTACATTAATAAACAATCGTTGCAGAGAAGCACCAATCCAATACGGGGCTTTGGCTTCCCAGACGGCAGAAAAAATAGAAAGCCTGCTGCTTATCCCCAACCACAATTGTAACCTTGCTTGTCGCCAGCAGGACATCGTATAGACCTTTATGCGGGTCTATCATCTCAGGCGAAGACGACGGTACGTCAGAACAGATCATCATAAACAGGCGCCAATCGTAGTAGGTCGCCAATAGAGTGCAGACCTAAGGGACTAGGGGAAATAATACAACCTGAGAAATAATAAAAGCATTTTTAAAAGCCGTCTGATGGACTGACATTTATTTACAGCCAGTTCTTGAAAACTACCTTGCTAATCGTACACCTGTATATGGAAATAATGATAAATGCGTAAGGGGACTTCCACAAGGCACCGTTTTGAGCTATGCAGCACGACGGGGGAGGTCTCCTTTTCCTAAAAAAGAGAAAAAACGTTTCCGTGGTCATCAGTTTCACCGGAACTGAAAGCGTAATATGTTATCACTACACGTTTTGTACGACCGTTAAAGATAACACGTGCTTTGTATTAGGGAATGAGGCCTCGGTTTTATTTTACTTCTGATAATAAAGGACGTATGTTTGCCTCACCAACCTGAGGATGCTTCGCTAAGTAGGTAGGCCTACATATTTGAAACGCGTCTACGCACCTTGTGATCGACAACTTTAATGACCTCATTATCACTTCAGTATGTCTTTGTATAATAAATGAAATACGTCTAAAGACCCTACAGGTCCTGCAATACATATTTTGGTAGTAGGCCTACTCTTATTCATTGCACACAGCTAAAACTACCGAGTCAGTTACATCCACACTCCTGTTCACAGCTACATTACCCTGTACCCAGTTATATCAGTAAAATATTTAACCACATTTATATTGAATATTTGCTTGTACCGTGCCCGACATACATTTGTACGATGTGCATGTGGCTATTACATTGATATACGCGCGAAAATTTTATAATTTATTAAAACTTAATTCCTTAAATTAAATTATTAAAATGCCACACTACAAAACTGAACTACGTCCTGAAACAGTAAACACTGTTAATAACGGTAACTGTCGAAGTAATGACAGTCTGCAGTGTTAACAAGAAAGTAAAGCTTCTTACTACAAATTACTGCCGTACACAGTGTAAGTAACGAAAGTTTAGCGTTTAAACACGTCACCAAGATTCTGATACAAAACGCGTATATTCTGCTGGGTATGGAGACGAGTGGAGATATAAAGAAGGACGGAAGGAGAGGGTTCCAATAAATTCCACCGTTTTAAAATACGATGACTATTGGTGTGAACGCAGTATAACAAAAAGAAGGGCCTGCGAGGAAGACTGGTGGCGAGGGGTTGCACGTGAAGATTTGTAGACGCAGACTGGAAGTAGGGCGGCGCGGCGACACGGCCTTGGCAGCAGTTTTCCTTGTGATTTCTTCCCTCGACGGTTTCTCGCGAGTCCTATTTATATGCACACCTTATTTTCAGGAAGAAATACTACTGCTTAAATATAGAATCTACACAAAAAAAAAGGGTCTGCCGGTACAGTTAACAATGGTTTTTCTGTCTCGCCGGAGGGGAGATCTCTCTCTCTCTATATTTACAGTTCACTTGTATCTTTTATACCTGCCGGAAGGCGGTTCGTTGTCACACTTTAGCAATGTAAGCACGGACGGATGCAGTTTTTTTATTGTAAGTAAGCAATGTATACGGAAAGATGAGGCTCATCTGGAGTACATATTATTCACGATGCTCTCGATCATCCCTGCTCCGCGGGCACTAACTCTCCTCATGACTCTGTTCTTCAAAATTACTATTTGTGACGTGTCGTATTGAAGGTGCAAGTGGTGAAGACGTAATACTGCATTTACGTATGAAATGAATAAAAACAATTTTTATATAATTATATAATTACCTTTTTATCCACTCTAGTGACACAAAGTTTCGTCTAGTTATGACGCGTTTCGGGACTAAGTCCCATCCTCAGATAACACTGATTTTAATATAAAAAACTAACACAATATACAATCGTAACCATGATTTTGGTTATGTCAATAAAATAAAATAAAATAACACTTCAAATCGCATGTGAATTGTTATACGAAACACGGCTGGAGCTCCCCCGCATGCGTTCACCCTCAACCGCGATAGTCACGCGACTGGTCAAAGATTAAATCCAAACCGATGGCACTGTCGAACAAGTAGTTCGATGCAAAATTTATCTGATCATTTAATAAACTGTTTTTGGTGGTACTATTTTTTATAGCTTTATAAATTTCAAATTCCTCCAGACTATCCATCCGTTTACCTTTTTTACAAAAATGTAACGCTGTTAAATTTTCTTCAAAGCTCGTATATTTATGTCCGCTTGATATTAAATGTTGTGCAAAATTGGATTTACTATTACTTGGCTTGGGAATATATTCTAAAAATCTTGTATAAAAACATCTGCCTGATTGACCGATGTAGAACGCTTCACAATCATCACATTTTATTTTATATACACCAGATTTCTTTTTTAAAGGTACTTTGTTTTTGTTTTTGAAATAATTTCCCAAGTTATTATTTGTTTTAAATGATAAGATACAGTTATTATCTTTTAGAACGGGTCTTAAAATATTTGGCATAATACCTGTGAAATTAGCAGAAAGATATTTACAATTTTTATTTTCTAAACGTTTTCTATGTTTATTAATTATTTTGTCTACTATTGTAGATTTATACCCGTTGTTTATAGCTATTTGTTTGATAGTGCTAACCTCATTCAAGTAGTCCTCCTTTTCGAGGGGAACATTTAAAAGTCTGTTGAAAAAACTGTTAAATACTGCCATTTTTTGTGTAACGGGATGATGTGAATCGTAGTGTAGCCTATTACTGTGTCAGTATTAGTGTGCTTTCTAAAGATTTTGTATTTGTATACAAATACAAAAAAAAATACAAAAAATATAAAAATTTGTATTTGTAATGCAAAATATTAGATTTTGTAAAATACAAAATCTTTAGAAAACACACTAATACTGACACAGTAATACACTACGATTCACATCATCCCGTTACACAAAAAATGGCAGTATTTAACAGTTTTGTCAACAGACTTTTAAATGTTCCCCTCGTAAAGGAGGACTACTTGAATGAGGTTAGCACTATCAAACAAATAGCTATAAACAACGGGTATAAATCTACAATAGTAGACAAAATAATTAATAAACATAGAAAACGTTTAGAAAATAAAAATTCAAACTGTATAAAAACAAGTAATAAAAATTGTAAATATCTTTCTGCTAATTTCACAGGTATTATGCCAAATATTTTAAGACCCGTTCTCAAAGATAATAACTATATCTTATCATTTAAAACAAATAATAACTTGGGAAATTATTTCAAAAACAAAAACAAAGTACCTTTAAAAAAGAAATCTGGTGTATATAAAATAAAATGTGATGATTGTGAAGCGCTACATCGGTTAATCAGGCAGATGTTTTTATACAAGATTTTTAGAACATATTCCCAAGCCAAGTAATACTAAATCCAATTTTGCACAACATTTAATATCAAGCGGACATAAATATACGAGCTTTGAAGAAAATTTAACAGCGTTACATTTTTGTAAAAAAGGTAAACGGATGGATAGTCTGGAGGAATTTGAAATTTATAAAGCTATAAAAAATAGTACCACCAAAAACAGCTTATTAAATGATCAGATAAATTTTGCATCGAACTACTTGTTCGACACTGCCATCGGTTTGGATTTAATCTTTGACCAGTCGCGTGACGATCGCGGTTGAGGGTGAACGCATGCGGGAGCTCCAGCCGTGTTTCGTATAACAATTCACATGCGATTTGAAGTGTTATTTTATTTTATTTACTTGACATAACCAAAATCATGGTTACGATTGTATATTGTGTTAGTTTCTTATATTAAAATCAGCGTTATCTGAGGATGGGACTTAGTCCCGAAACGAGTCATAACTAGACGAAACTTTGTGTCACTAGAGTGGATAAAAAGGTAATTATATAATTATTTAAAATAAGTGACACGGTACGCTAAAAAAGTATATGGAATTTTTATATTTTTTTATATCGCGGTGATAAACGACGTAACACTTGTTACAACAACAAACAGGCCTGAAGTAGCCGATTAATGGTTATTAAAAATACATTAATTAGACTAAATATTATGTACGTATTTTAATACGGTGCTGTTCAGAAGCAAACGATTTGGCAACAGTGGGCGAGCGCTGCTGCGTTTTGGCGGCGGTCCATCAGCGACAGTCATCAGTCCGTCAGCAAAGTCTTACATATCGGTTATACTAACTCAGCCAATACCGGAATACAAACAACGCTACACAAGACTTAGCACAATGCTCTGATATACACAAATTTAAGTGCGGCGGCATTCGTGCTTCCCCGAACCATAAACTATTAAATATTTACACGGCTGAACTGCAAACTGGGCCGGGCGCCGCATGCTCCTCGTTTCCATTCTACATTTTTTTCTTCCCTGAATTTACAGGTACAGAGAATTCCAAAATGCACACGAATTAACGACTTCTCGTCATTCACCGCACGTTACCATCATACTTAAAATTCACGTATTACAGTGATATATTTTCCTTATTTTTGTAACTAGCAAGTTGCGTTCAAGTCACTGTTTTGATCGAAATACATTTATTATTAGATAGATACATTTCAATTATAGGCTACGTATTTTTTCAATTATTCAGAAAAATGACAAATCCCCGGTTTACTTTACTATTATATTATTATTAAAATAACAATTTAAAAAAAGACAATAATAAAATTTGGAACCACAATTGATTTGTTTGTTAAAATTACAACTACGATACCAAAACGACAAATAAAATAATTAGTCCCAGCTCTGAAGGTAATGTATGTTTCCATAGATATCTCATAATTTTCACAAATTTTTATTACTACCAGTGTTATTATTATTATACTTAACACAATATGTAAGCATTATTTTGAAAATATAGCTTACAAACTGTTTCAAGGCGGTCTAAAATTTGAAAGTGATTGTTGAGAGATGTTAATTTTCTCGCATGCTTAAAGATATCCAGTCTATATTTGGAATACAGTTCCTCGTGACATGTACGAACTTGAATAATTTCTTAAAATTTTAACTTTTTGGCCTTAAAGGTAGAAAATTTCAGAGTAAACAGTATATTCGGATTTGGATTAAATTTCCTTTGGTTATAGGACGGAATCTTTTTTTTTTTCACTTTTCTGCCCTCGAGTCTTAAAATTTTCAAATTTTCAAAACTGAATACCGGTACTATATTTAGATTTTGGTCAAAAATTCTCTTTAATTTGATACGCCACAGGATTTTTTTCAAGTCTGCAGGGAGAGGTGGAATTAATCTCAAAAACAGTAAGGAGTCTGTAGGGTTCGCGTGTACGAACGCGCACGCGAAGTTTTACGAAAATCGGTGACGCATTCAAAAATTATCGTGAAACATACTCCAAACAAGAAGGCATACAGATACACAGACACGTCTCCAAAAATAAACGAACACGATAAAGATATAAGAAGGAATGTGAAACGTTATTTTGTTCTCCCCCAGCCAGCCGCACATACGACTCTTCAGGCAGACGGTGAGATGTCGCGGCACAATCTTCCTGAAGAGAAGGTTTAGGAATTCAGTTATAACAGAACTGTATTTTCGTTCACTGCCGACTATGCAGTCATCACCTTAAGCTACGAAACGTCAGAAAACATTCGTGTCAGTTTGTCGATCTATGGAGACTCTTACGTTGGGCACGTTATCCTCCAGTGTTTACTCTGTGTAGCTTATTAAGTACCGTGCCTACAACAGTCTCGACTCCGACAAGACACATAGTGGCACTCACTTGTCGATCCACTTGTTACCAGATTTACTCACAGTTACCGTTCAGTCGGTAATCGAAAAACCGCTGAATCATCACAATTCATATGTGGGCTGGGTAACTCAATACTCGTGTTCCGAGATTCCAGCTTTATTGGTAAGTATAACGGAAGCGTTAAAGGTTTAATTTAATGTTAATTGAAGTGCCTCGAAATTAGTTATGTAAATTGAGCGCAAACTTTTATGATCGGCATATCCCCATTCTTCTTGCTGTTCTTCGTTTCCACACGGACTTATCTGCGAAGGAGGAAACCGGATCATTGCCCTCAACTAGTTATTTCTTTCATTTTTTTTTTTTACATACAAGTACTACAATTCATTGCGCGCCAGACTAGTTCCTCTCAATTATTTTCCGCCTACACCTCGCCCTGCCCTGTTAGCGTTCTCTTCCACCTCCACCTTGTCCTCTTCGTCGTTAATCAACTTTCACGCTGCGTTAACCACTAGATTAAACAGTCTCCTCGTGTTCTACATTTACCATGATCTCATATTAATAACAATAAGAAAATCTTTACGATCGATATCAATGTACGGTGTAATTAATATCCTCAACTTTTTTTGCTCATTAGTCTACACTCAAGGAACACTGGGTTAATTAAATTTTATAAAATTATCGCACTACCGGTTTACTGCCTTAATGGAAATGTAGGCTATACGCTGGTAGCGTGGAAGAATCAAAGCCAATACTATTTCAGTGGCAGATGACGTTGTGTAACAGGAAGAATTACAACAACACGCAGATTAGGTACAATAATTTATTGCATATTAACGTTGCCGTAGTTTTTTGTTCTTCTCTTCATCATCTTCTCCTTCTCCTACGCCAACGGCCTTGAGGCTCCACAAAACATCTTCCATTCTTCACGATCCACTATCCCTTCATTTATTTCAAATTGTCGTATAGCATGCAAAATATGGGCTGTACTGAACTTATCTTCTTCTTCTTCTATGGCGTCACAGTTCGAAGTCGAGCCTTAGCCTCCATAATCATCCGCCTTCATTTTTCCCTGTCCTTGGCGATCGATGACCATAGTTTTATTTTAAGTAAATTATCAGCATCCTTCCCGACTGCGCCAATCCAGCGTGTCTTGGGTCTTCCGACAGGCCTTCTACCCTAGATATGACTAATCAGTACCTTCCTAGGTATTCGGTTGCCTTCCATCCTAATGATGTGTCCTGCCCATTCCAATCTATGCAGTCGGATGGTGGTGGCCAGATCATTGTCTTTGTATAGCTTGTATAGCTCCTCATTGTGATGCATTCTCCATATCCCGTTGACTTGGATTGGTCCATATATTCTATTCGTACTGAACTTATAGTAAATGTCATTTGTAAAAACACACTTATAACTAGTAAGCTCCCTGGTGTCCAAATTTCGAAATTCCTAAAACTAAACACTATAATCACATCCTAGTTAAAATTCTCTTTAATCTGATATGCTATACGGAATTTAACGATTAAAAAAAATGCTGATCTCAACAGTTTTGCTTTCGGTCTTCCTTTTTTGGGGAGGATCAATCTCAAAAACTATAGGGGGCTTGTGGGGTACAAGTACAAGCACCCAAGCTCAGCTGAATGAAAATCGTTTGATGCATTCAACAGACAGAAGGAGTGCCAAACGGTCGAACAAAAGTGACAACTCGCTTTATCGTTCAAAAAATAGTTTTGTTCTTACAACGGTATACCGTAAATGACTTGGTGTGCTAGAAGAACTGACACATCCGGCGTAAAACCGCAAGTGTGGCTCATACAACCAGGATTAGAAACAATAATTAAAGGAAGTCACAAAACGGCTTATAGTTCTATAGTGGTTTGGGGATGCGGCAGTCATACATTTGGCAAAGATGTTCCCACCAATTCTGCCGATACTGAGCAATCCTGTCAAGTATAGCCTACTCATAATATTCAGTTTCTGGCGTATACTGTTTGTGTTTCTTCTGTGATAATGGAGTGTATACTCTGCCACGTGCCTGAGAAATCTCATTTCAGCCGCTTGGATAGGTCCAATTCTCAGACCCAAATACATAAGACATCATACTAAATTTTAGGTCCAGTATAGGAACGGTTATGAGAGAAACACTATAAGAAACTCTCTCACTCTCTCTCCCTCTCTCTATTTATGCACCTAAGCATTCAAAGAATTTCGACGAAACCGAAACATCGAAGCATGATAATGTTTTTAGGCTTTTGAAACGTATAATGTGGATTACGTAAATCATTTCCAAACCACAGGCGATCACAAACAGAGCATGTAAAACCAAATTTATTCTCACTAAAACGTTTGCTAAACTCAATGTCAGCAGCGATTATTTCTGTCTTGATGCGTTTACATATCAAATTTCTAGACTGTGGGGAATCGAAAGTGTGGAAGCGTTACGTTTTTCGATGACGTTTTTGTGGAATGACCCCCAGCCTAAAAACATTATCATGTTAAAATTAAAGAGGTGGAAACAGTCTACTTGCGACGGTGTCTTCAGCATACAGAAAAGTAAATTCGGAGGCACAGAAGAACCACATGCTCTATCACAAATATCTCGGAAAATGGAACCTTACAATATAAAGTTGACACGTCTAATGAACATCGGAGCTAAGTGACACAGAGAATTTATGAATGCCAACCGTCCAGTAGTAGAATGGGAAACGTAAAGTACAGACGCTGTACAAATGACCAAGTTGGCAATACGGACAAACGACGCTAATTAAAAGTTGAAAAAACATCTTAATCGTACAATACGAAAAGATGAAAAATAAATGAATTTTGTGCGGTATAAACTAAGTTCTTGTATAATTGGATCTGCAGACACAAAGTAGGCCTACTATGATTGAAAGTATAGCAGCGTCTACAAAACTCCAAGCACAGGACGCGACAGAACGCATAAAAAGGACAATACCGTGTCACTAAAATCGTGCTATGTTAAAAACGGACTTCACGAACTTAAGAACGACCCCGTGAAAACTGCACCAACTACATCCAAGTGCTGCGTCGGTATATGATTATTCTCCTCACATGGAGAAACCATTTCTCTCGTCAACGGACGCCATTTACAGCAGCCGACAATTAAAAAAATAAAAATAAAAATCGAAAAAAACGACAACGAAAACCCAGTATTGTGCGAGGCACATGTAAACGGAATATACGTCATGCCGTCCTTATCCACGCCAACACGACCTTGTACTAGAAATTCCGAAAATAATTCTTTCTGTCATTCGTCTGTCACGCACATGTATGTCCGGAAACGAGCGATGCACGCGTACTGGTCAACACGAATTACACGTGGCTATTACATCACTATACCAAAATTAATTCCCAAACGAATTTCGAGCTTCACAATGATGTTGCCGCCATCGTGAACGTTTTTCCGTGTTATTCAAACGAATTATTAATCGATTTTGGTTCGTAGCGTTAACTTATCGAACGATCCCTACAGAAGACAACCGGCGTGTACAGTTCGTCGACAAGACCCCGGCCGTTTATTCAACCACCACCGTCCAGTGGTTCTGACGCTGCGCGCCGGTTTGCGGTTCGCCTACGCGGCCCCGTGCGGTCCGCTGTGCATGCGTGCGGTTGCCCGACACGGATTTGAAATACATACTACTATGCCTCCCTCGGGTTACCCCGGCCACCGGCTGTAACAAGAAATCCCCCTACGGATAAATGAATTTTACCGCATACAAACTGTACGAAAAAAGAGATTTCACATTCCTTTAATAAAGCTCCCAAATCAATCTAAAAAGAATGACGTATTTTCATGAAGAAAAAACATACAAAAACCAGTGTGTTAAAAAAAAAATCATTTCATAATTCACTGTCTGCTATTTGGCATGCGTTTACCTGTACGTAGGAAGAACGGATTGCCATTAACACTTAATTACAGAGCTGTTTCAAACACACCTGTTTTTCAACGTCACAAAAACGTCCAAACAGAATTCATTTCACGGACAGACAAACGATAGTATTTTACATTTACGCTACTAAACAAGGTTACCGCAACGAACTGTTGTTGGGCGATACGATGACGTTGGTTATTCCTATACTCAGTCATATGGTTAAATTACACTCAGTTTATTGAAAACAGACTTGTCAATAAATACTCCCTTGTTTGTATATCCATCACGTTTGGAAGTAGCATATCTTTACAGAGTATTGCTAACAGCTGCGCCCAACCTACGTTCAGTCTAAACACATATTCATTTCATTTCAAAATACATTTAGATTCTCGATTCCGACATTTCGAAACATCAGACAACCGTAAATAAAAACCTACGGTCTATTTTGAGGCACTGTTCCGAATCTTCGTACATAAAACGTGTGTCTTCGTAAACATTAGCCAAAATATGTGTCTGACATATATATAAGCCTACAGGCAATTTCTCTGGTGCCTTGAAAAAAAAAAAAAAAACTTGTACCGCTTACGTCAAATGAGATTAACTAACGCCAAAGTTGTTTGCCCAAATGGATAGAAGGATAAGTATACAGAACTTGTGACATTCTGACCATTTCAGACAAACAACGCGATATTTTACGTCCAAGCGAAAAAATTACCCAATAGAGATGATTACGGACAATTAACAAAAAGATAAACCAACAACGGTGAACCAATTAATTTTTCTGGTTATAATCAAATTAATCAATTACGGCGTTCATAATCGATTTCGTATCTTATCATCTATTATTCAATACACCGCAAAAAATTACCAATTGTTTTTTCCAAGAGTTTCGAGAACAAACAGTTATTTAGGAGGGAGAGCCTTGTGTACACCACACCACACCACACCACGGTTCAATGCTCTACGAGGGAGGTCAGGATACATGGCACGTGGGAGGGGATTACTTGCAATGACCTTCAGTTATACTTCAAACGAGCGAGCGCGCGGCCAGCACTGACCTTAATACGGGCTCGTCTCTTCCCACTGCACCGCGCTAGCGCTTGCGCATCCGTCGCGCACACAAACATATTTTACTTGGATCGCCAAATGAACAAACGCAACCTAATACTCATCAAATGGTGACAAATTGCGCCCCGAAATCTATGAAATAATATGCAGAATATTTTGTGTGCAGGCAGTGATACCTGTCGGCATTATAGTAAAGAGTTCGTACTAACACGTTTTGATTTTCATGGGCGTTTGTTCACTCCAGATACTCAATCCTTAAGTACCGATATCATAAACTACATAAGGACGGCACTGACGAGACAACAACGCTGTTCTAAATGAGACTATTAGGTCAGTAGCCGAGGTAACAACGTTCACCTGCACATCGAGTTCCGACGATAATCCCCGTAAAACAAACATAACGTACGCGTTTTTTACCTCATGACTAACGGGAAATAACTGGGCTACACTGTCTCAACACAGGCTTCTCTTTTCAGTATTCATACTGCCTAGTACGGGCGGATAGTAAAACCGTTCGTATCCATACGTAGGCTATACTATTCTGAATTTTCTTCAAGACGCGTTATTCATCAACGAAGATATACACTCCAAACAAATTCTAAAAACCATTTAACGACACAGTTAATTGTCAAGACGATAAGAACGAGTAGCTATATCTCATGCGAGCAGAACAATCGACAAGAACATTTTAAATGATATTCTTCCATACTCTATTATCAGAGCCTTAAACGAAGAACATGAATACCTAGATTAATCGTGTCTTACCCATTATACATAAAAATGTATTATTTTTTTAAGGAAATATGATCAAAAATAGTTGTGGACGATAAAATATAACAATCACCAATACTCAATAAGTGGAACTTTATATTCTGTTTGAAATTAACCTGGACGTCGAAGGAAAACTGATCAAATTTCAAGTGCCTCACTGTTTAGAAACCTATCATCATAACAATATTCTCCAGAAATAACAGAACTGAAGAGGACACGTTAAAGTGCAGAGAAGAATAAGGAATACGTAAGAGGGACGACTTCTTAAGAAATTTTAAATTTACAAACCTGAATAGAAGAGTGGAGACCCGCAAGAGCTTGAATATACAAGCTGGACATATGACAGCACTTAATTATGGGGAGAAGTAGAAAAAGATATAGGGGAACAGAAAGACGTAGAAATACTAATATTAATTGTCCTAGATTTGTAACATAAGTATTATTAAAATCTTAATCTACAGGTGGGTGTAGCAGGCGGAGTAGGCCTAGTTTCTCACCTTCCGGAGGATGGTGGATTCTGTCCATAAGTTGGACTATGATCAGCAAATCCAAGATGTTACCTTAAGAGAGTGTATTAGCGTTGTATTGTAAGGCATTTGTAATTTTGGTTTCATAAAAAGTGGTATTACGATTGCGAATATCAATTTCTCTGGCAGTCAATAATTTATTCCACTGTTTAAAGATTACGGTCTGTGCGTTTGTTGTAACACTATACCACACCTTTATCTATCTGTTTGGTTACCAGTAGTGATTTAGAAACGGAATTACAAAGCCCGCTAATATGTATTGCAATATTTCTGGATTCTATTGCACTATTGCACGAATGTATTTACTTATTATTTGAATTCAATATTTATCCATAGAACTGTATACAGATACGTTCACGGTTCACGTTATATTTAAAAACGTGCATGTTTTTAAAAATATGTTACAATATTGTATATTACAATACAGAGAATGTATTGGATTCTTATAATAATAATAACCATCATCGTCATCATAACTTTTTGCGCAGAGCTTCCAATCACTCCTACACCCTGTCGATCCACCACTCACCGGTGGCGAGGGGGAAGAAGAAGAGATATCCAGCAGAGGATGAGGTGAACAAATGTGATGGCCGATCTCCAATCCTGGTATATGACACATTTATTACAAACTGTGTGACAATACTGTTTGATTCTGAGGGATTTTCGAGTTAATTATAGAAAAGCTGTAATAAAAAAATGGGCCTCCTATCACTCGGACTAAACAAACTTGTGTGACCCACCTACCCTAGGCTTTGTACGAGCTGCGTGCCTGGGCACTTTTAAACCAATGCAGTGAGCAATGATCTGTCTCCATGAAGGACACTATGAAACAGGAATAAATCCATGTTAGTTCTGAAATGGATCCAAATCTTTCTTAATATCCACTTATCGACCCAATACTGTACGTACACTAGTGGGGTATACACGTAAAAAAAAAATTTCTCTGAACTACCTTTATTTATTATTTTAATAATAAGAACAACAACAATACAATTCAATTCAATATTTATTGCTAGAAATGTACACAGATACGTTCCGGTTTACGTTATCAGAGTGTACTGTCTGGCGATCGTTAGTGCAGGTCTGCTAATAGCGCGCGGAATGTCATGCCAATATTACACAGACAATGCGGTTCCGTTGTCCACTGGACCAGCTATTTAAATGTATAAATTAAAAAACTAATTTCTATATTACAGAACACACAAAGAACAGAATACAGTTTCAATAAATACATTTTATAATTTCCGATGAATCGTTTATGGGGTTTAAAGCGCTCGGTTAAATTTTACTTGGACGAAAAATGTGATCAGCTTTTTCCTATGAATATTCAATATTCTAGAACCAAAACTTGACAGCGTGCGGGGAGTGGTCCGCGTATTTGACCACAGGAAACTATTGTTTTATTTTCAATTTGTTTTTGTATGTTCGTTTAATTTGCCATTATTTTCAACAACTGCCACGTTCGTGATATCGAAACCAAAAAATACGTAGTTCAATCGTATCGCACACATCTAAAAGTTGTATAGCCTAATAACGTGACGGGCACGGAAAATCGATATACAGATTGAAACATTATTATGTTATTAAACATAAAAAGTGAACAAACGTAAAGAAAGTTACCACACACGTAATTTAGTTAACTAAATTAATTGATGTTAGTATATTCTGTGCAACTGCTCACAATAATTAATTTTTGATTAAAAGTTCTGCTTATTACTTCTAATTTTCTCTGCAAAACAGCTATGTCAAGACTGTGAATAAAATAATGAACAGAATTATATTCTTAATTAATAGTTAAAATCGTCTGATTACTTATAGTTATTAAATACTGATAAGCACTTGTATTCTCGCGTATTCGTGAAGTGAGTTATTCGCAAGCAGTCCGCATGGTTAGAGAAAAGTTTCTTACGTTTCGCCAAGGGAGAACGTTGACAAACAGTATCGTTGGACAAAATAATAAAATCTTGGCCCAACTCACAAAAAAGCATATCGAGCTTGCTTTTGAATTCGTAATAAAAACGGGAAGCTCTACGCCTTACGATAAAGGTATTTATATTAAAGTGTAAATCTTTTATATTATATTCATCCCTTGTACCAATGACATTCTGCTAAATAAGTGAAAACACTAATGATATTAACCATATGGGCTGTTTCTTAAACCGTATTCCGCCCTTTTTATGATACACCCCTCTCCTTGCCTTTTCCATTCTCCTGTACCATGTTTCACGGTCATACAGGTGAACGAGGTTTGCTAGGTCGTCTGACCGTTTCTCTCTACCAATACAATTTCTCTATCCTTTTTCTATTCCATTATTATTATTATTATTTTTTTTGTCTCCAGTCTAACATGCCTTCATTTCACCTGTTACTTCGTTGGCTGATGTTATAATTCGTAAACTTTCATTTCAAGCTCACCATTTGTTGGCGACATCTTTTACCTTCTAATTTTCGTACACTCGTCTCTTTTCATGTACTTAGTCATGAGTGTAGTCTGTTATGACTAGTAGCAACACATGGGGTACAAAATTCGGCTCCCACATTCCGAATAAAAGAAGCAATGAACTCCGAAGCGTGGAATTATAACATATGAAAAAATTCCTAAACGTTATTGGCAAGAATAAATAAAGGAAACACGAAAAAGGACAGGTGTCGCACGGTTGTCAAGGGGGCAAAGATGGTAGTTTAGAAGTAACGATAAAAGAACAGGAGAAAGTACGATGACTGAAAAGGATTCAGAATGAGCCACTAGAAAAGCAAAAATAGGAGATCAGATTTACGACAGGAATAATAAATTACTCAAGTGCAATGAAAAACAAGAACATAAAACCTGATAATGCTTTGAGTTGTAAAATCAATTTACCTCCTCTCTCTCATTTCTCTCTTTATCTCGGTATTCTTTACATAACTTTTTAACTTTCAATTACAGAAATATATTTGTAATATAGGTTTATAATGTTGTAAGGTTTGCAACTGTGCAAATCTTAGGAAGAGGCACTGCCACTGGAAGGACGCTTTGTAAAAGCATTCGTGTCCGGGCTGAAAAATAAGAGACGATCCTCTTACATACAGCAGTTCTTGCCAAGAACAAACATTTATTGTCCTTTCTCTTATCTGCGTATCTTCTGTTTTGAACGACTTCCGCTCGCTGTCGGTAGCGTGTACTTCTCAGGACTCAGAGAAAGCTCACGACCGTCGTCGTCTGCTGATTTTGATCGCGATAATATCAAATCTGGGCTACAAAACATGACATCGCGTCGCGGACGACTTTATTACGCCGGTGTTGTCGTAGGGAGGCCAGGCCAGATGTACGAGATAATATCCGGACGTACAATACGTGCATGTACGCGTCTCTCACGCTCACATGTCTAGCCTACTAAACGGAGACGGAGACGACAATCTGCGCGACCGTGTCCGTTACAAAATCTGACCGAATTTGAATACATAATGGCTACGGTAAACACAGACTACCGTAAAGTAAATGGCTATCACACGGTCGGAACTGCCTCCTTTACAGAGCTCCTTCTTCTGAAACGTACACAGAAGATTTCGAAATGCGCAATCCTACCATGCTCTTAAGTAAACACGAGACTCCCCCTCACTCTCTCACTCTCATTCTCTCTCGCCCCAATCTACGTAATCGAACAGCCTTTTCGTCAGAACAGAAGACGTGCAAACCTCTTTAGAATGGCGCGAACAAATACCGTTTATCATATGTGCAGTTAAATTTTTTCCGAATGCATTCTACTCCGTTTCAAAAGTAATACAAATTCTTGTAGTACAGTCAATATTAAGAATGTACGTTAACTACATAGTAAAGAAAACAAAAAATGGCAAAACATCCTTGCATCCACAACCCTTTTGTCGCGTTTTTTGAGGCTGTGAACGAACACTTATTGAATCGTTGAAACTTACTACGGTTCGCTATTTTTAAATACAGTATAGGCCTACATGAGTCTTATCAGTTGCTGATAATAAATATTACAAGTGTTGTTATCAAAAACTGTCTAACCATAAAATGGGATTATCTGTTACTGAGGATATGTCAGTAATTCTTATACAGGCTTATCGATAAGGTTAAACGTATTCATCACTTCAGTAAGTCAAAAGCTTTTGTTCAGCTACTGATCATGTGCTGACAGATTTTTTACGTTTAACTACATACGTAGTACGGTTTCTGTTTCCTATTAGCTGGTCATTCGTTTCCGGTCTATCACATGCCTCGAGTGAAATGATCTTCTTCCTTTCTTGTCAATTTCTGAACGACGTGAAGTACTTCGCGCAAAGTGTCCCGAACCAAGCACACTACTTTCCTCTACCGAAACGTACTATGACCAGTATTTTTATCACCAGTATCACTAACACGACGCAGCGTTACCACTACTTTTTGTGTTATAGCCGCTCTTTCCAGCTCTTATGGTTCACGAATAATCAATATACACATTAAATTTGTTCTCTTTTATCAGATAGTTCCAATTACAAATCACGAGTTTGTAAATTATAACAATATTACTTTCTTGAAGCTCCGAAGGGAGATCTGTGGACACTGGATCCGGGGAAACAGCGTTGCAAATGTTGAGAAAAACATAGAAGTGTGTGGCATCTCTCTCTTTACAAATACGAATCGTAGACGACAGTCACTCAAGATGAAACTGCTAGCTTTCGATATCTGATGGTTAAGGGAAATTGATGAGGATAAGGCAGGCAGACAGTATCACAAACGTGGATGCAGGAAGAATGGAGGACGAGACGCACAGTGACAATGAGGGGATGTACAAAGCACGTACGAAATTTACTTGAAAACATTCTACGCCACTACATACAACCTTCTTCTCAGGAATCATGATGAATGCTGAAAATAAGAAAGAAAACGCAAAGGTGGAGAAGACATGTAGAGGGGGAGTGTCTTTTAAAGAATGCCCAGGACAGCGAGAATATATTCTCACGGTCGTTATATTAACGACACTAAGAACGTATTTAGGGATATGATCAACGCGGGTTTGCTACATACCACTGCTCATCACAGCGGTGAGCGGTACATAATGCAGCATAAGCATGTACCGGAACAGCTTCAGTCAACTGGGCTAAATGATAACTGAATTAATACAACTGAAATTACCACAAGAATGGTACAAGGCCGGACTAAGAATTCTGTTGTGTTGCTACGGGATGTATTCAGTCTTGTATGGGATGACAATTTGGACGCTGAACATGGAAATTAAAAATAAAAGAGATTTCATGGTCAGATGTTATAAGAAAACGTTAAAAATATCGTAAGAACACAATATTCGTAATGTCGAAGTCAACGGGAGTACACGTACTAAAGAAAACGAATTCCTAAACAGCACAACGATAAAGAAATTTTCAATAAAGCACGACTTTCAACTTCTGAGGGTTACGATGAACATCAGCCGATACAAAACATTGTTACAAGTATTATAATAGTAGGCGTATCGTAAGTGGAAGAATCTTCTGATTAAAGAAAGTCACGTGGCACACCACAGCTTGCTTCTTACATTCGCAAATGTAATACGTGTGATGGTAGTCCAATTCTGCGAGGATAAGACAAAGTGGGAAGGAGAAGAGGACACCGATCAGTGTGAAACCTCGTCGAAATCACGTCGATATGACAGAGAGTATGCACCTGTGAGATACGTAGGGGTACGGAACAGATGTCGCACTGAGGTCAAGCCCAGAATCAGACAGGGCAACGTACTCCTAATTGTATTATTTATTTAACAATACAAACCTTACATAACAATAACAACACATACTTACTACAGACTCTGTTGTTTACATAAAATCTGCATATTTCACAATGGATCTTTCTTTTGCTTAATGACAATGAACAAGATGTTGTCTTTATTCATATAATCTGGCCGACTGACACACCTCGTTTCCAAAACGTAAGAGACTACTGGATTATTCCTACTACAATTGTGTTCGTACGTTCCGGTTTCAGACGGGCCACTTGCACGAAAATCACGTCCATATCTACGGAAGGTAAGTCGCTTGAATTAACGTTCGTTCGACTTTTTCAGCATACGGCCTATACTAGACAGCTATCATTCAGAGTTTGATAACTCGCGTAAGACAGTGGCAAAAAAATAAATAAATAAATAAATAAACGAGAACAGAAATAAAAACAACCGTTGAAAAATGCCTTCAAGACCTCACGAACCAATCAACCAACAAACAATAATAAGGCAATAACTTTATACGTTTACTTTCAAAACCTAAAGTTCAGTACATCACCCTTTGTAGTAATCCAAAACCTGTAAAACTAATCGAGTCACACACATCAAACAATGATCGCTTCGGTCTATAAGGTTACGTGGTATGCCACTAACCGACCGGCTCCTTTCTGGATAGAAGGCTTACATATAACGAGAAAAGTCCTCCAGCATATACTGGCACATCTTCACCGTTAAAACGCTGGCACATCGAATACTGTTAGGTCGTACACCTAAATTACGTTTGCCACATTTTCTTCAAGCCTTTATATTTATAGCACTAATCTTCAACGTTTTTAGCGCGAATGATCAGTCCTCTTTATCACAAAGAAGCCCTTTGGCCACATAATGTTATTCATCTATTACCTTCATACATAAAATGAAAATCTAACCTAATCTACCAAGGAGCCTAACTTTTCTTATAATACAGCCCAAACAGTTGTATCTAGACTAAAAAAATTGCTAATATTCAGAAGAGCCAAATCACATTTGGTAAGTTCTAGACCAACATCACAAAACAACAAACACCTTCTCTAGCTTCCAACGTCCATCACAAGAAATGCAAATTTTCCATAAAGCCACAGCATCAACATCACATGCGGCTCCTTCCCTGGTGCGGAACTGCTGCAAACTATCGACACACTAAAATCCTATAGCAGGTCATCGGTAATATGTTCCAACACATGAAACAAAACTAATCTTCCTAACCAAAGTAAAGTCATAACAAATAAACCAACCACTATAAACCCGAACGGTTCTCCGGACAGAACAATTCTCTTGCTATAAGGCACCGACAGTTGTTCTCCTGGCTGGTGACGTCATTGCGACTTCCAATCTCTGGTTATTTTAAATAATCTTTCATCGCCTATTTTATTAACAATCCCGTATGTTCAGTCCTACAGGCATATTCATATGATCAACGTGTTAATACTTTTATTATAAAAGCGCACAATCAAAAAAGTACATTTAGGAGAATCAAGTAATGACAAAAAACGTTTATTCAAATCGGTTATTACTGTTCCACGTGATCAGCAGGTACAGAAATTGTGAATAAATGAATGTTCTCAGTTATGGCGTTTTAAACAAAAAAGTTCCTTTTACAAAAACTATATAGGCTACACTGTAATGGAGTACAAACAGCATAGGAAACAATTTAATTTATTATTCCTCGAATGATAAGATAATACTGGTGTCGAATTTCCTGAAAATATTTAATTAAATATTCTCAACAATTCGGTTGATTCCCGAAATCCTAAGGCGGCAAGATGAACTTTCTGTAAGTACACGATCTGTTGACCTTTAACTGCAGATAGGTCTAGGAGTGGTGAAAGTATAAACAATCAAAATTCCACGAAATATGTGTATAATAAAGAACACACTGTCCGGCCTCCACAAACGTACAAAAACAGCCGAAACCATTATCGGTGTGTAGCGCGCTGTACACAAGGATGCGAGGCAAGGTTGTACGGCGGAGGGTACTGACCGTTTGTCAACAGTAATTAGGCTGCAGGAATGTCCGCTGAGAGAGGTCTAGACAAAGGCCACGGGACCGGTCCCCACTAGCCTTGTACAACTAACACAAACCGTGCGTCACTCGTCTTACCTCGATTTCTTCTTCGCTCTGCTCCGGCCGATACAAAAACTCAATACACCTGCTGTTCCGGATGTAGGCCTGTACCTCGCTGATCGTTTCGTTTGTTTCGCGCGTACACATTACAAAACATCCTTTACGATTCACCGCAGAGGTCAATGTGTACAGAAATTAATTTTATATACCTAATTTCTGCTTTCGCGCATGTCGAATACCTTCAGAAAGGAAAACATAAACGACAGTCAGCAAAACTTGCAAACTTGTATTAAATTTACAGGTTACTATTTAGTTAGTAGTTTCCAAAATTACAAAGCTGTTTCCGAACAAATGTTGAAGTTTGGGAAACAATTCTCCGAGTACGCAGCACTAAACTATGGACTATAGAGTAGGCTACTCGTAATCAAACAGTGAGACACTGTGCACACATTCACGCATGGGGGGGGAGGACGAAAGAGGACATAATACTGTGGCTGTGGCTTCGGAACAATTCCAAAACGGATCTGACAATTAGCCTGCTGGGAGAAGAAATGTGGATTCCTCCCAGAACGGCTAACCTTAGGAACATAATCCGGTGTTTCCCCTTGCCTGTCTGATCCTATGTCGCCGTCCCAAAACCGATAAAATCGATGGGTAACGTTTGTGACACATTTACTATGCGAAGCAATACAGCCAGACCAGGTTAGACTTTTGGAGAAAGAACTAGTAGTTAGTAAAACTTCCTAGCACCACCAAAACCCCTTGTGGATAAAAGAACAGACAAGAATATTCTTACTGTATAATGAAATCACAAGGGAAGAAACAGATCAAGAAGCAACTTGATCGTTTCCAATATTTTTCATTGGAAATATTTGAATCCAGAATGGTTACTTTGCCGAAACATGATTTTTTGAAATACTTTCTCAGTTATTTAATAGAAATAATTTATTCAGTAGTTAACAAATTTCAAGCTAATATTTCAACATCACACTATTTCATGACAACTGATTGACTTACAGAAATTAAAACTAATAAATCTAGATTTCAGGAACGTATCTAGATTTTATGGTATACTTGTACGAGCATACAATTTGTAAACTGGCTTGGCTGCAGTACATTACAAATACCGTTGTTTACAAATTTTCGTTCGTTATATCCGTGCGGTTGTCAGACCAACTCGCTATCGGCCCGGTCGAACGATAGGTTTTGTCACAACCGAAACCTGAATAAGACAACGGCGAAGATAAGGAAGGCGGAAAGTTGGCTGCGACCCAGTCGAGGGGAAAGAGGAAGGTTGGCGTCATGACGTCACCGTCTCGGGTCACGGCGCGGCCATGCCGTAGTGCGTAACTCACAGCGGCGAAAGTGCGTTACGACGACGACGACGACGACGACGACGACGACGCTAATGTTGCCAATTTGCTGCGTACACATGCGACGCCGACGCCGACGCCCGTCCCCCCTTCTACTTCTTATGATACAATTATTGTTTATTCTCTTGTTTTAATTGTTTATAATTAATACACGATCTTTTAAGCCACGACACATGTTGATTCTACCGTGATATTCCGTTGGGCGTAAGCCTCTCCAGTGGACACACTTACCGTGTTTTACAATATCTCTGAAGCTATTCTCTTCCTTTTTTTTATTCCCAATGTTTTCCAGTAAGTAAGCTTACTTATTCTATCTGTTACTGACTCCACCTACACCCTTACATCTATCTTGTTACTTGGGAAATTACATTTTCCATTTTGCTATTAATACAATGGTTTTGAGACTGCTTTCGAAAATGTTCAACATTTCTCTTTTCACTGCTCTTTGTGCTTTCGACGTTTGCACTGATTACTATCGTTATCACACTTGCTTACTGTGCTCACACTTGCCAACTTCTTATCCAGCTCTCGGCTTGTACCGATATACACTTGATATACATTTTCACAATAAAATGATGATGTTTCCGAAGACAACTACACTTATATTTTCCATACCACTACACAGACAAAGACTGTCGTTCTTTTCTCATACTGTTATTTTTATTGTAGCTTTTTTGTCAAATGTGAGTGAAATCAGAGATAATTCGATTCTCATTTGGTTAATACGGGGTTTAAAGACTGGCACAGATCAACGACTACTTAAAAGAATATGAGCAACAGCGCAAAAGACCATAGTTACCATACAAATAAACCCAGCGACATTCTTTTTCATGAATCGAAGAAGCTTTCATTTTTGTACAAGAGAAAACCGTGGAAAGAGAGCCACTGAATGTTTCAAGAAACTGTTATAGGGCAAAAGAGACATCGATCTATAACTAACATCTATTCACTCTACCTTCTTTATTCTGGCGTTTTCTATTTTCCATCAGGAATTAGTTTTTCAAAAAGTAATAGATTCCCCACCTGCTAATTTTTTCGCAGTCAAGAAAGAAAAGAAATTTAACATTAACACAGCACACGTTACCTCTTTTAAAAAAATACTTTCAGATTTTCTCAACTTGTAAAAATATATTTCTAAAGCCAACAAGTATTTCTGTATACTGTATCATTCAAGGTCCAAAGTTCCGGAAGGTACAAACGCTCAGTGGCCAATAACGGTAAATGAAGCGGTTAAATCCAAACAAAAATTTCAAGAGCCGCTTGTATGATTTGATGTTCATTCCTCATGGATCACTAGACCAACGTCTTTCTACTCATATTATCCTGGACGCGGAAAGAGAAGTTTACAGAAATACGCCGACAATATCTGAAGCTCTCATTAAAATTAAACTCTATAGAGGGGTAAAGCGTGGCAATTTCCAAAACAAAAGAAGAAGTTAACCCCAAATAAAATCACTTGATGAGTTTGAAGCTTCTGTTATCAGAGAAGCACTCATCATAGCAAAACAAGCACCAAACACCCAAGAACAGGCCTACGTCTTCTTTCTTCAGTATTTCAAAAATTCACTTATTTCAATATTTCATCTTCTTTCTTTTAATGATATTAAAAAAAAAGTTCTGTTACTTAACGATGTTGGCAAACGCGGAAAAAGAACGGAAAATAAAATACGTACTCACAAACACTACCCTCTTTATTTGTTCTCCAGCCGTTAAATCCGCCTGCTACAACTTGAGTCGTATTCCTATTCGCTTTTATTAGTTTTAAAATTTCCGAATCGAACGCATAAGCGTTAACTAACGTTGGAACGTTCCACTAACAATTCTACTTTATTATCTACACTATTTTATTACTAAAACCATTAACAAGTTCACGAATCGCATCTCGTTAAGTGTCAGCCCAAACGACAGTTTTATCTCGATGTAAAATCTAAATTGACAAAGACGACGACGACGATTTACATTAAATATCCAAAAACAACACACAGTATCGGTTCGGAACGACCAAGAAGAAATTGTCGTCACTACTGCCGATTAAGTTTATCTCCGAAGGAAACTAAGTGGCGTAATTGTCAGACCAGTGGAATATTGTCTGTATACACACACGCGCAGCCATTGTAAACAATATTATGTTACGTTATCAGTTACGCAAAACGCAATAAGGAAAATTAATTACAGTATTATGAAATAATACAAGCAAAATTAAGCGTTTGAAATGAGGAAATCATATGAACCACAAACACGAGCACACAGTGTTAAGATCAGGGTCGCCATTAAACCGAAGCAGTCTGAAAAGTAATAAAAATTAACACGTTCTTACGGTTGCATTATGTATTTTGGTTTAATATTCGTTGAAATGTAGCCTATATGGTGCAATTTATACCTCACATTTTTTTCTGTGTGATAGCCTACAACTTTTTGCCCCTGCCGCTGCTCTGTTATCTTCGGTCCGGGTGGATACAAATATGATTTGAATCTCAAAGTTAAACATTCAGCGTATAAGTTGAAATACTATGCTAAGATTTTTCTTACCAATAATGAAGCTTTCATTACCGTAGTACACACACATGGAAACCGTCGTACCTGAAGTCATACTGGGAAGCAGATAGGTCTGAAACTTGGAAGTTAACTAAAAGAAAACGTTTTAAGGCGACGTAGATGGTCGACTGGAGTAGATCGGCTAGAAATTGATCTGCATACCGTTGAACAATTCAAAACATGCAGGCCAGAGCCAAACGTCAGACCATACCCCAATAACTGTAGGCCTACACACGGTATGATCGCTTCCAGCGAATGTATGACAATCGTTTACAAAAACGTCGACATGAATACCAAATAAAAAAGCGTGAGAGGATGCTGACGTTTGAGAAGCAATGGCACAGGACTATTAGCAGTTTTTCTGGTGTAACCGGCCAACATGGCGCATGAGACGCGAGACATGGCTTAGGCTTGTAGAGATCTCTTGTAAAAAAATTAAGATACCAAAATTGCGCCACATAAAATCCTACACTTTAATATACGATACAGCTAACATCATTATTTGTCCATTTGCCATTCACATGATTTGATACTGGACAGAACAATGCGCTGAAGACGATAGTTTGAATCGCACGTCTAAAAACAAGAAATATAAACAATAACTGTTTCGCTAACACTTACTAGTTTTTCTTAAAAAGAAAAGGAAGTTCTACGTGTTTTCCATTAGAGACTACAGTAAATCATCCAGTAAAAACTTCCAGCCGAAAATCCTCAGTTTTACAACAAATGCTCTTTGGTACATATATCTCGAATCAAACTCTTCGTATTCCAGTCCCATAGAGCGTACGCTTCGTGACTATCTTGAAGTGTCATTCAGCAAGGACGTAACTGAAACACGCGCTACAAGAATGCACCGCAGTTACCGAAAATCGTTACTATGAAACTGTCAGCATTCCATACAGGAGAGAAGAGTAAAGAATGCAATGCATAACTGCGAGATGGACAATTTTCTTTTCCGAGATAAATCATTTGTCCATAAATCATGTTCACTTATTACTCATACAAGTGAACAGATTTGAACAGGTTATACATTTGTACATATGCACTTAACAGAAAAACATGCGTATCCCGTTCTGAATGGTTACAATGAATCTGAACAGTTTGAAATTATAACTTTCCGGAAATCTCGACGGAGAAATCGTCTCGCGGCGTAATACAGAGGGGCGGCATTAGATATGTACAGTTACAGTGCGATTCTGACAGTGGGCGGGCAGTACACAAACACAATAAGGCCCTCGTTTCTTGTCCCCGTAATAGTGAGGTTAACGAATTTCGATTTTACTTTCTTTACATGTATACATATTTTTAAATCGCTTTTGGGTTAAGAATACGGGGACAACGTAAGAATGTCGCCAACGACTCGCCTGCACCACGAATAGGAGTAAACAAACGATGGAACTGAAAATATTTTTTGGAAGAAGAGTCATGGGGAGTGAGAGGGAGGGGGGAGAGAAAGAGGGAGAGAGAGCTGGCGGGTCGGGGGCGTAGACCGGGCAGTAGACAGCTATAAACTAGATGAGCCCAGTCATAACAAAGACATGTTTATTGGTGCAGTGGCGCGGGCGCGGACGCACGCGTAGCCCCGCCGCCAGGTGGAATGACCGCTGTAAGGTCAACCTGCATGCGGCCAGTAACCATTATGCACAACTTCACTACCATACCAATTACAATAACTACACCACACTACTCCTGGCTGGTTGGCTACTACGGCGCACCATTGCGTTTGTCTTCCTCCGTACCGTACAATGTATTTAATTGCTTATTACAATAAATAAAATACTATGTACCCCATACGTACTCGGTAAATTAACTCCGTTATGTTATAACAGTCAGTGTTTTTTCATACACTATACTGCTAACGTTGTATGCTTTTACACAAGCATAAAAGTAAACAAAAGAAAAATCTGATAAAAGTATTTTGTGTGGAACATAGCTCTAAACCACACGCTAAGGCCTAAGGCACTCTTAGACGGAAGCTTTTGGAACAAGGTACTGGAAGATACCGTAGCGCAATTATGAGTAGAGAAAAGCCTGAACACAGGTAAATACCGATGAAGACTCCGGTATTTGATTACACACAACAACTATGTACATGAGAAAATATACAGTATGCATATACGTATTTCTAAACAACGTACCATGTAGACCTACCATGGAAGAAAATTATCAATAATGAAAGAACAGTACCACGTTAAAACAAGACCGAGTCTAGACAAGACTGTGCTATGCCTCCTATATTGGCGATTTAATTTGTGGTTGGAATCGCAAGTCTCCCCAGAAATAGTAACATTTCGGGGAAGACCAAGAAAATGAAGAGAAATTGCAACGCAATATCTATAAACTGCTTACAATATGTGAAGAATAATAAGTAAAATTGCCGAAAACTAAAAAAACTCTTCACAATGGTTCTAAAAGTAGACGAAGCAGTTAGATTTAAAATAATTAACACCTTAGCTATTCAAGTAATAGACGTACTAGACTATAAATTAACACAGATCAGAATACAGATAATCGTCACAGAACACTAATTTTTTTAATAATTTTTTTTTAATCTAACCTTTCGCTCAATGCGCGTTTTGCTAGAGGTCTTAGGCAAAGATAATTATTTTTTAATTTAAAACCTGAAGTCCCGCGCCATTAAAGTGTTTACATATTATTAATACTCGACAGAACAAAATAGAACATGATATGCCTTCACTCCATGGTACAGACTTATAGCGTGTTTCGTCTCCACTGCAACCGTCAGGAGCGAAAGGGGCTCCCACAGACCTTTTGCCAATGATAAAAATATCAAATGATGAGTGGGCACGATAGTGAATCACACTAACATTAAATGCTGTGTTGAATCACGGAAGAAATTAAACAACAAACAGATAGGCCTATAGTTTAAATTAAATTTTGCAAAACGATAGTTGCTTCTACTTTATGTACCAAAGAGCATTTAGAAGGGATGGGTAACGAAAGACTGCTTAAACAAGTTCTCAAAGAATGAATGTAGGGTGATCAAACAATAAGATGATCAGGAATAGGAACAGCAATTGTCCGAAAGCCATTCAGCGAAGAAGAACACGAACTAGATGAGTATAACATTAAGAAGTAAGGCTGCTGGGGAAATCCTACAGCAAGACCAGCAAGCGACTGCAGAAACAGAGTTGAGCACTTTTAACACAGTATGATCAACGTGGAGATACACATGGACAACGTAGATAACCAAATTCAGACATTCACCAGTCCGTAGATTCACGCTGCAAGAAGATAGCTCAGTTATTTCTAAAGTGATCTTAACTTTAACAATATTGGTCAATTAAATAAAGCAAATACTCAAAGAAATAACACATATAAAATATTCACGTTACAAAAAGTACAAAAAGTGTCGTTTTTAGTACAACGGCTACGCAAGACAAAAAATGTCAGAAATTTGGTTAAACTACTAAGCTTAAAATTACTGCACCAACTGACGCACTTTTTATAAATAAATACATAGAAGAAAAGAAAAAACAGTGCTTGTAAATAACAGCAGGGGTTATGGTAATGGCAGTAGAGTGTCAGTTCCGCATGCCTGAACATGCATATACATACCTGTACAACATAATGCTGGGGGCCTATCGGAGTCAAACGCCCTCGGGCGATTCTAGATGATTAATCAGTAAGTCAACCTCGTTGGGCTATCTCAACAGCCCCCAGTATTTTCCTTTCCTCTCTGTTACCTTCACTCCTCAGGGACATCCTTCCCCAAGTATATTACCGCACTGCTTGGTGTAGTTACCGTTTGCCACCGGCACGGAGGTTCCCTGACTCGCGGGGAACGACCGACGCCTTAAGGCGTCTGCCTACTGTGCCCAATGCGGGCGGCACCTCTGCCGTCCGCTTCGCCCCCAGAGGCAGTGTTACCAAGCAAAAATGACCCCTAAAATTAACAAAATTATTGTTTAAAATTATCCGACGCCTACGCGGTTAACCGCGTCCTTCCCAGTTTTAGGCCCCCGTCTTATGTAAGTCCAGCACTGTTATCATCTGGCAGCCATCGGGGATGTCTAGGAAGCTGGAGTTCAGCCATGGGTGTAAGACGCCCCACTACCCAGCGCACAGCAAAGCAAAAAGTGCTGGGGGAAACATACGTTACTTGAATAGCGTAAGCTTCCAGACGTAAGGTTACGGTTTTTTTTAACTTACTGGTACTACATACTTTTCATGGCTGGCGTGACTTTTACAAACGAGTTAAAATTTTAAATCTATTAATTCTCCAAGGAGAATACTAGGAGATATCTTCTTCACAGTCTCAAAAATCTTTTCGACACACACCATGGGTACAAATTTATTTGCACGTTGAGGATTTGAAGTTTTAACAAACCTACAAATTATCATTTTAATTTCACTTGCAGTGTCAAGAAAATTAGTACCGGTATATATATTTTTTAATTAATGTGTTAAATGTCTGGAATTCGAAGTTCATTACTGACAAAGCGTGTCTTGAAGTAAACACTTCTTGCTTAATTAATTGATCATGCCATTCGATTCGTTGTGTCAATTATTAACGTATATACAAACGGTTTCCGTTATTTGGAAAAACGCGACTTGGGAATACGATAACTCTGATTCGACACTACAGGGTAACGTGTTGAGAACTCCTCCATCCAAGGTCGTACACACAACTAATTACAACGTTATACAACGGGCGCAGCAGCGGTAACTCGAAGCCGCCAGTAAGAAGACCTTCCGCGCGTGACCTTCACACACACACACACACACTTATGGATTTAATTCCAAACAAGTGTTGTGTGGGCGTTGCAATACACACCAATAACCAGACACCGTGACAATGTAATTATGTTGCGTTGTGCTCTATCCTATCCGACCGCATCAATTGCTGCCGCCTAACGTGCGGCGCATGCCTGCCTATCCGTTCGCTTTACACGGCTACAAAAGCGTTTATAATATTCCAGCTTACAGTATACCGTTTTCTACATTTAACCGATGCCTATATATGCGTTCCTTTTAACCACTACAAAAACGGGATCATCAAAAGCGAAGGGTTGTGAGCGTTGGGAAAGAAGTGAAATATCTGGGTGAAAACTAAAAATGGAAGAGGAATGCCAGAAATGGTAAATCGGAAAAAATCAGTCTAGACTTCTTAACAAACTGAGTTTGTTAAGAGAACGTAAACTTGCATGGCCGGTATCTATACTGTAAAAATATGTTGGGCTAGACCGTGGGTCTGAATGTAGCCTATATAATATTTAGTGTCAGCCGTTTCGACCGCGCCCATGACGACATCTTCAGTGGCGCAGAAACAGACCTTAAACGGCCGAGTAGGACTACCTACCAGCAAACACTGTCCTTCCCGTAAACGTACTTCTGTTTATAACTTTTTTCTAAACAAATTTTTAAAAATCTATAAACAAAAATTGATGGTAGTGATATGTGGGCGCTTGAGATCACCGTTTCCCGTGGCACTGATAATATCCGTCATGGCTATGGTGGAAACTTGCATTGCATTATGGATGCGGGGTGTCTTTGCACCCGTGGCTTATTTGCAGCATCTGGAACGTGTCCAATGGCTGCCAGAAGTGAACTTAGTGCTGGTACATTGTCGACTGGTGACCTAAAATTGGAAAAGGAAACCGCCAACCAGTTAACTGCGAAGGCGGGGGAGTATAACTTTATTTTGATTTGTTTGGTGCACTGCCGCTGGTACCGATTCGAGCGACAGATGTTGCCCGTTTCAAGTCCAGTCAGCAGACGCCCTGAGGGCGTCGGTCGCTCCCCGCGAGGCGGAGAGCCTCCGTGCCAATGATTGATGACAGCGACAAGCAGCCGGCTCAGCGTGCTAGGAGGTGGGCAGGAAGGAGAGAAGGACAGTTTAGGTGAAATACTCTGGTCTAGATCTGATGATTACATTACGTTTTGGTTGAATTTAAAGAGGATGGCGTTATGGCGGGTCATGAAGAAGCGCCCGGCCGAATGGGCGGTGGTGGTTCTGATGCACTGATGGTTCGTAGGTATGGAAAGGTGGAGATCGAGGCTTTAGCAAAGAGAGTTAGAGCCAGCGACCGGACAAAGGAAGTCAAGGTAGGAAAACGGAGACCCCTTCGAATCACGTCGTTCCTTACAAACCAAGGGGACCCCGTCAAGGATCGGAGGGTTCGGGATTGGAAAGCTTCCAACCTACATCTGTTGGTGATGGATAAAAGAGACCACCAGGCGGCTGCGACACGAGAGGAAAGGAGATAATTTGGCTCGGACGCCGCGAGCCTTGGCAAGGGTTTCCGTCACGTGGGCGTTGAAGCAAAGGCGACGATCTAGCCGAACGCCTAAATACTTCACCGATTCTTTTTAGGCGATGGGCCTCCCTTCTAGGGAGAGGGGCTGGCATCGGGAGATGGACTTACGGGTGAAGCAGATCGCCTCGGATTTCTCCGTGTTGATCGTCACCCGCCATTTCCGTAGCCAGTCCGGAAGGTGGTTCAACTGACGCTGCAGCTTTTTACTCGCACATCGCGGGGACAGGGAGCTGCAGTGATACATAGCGTCGTCAGCGAACAAAGACAACGTGACTCCTGGCAAGACAGGCAGGTCGTTCGTGTACACAAGGTACAGAACGGGGCCGAGGACAGATCCCTGTGGTACGCCGGCGGCGACGGGTCGAACTGTAGAACAGGACCCGTCGACGCTCACCCTGAAGGTTCGGTCGCTGAGATACGACCGGAGGAAAAACACTATGGCCGATGGTAGAAGGGAATTGGCAAGTTTGAAGAGAAGACCTTCGTGCCAGACTTTATCGAAGGCCTTGCTCACGTCCAACAGTACGGCGGCCGTAGCCGCTCGCCTGTTGGTGGCGTCTGACAAGTGCGTAACAACGCGGACCAATTGAAGCGTGGTCGAGTGCTATCTGCGAAACCCGAACTGTTCGCTGCGGATGAAACCATCGAGCAGTGGCGAGATGCGAGCCAGCAGGAGACGCTCGAACACCTTCGAGATGACTGGCAAGAGAGAGCTTTCAGGAAGCATGCGCGGCTTCGGAATCATTACGATATTGGCTGTTTTCCACAGGTGGGAAAAGTACTGTAGCCGGAGACAGGAGTTAAACAGCTCAAGAACGAGGTCAACGCCTGAGGCCGGTAGATTTTGTAGAGCAGCGGCCCCGATCCGGTCAGGACCGGGGGGCGCGACGGCGATTTAGTCGGCAGATAGATGAAACTAGTTCATCCCTGTCGAACGGGAGGGCGAGAAAAATGTCCAGACAGGAAGTCACGGACTTCTGCCGAGTGGGCAGGGCCGAGATGCCTTGGTGAACAGTAAATTGCACCTCCATGCAGTCGGCGAAGACCTCGGCCTTGCCTTCTGACGAAGATACAACCCCGTTCGGAGTTTCAAGTGGGTTGCGAGTTCTCTTCTCGCGGGTCAGTCTACTCGCCGCTCTCCAGACGGAGGCGTGGTCGACTTCAAGAGACTCAAGATATGAGTCCCATCGATCAGAGTTTACGTCCCGCAGTAGCTGCTGGACGTAAAGAGACTGGGCCTGAAAGCGCCTTTTGACGCCGGGATCACGGGTTCTTTGCCATCTGCGGCGGAGCTTGCGCCGTAACCAGATTGCGTGGAGAGCTTCCGGTGGTAGGGCCGAGCGTGGATGGTTCACCTCGAGAGCATAGGTGTGTCGATCCATGACACCTTGGACCAACTCCTGAAGATGAGTGGCTCGGAGATCCAAATCGTCAGAAGTTACGATCGGGTCCAAGGGGAGTGATGGAAACCGCCGTGAGAGCTCGTCATGGTAGGAGCGCCAGTTGACTCTCCTAACAATCTGAGCGGGAGGTCGGGGTGAGGCCGACATCTCACGGTCAGTTATAAAAAGGGGATTGTGATCGGATGAGAGATCCGACACTCACGAGACCTGGATGTGATGGGTCACGTCCTTGGCTGTGACAATGTCTAGGACGTCCGGTCGATGACCGGAAAAAGGGAAGTGAGTAGGGTTTTCTGGGCCGATGACTTGAAGTACCGGGTCGTCGGAGACGAACCGATACAGAGATTTTCCGTAGGCATTGGGTACTCTGCTGTTCCAGGAGGGATGCTTGGCATTTAAGTCTCCGGCTACAATGGTTGGTAGGGGGGATGATCGAGGGGAGCGTCCCACTCCTCGGGCGATGTAGGTATCCGCAGGCCGGGCCGGAGATACGCCGCAACAACGCGCAACTCCGATTCGCCAGCGTCTATCGCCACCGCACAACCTTGAACAAGAGATGTATCTAAAGGGGGTAGTGGCCTGTGGGATATCCGCCTGTGGATTAAGACGGCTGTCCCCCCCCCCCCGAGGGGCGACAGCCAGGCCGCTGGGGACGATCCTGACGAAACAGATGTAAGATGGCAGGTTGAAGGTATGGTAGCGATCCAGATGAGTCTCGCAAAGGAGGACGACATAAGCGTCGTACTTCGTTACGAAAGTCATCAGTTCAGATCGTCGAGGGACTACCCCATGGGCATTCCACGCAACGATCCTAAAACTCCTAGCCATTCAAAGGAAGAAGAGGAAAGAGGGTAGACAATGATTGAACACCAGGGCGAGAACCGTGGTTGTATCTGGAGCAGACCTGATGTTATTGATCAAAGTTTCAGCCCAGGCAGTCAGGGGGTCCACCGAGGCCCGGGAAGATTCCCGAGATTCCGGAAGACTGACCTGGCTGGCCTCAGCCGGTGTCGTAGATGGCGCAGGGCTCGGGGACGGACGTGAGGTCTGCTCAGTTGGGAACTTAGGTTGATGGCTGGGGGCGGGCGGGGCCCGCTGAGGCTTTACAGGCAAGGCCTGTGGAACTTGTCGCTGACGGCGATGAGTGCGCTTAGTTTTGGAGGTCCGAGGAGCGGAAGGCGGGACAGATGTAGCAGCCACAGCCGCGTATGAAGGACCGGGCGCTCCGGCAGGCGCCGGGACAGAGGGGACTGCAGGCGGCGCCGAAACGACGACTGCAGGCGGAACTGGGGCCCTGGGAGCAGCCGGAACTGCTGCCGGGGCCTGAGATGATGCTCCGGAGAGAGGTGGGAAGGCCTCTCTGCGGTTAGGGAGGGGACCTGCAACACGCGCCAGGGCGAGCAGGAGTCCGCTGCAGCTTCATGGCCGATATAAATTCTTTGCATCCTCTATAACTAGCCGGATGGTCCCCGCCGCAGTTGCAGCAAATGGCCGTGAACCCTGTCTTGGGCTTATCACACCCACGATGAGGCTCAGTACATCGCACGCATCGCGGAGGGTGGTTGCAGAACAAGCTACTGTGGCCAAACCTCTGGCAGTTAAAACACTGCGAGGGGCCTGGGTCGCGAGTCGAAGGTACAAACTTGCACCCGAAGGTGCAGGAAGTTTTGGAGGCCATAGACCTCCTCGAATTGGCCTACTTTGAGTAGTTTCGCGAGAAAACTATTCACGGGACGGTGATCTTCCCCCTTGCCAACATGCAGAACACTTACCGCCGTCGGCGAAATAGCCTAAGGCGATAAGCTCCTGCCTGATGGTATCGGGGGCGGTCCAGGAAGGAAGTCCAGAGAGAACTATTTTATTTTCGCGCTCAGAAGGAAGCGCGAAAGTATGGAAGGAAATCTTCCGATCGGTGAGAAACTGTTGTACCGATCGAAGTCCGGGACTGTAGTGGCCGCAATTCGAAGCGAGGCGCCTTGACACCTGGCCTCGAGTTTGGCCGAAGGAAGCAGATTCTGCAGGGAACGGAGAATTTTCCTATAATTGGGATTGTCGGGAATGACAATCGGAGGAATTTTTGGTTTGGGCACAGATTTTTGCATTTGCATTTGCATTGAATAGTGGGGCGTCTTTGCACCCGTGGCTTATTGCAGCTTCCGGGACGTGCCCGATGGCTGCCAGAAGAAAACAGTGCTGGACTTTCAAAAGAAGGTGGCCTAAAATATTCGGGAGGGACACGCCAACCAGTTAACTGAGAAGGCGGCGGAAAATTTTTTCAAATTTTGTTATATATAGGTTCCGGGTCATGGTAACACTGCCACCGGTCGCGGGGCGAACGGCAGATGCCGAACGCGCCCGGCCCGGCATGCAGGCGCCTTGTAGCGCCGGTCGGTCCCCGCGAGGCAGGGATCCGCCGTGTCTTTGGCATCGGTAACAGCGCCAAGCAGTCTGAAAATCAACTTACTTGGGGAAGGTATCTGACTGGATAGTATGGTAACAAGGAGATAGAATTGCTCGGGAACCTAAATTAGAGCAAACAGAATTACGGGGGGGTCGTCTAAGATCACCCGAGGGCGTTTAACACGTATAGCGGGAGGTGGTTCAGACGTGCTGATAGATCGGAGATAAGGAAAGGACGAGGTCGCTGCAGAAGCAAAGAGAGTTTCAGCAAGCGACCGGACAAAATCAGCAAGGGTAGGAACTCGAAGGCCTCCACGAATGACATCATTTCTTACAAACCATGGAGACCCCGACAAGGATCGGAGGGTACGGGCCTGGAAAGCTTCCAGCCTACACTTGTTAGTGGTCGACACAAGCGACCACCATGCGGGAGCAGCATAGGTCAATACTGACCGGAGAAACAAAAGATAGATGGTAACTTTAGTGCGCAAAGCCAGGCGGTTGCGGCACGAGAGCATGGGAAATATTTTGGCTCGGACGCCTCGAGCTTTGTTGAGGGTAGCAGTCACGTGGCCGTTGAAGCTAAGGCGCTGGTCTAGCCGAACGCCCAAATACTTCACCGACTTTTGCCAGGCGATAGGCCTCCCTTCGAGGGAGAGGGTCTGGCATCGGGAAGTGGACTTGCTGGTGAAACAGATCGCCTCGGATTTCTCCGCGTTGATCAGCACCCGCCACTTCCGTAGCCAGGCCGGAAGCAGATTCAACTGACGCTGCAGCTTTGAACACGCAATTCGCGGGGACAGGGAGCTGCAGTAATACATTGCGTCGTCAGCGAATAGAGATAACGTGACTCCAGGAATAACAGGCAGGTCGTTCGTGTACACTAGGTACAGAACGGGGCCGAGGACAGATCCCTGCGGAACGCCAGCGGCGACGGGTCGAACTGATGAACAGGACCCTTCGACGCTAACCCTGAAGGTACGATCACTAAGGTATGACCGCAAGAAATGCACAATGGACGGTGGGATGGGGGAGTGAGCGAGTTTGTAGAGAAGACCTTCGTGCCAGACTTTGTCGAAGGCCTTACTCACGTCCAACAAGACAGCGCCCGTAGACTCTCTCTTGTTGGCGGCGTCGGACAATGCTGTGACAACTCGTACGAGTTGTAAAGTTGTCGAGTGCTCTCTACGGAACCCGAACTGTTCGCTCCGAATAAAATTATCCAGCAGCGGCCAGATGCGGGCGAGTAGGAGACGCTCAAACACCTTTGAGATTACTGGCAACAACGATATGGGACGATAGCTGCCTGCAAGCATTTTCGAGGCTTGCCGGGCTTGGGTATCATGCAGATGTTGGCATTTTTCCACAGGCGGGGGAAGTATTGCAGCCGGAGACTGGGGTTGAACAGATCCAGGACCAATTCAACGCCCGAGGCCGGGAGATGTTGCAAGGCTTCGGCCCCGATCCGATCAGGACCAGGGGCGCGGCGTCGGTTCAGTCGACAGATAGACGAAACTAGTTCGTCCCTGTCGAAAAGAGCGGGAGGGTCAGGTGGAGGGCGGGAAAAATATCCAGATAGGAAGTCTCGAACCACTACCGAGAAGGCAGGGTCCGAGACGCCTCCATGAACGGTGAATTGAGTCTCCATGCAGTCGGCGAAGACCTCTGCCTTGCCTTCCGATGAAGAAACAATGCCGTTCGGGGTATTCAGCGGGTTGCGAGTACGCTTCTCGCGAGTAAGGCGACTCGTCGCTCTCCAGACGGAGGCTGGGTCGACTTCAAGGGACTCAAGGTATGAGTCCCACTGATCAGAGTTTACGTCCCGCAAAAGTTGCTGGACGTAAAGAGACTGGGCCTGAAACCGTCGTTTGACGGCGGGATCTCGGGTTCGTTGCCATCTGCGGCGGAGCTTGCGCCGAAGCCAGATGGCGTGGATAACTTCCGGTTGAAGGGCCGATTTACGATTCACCTCTACGTTGTATGTGTATCGATCCATGACACCTTGGACCAACTCCTGAAGATGAGTGGCACGGAGATCCAGATCGTCACGAGTGGCGATCGGGTCCGCTGGGACAGATGGTAACCTTCGAGATAGCTCGTCGTGATAGGAGCGCCAGTTGACCCTCCTAGCAGGACCAGCGGGAAGTCGGGGTGAAGCCAACACATCTCGAACAGTTATTAGAAGGGGATTGTGATCAGACGAGAGGTCTGACACTGACGAGACCTGGATGTTATGGGCCACGTTCCTGACTACAACTACATCAAGAACGTCCGGTCGGTGACCGGCATAGTGGAAGTGGGTAGGATCATCAGGGCCGATGACGTGCGTATCCGGGTCGTCTAGGACGAACCGGCGGAGTGATCTGCCGTAGGCGTTGGTAGCCCTACTGTTCCAAGAAGGATGTTTGGCGTTGAAGTCGCCGGCTGCAATTGTCGAGATTGGGTGGTCGAGGAGAGCGTTCCACTCCTCAGGCGGGGGCGGCGGGCTCAGGCCAGGCCGGAGATACGCGGAAACAATGCGCAACTCCGAGTCGCCTGCGTCCACTGCCACCGCGCAACCTTCGATGAGTCGAGTAGTGAGGGGGGGTAGTGGCCTATGGGATATCCGCCTGTGGACCAGAATCGCCGTACCCCCTTTCGGGGGTTGGCGCGGCTGTCGGGGACGATCCTGACGATAACAAGTGTAAGCAGGAAGTGAGAATCGATGGTAGGGGGCTAGATGGGTTTCGGAGAGAAGCACGACATCAACGTCGTACTCCACGACGAAAGCCGCCAGCTCAGATCGACGAGAGGAAACGCCATCAGCGTTCCAAGCGACGATCCGCAGGGATCTAGCCATTGAGGGGGAGGAGAGGGAAGAGAGCAGAGAGGGATTGGAATACTAACATCAGTACTGTCGAGGTGTCAGGAGCAGACCTGATGCTTTCAACAAGTTGAGTGGCCCAGGCCGTCAGGGGGTCCGCTGGAGCCCGAGAAAGTTCCCGGGACCCGCGCGGACGTTCCTGAGGAACTTCGGCCAGGACTACAGATGGCGCTGGGTTAGCGGACTGAACTTTGGTCTGCTCACGCGGAGGTTGGGAGATGAAAGGGGCGGGAGAGTCCCGCTGAGGTTGGGCAGGACGAGCCTTCTGATGTCGTCGGCCGGGAGTCCGGCGACGAGAGCGCTTTTTGGTACCCTTGCGGGCGGAAGTGGTTGACGATGATGTCTTAGCAGCAACCGCTGCGTAGGAAGGGCCGGGCGCTCCGGCAGGCGCCGGTAGTGGAGCCGTCACAGGCGCCGCCGGAGCGACGCCTGCAGGCGGGACTGAGACCGCGGGAGCGACAGGAGTCGCTGCCGTGGCCTTGACAGATGTACCGGATAGAGGGGGAAGACCTCTCGCCGATTAGGGGCCGGGCCAGCTACACGACGCTGCGCGCCAGGGCGCGCAGATCGCTGCTGCCTTTCTGCTTCGATGTATTTGATACAACCCCGGTAACTAGCCGGATGGGCACCCTTGCAGTTGCAGCAGTACGGGACAAAACCCGGCACACGAGGCTTATCACAGCCACGGTGAGGGTCGCCGCACCGCACGCAACGTGGGGGCGCATGGCAGAAGAGGGAAGAATGCCCGAAGCCTTGACAGTTAAAACACTGAGCAGGGCCTGGGCGCGGGTCAAATGATCTGACTGTCACCCGGAGGTGAAGAAGTGTTTGGAGGCCATAGACCTCCTCGAAATTTCCAGTCTTGAGCAACTTTACCAGGAAAGTATTGACGGGATGCTTGGAGTCCCCTTTGCCAGCGTGCAAAACCGACGCAGCTGTTGGCGTATAGCCAAGAGACGTCAGCTCCTGCACTATAGCATCGGGGGGAGTATGATAGGGAATACCCTGGATAACAATTTTAACCTCACGCTCCTCAGGGAGAGCGAAGGTATGAAAGTTGAGATATTCCGCGCTGACAGAAAGTGCTGAACAGCGCGGAAGTCAACGATGGTTTTGACGACCAGCTTCAGCGATTTGCCGGAGCATTTCGCTTCCACGGACGTCGAAGGAAGGGCAGAATGGAGGGTAGCTAAAAGCTGGGTATAATTCCTATTATCGGGGATGATAATAGGAGGAAACTTAAGGGTAGAAGGGTCAGGCTTAGAGGAAGAAGATGCAAGATTGACAGACTGCCAGCCGCTGTTACCTGAATCAGCGACCTGGTTTGGTGAGGCGGGAGACTGACTGGCGGCGAGCTTTCGCTTGCGTTTGGCGCGTTTGCCATTCACAACCGAAAACTCTTCATCTCCCGACCCAGCACTCCCCATATGCACGTCAGAAATATCACTGTCACTGCCACTTTCACAATTATCACGGGGGAGAGGTGAAGAGAGAGGAGCAGAACCGCAAGCTCCCAGGAGAGAGCTTAACGGTTCCGGGAAAGGTAGATCGGCGTTATTTGACGCCATTTCGGAAGCCCGAAATGGACGTCAAAGGTGTTTAAAGGAGTAAGAACTCACCAGCACTGATTAAACTAACTGACAGGCACTGACACACGTACTCACCAGAAGCCGCACAGCACACGAACACAAAAACGGCCGCGCACTACACTGCACTGAATACTTGTAATAACACACAATTAAAATAATACTGCACAAATATAAACAGTTGTAGAACAAACTGAGACACTATTTCTTCAGTTGGTGAAGAAATAACAATGAAAAACACACAAAGAACGGTAAAATCACTTAGCAAAATCGCCATACAAAGTGACGCAGCCTACCCTGGCAACAGCTCTAGGTAGACTCTTGGGCACAGATTGCATTGCATTGCATTATGGATGCGGGGTGTCTTTGCACCCGTGGCTTGATTGCAGCATCTGGATCGTGTCCAATGGCTGCCAGAAGTAGACATAGTGCTGGTACATGTCGACTGGTGACCTAATACTGGAAAAGGAAACCGCCAACCAGTTAACTGAGAAGGCGGGGGAGTATAACTTTTATTTGTTTAAGGCACTGCCGCTGGTACCGATTCGAGCAACAGATGTTGCCCGTTTCAAGTCCAGTCAGCAGACGCCCCGAGGGCGTCGGTCGCTCCCCGCGAGGCGGAGAGCCTCCGTGCCAGTGATTGATGACAGCGACAAGCAGCCGGCTCAGCGTGCTAGGAGGTGGACAGGAAGGAGAGAAGGACAGTTTGGTGAAATACTCTGGTCTAGGACTGATGATTACTTCTTTTTGTTTAATTTAAAGAGGATGGCGTTATGGCGGGTCATCAAGAAGCGCCCGAGGGCGCTTGACCCGAATGGGCGGTGGTGGTTCTGATGCACTGATGGTTCGTAGGTACGGGAAGGTGGAGGTCGAGGCTTTAGCAAAGAGAGTTAGAGCCAGCGACCGGACAAAGGAAGTCAAGGTAGGAACACGGAGACCCCTTCGAATCACGTCGTTCCTTACAAACCAAGGGGACCCCGTCAAGGATCGGAGTGTTCGGGACTGGAAAGCTTCCAGCCTACATCTGTTGGTGGTGGATAAAAGAGACCACCAGGCGGGTGCCGCATAGGTCAATACAGACCTGAGAAATAGTAGATAGATGGTAAGTTTCGTGCGCATGGCCAGGCGGCTGCGACACGAGAGGAAAGGAGATAATTTGGCTCGGACGCCGCGAGCCTTGGCAAGGGTTTCCGTCACGTGGGCGTTGAAGCAAAGGCGACAATCTAGCCGAACGCCTAAATACTTCACCGATTCTTTGTAGGCGATGGGTCTCCCTGCTAGGGAGAGGGGCTGGCATCGGGAGATGGACTTACGGGTGAAGCAGATCGCCTCGGATTTCTCCGTGTTGATCGTCACCCGCCATTTCCGTAGCCAGTCCGGAAGGTGGTTCAACTGACGCTGCAGCTTTTTACTCGCAAATCGCGGGGACAGGGAGCTGCAGTGATACATAGCATCGTCAGCGAACAAAGACAACGTGACTCCGGGCAAGACAGGCAGGTCGTTCGTGTACACAAGGTACAGAACGGGGCCGAGGACAGATCCCTGAGGTACGCCGGCGGCGACGGGTCGAACTGTAGAACAGGACCCGTCGACGCTCACCCTGAAGGTTCGGTCGCTGAGATACGACCGGAGGAAAAACACTATGGTCGATGGTAGAGGGGAATTGGCAAGTTTGAAGAGAAGACCTTCGTGCCAGACTTTATCGAAGGCCTTGCTCACGTCCAACAGTACGGCGGCCGTAGCCGCTCGCCTGTTGGTGGCGTCTGACAAGTGCGTAACAACGCGGACCAATTGAAGCGTGGTCGAGTGCTCTCTGCGAAACCCGAACTGTTCGCTGCGGATGAAACCATCTAGCAGCGGCGAGATGCGAGCCAGCAGGAGACGCTCGAACACCCTCGAGATGACTGGCAAGAGAGAGATTGGACGATAGCTTTCAGGAAGCATGCGCGGCTTGCGAGGCTTCGGAATCATTACGATGTTGGCTGATTTCCACAGGCGGGGAAAGTACTGTAGCCGGAGACAGGAGTTAAACAGCTCAAGAACGAGGTCAACGCCTGGGGCCGGGAGATTTTGTAGAGCAGCGGCCCCGATCCGGTCAGGACCGGGGGCGCGACGGCGATTTAGTCGGCAGATAGATGAAACTAGTTCATCCCTGTCGAACGGGAGGGCTGGGATTTCGGGAGGGCGTGAAAAATGTCCAGATAGGAAGTCACGGACTTCTGCCGAGTGGGCAGGGTCCGAGACGCCTTGGTGAACAGTAAATTGCACCTCCATGCAGTCGGCGAAGACCTCGGCCTTGCCTTCTGATGAAGATACAACCCCGTTCGGAGTTTCAAGTGGGTTGCGAGTTCTCTTCTCGCGGGTCAGTCTACTCGCCGCTCTCCAGACGGAGGCGTGGTCGACTTCAAGAGACTCAAGGTATGAGTCCCATCGATCAGAGTTTACGTCCCGCAGTAGCTGCTGGACGTAAAGAGACTGGGCCTGAAAGCGCCTTTTGACGCCGGGATCACGGGTTCTTTGCCATCTGCGGCGGAGATTGCGCCGTAGCCAGATGGCGTGGAGTACTGCCGCAGGTAAGGCCGATTTACGATGATTCACCTCGAGAGTATATGTGTGTCGATCCATGACACCTTGGACCAATTCTTGAAGATGAGTGGCTCGGAGATCCAAATCGTCACAAGTGACGATCGGGTCCGCGGGGAGTGATGGTAACCGCCGTGAGAGCTCATCATGGTAGGAGCGCCAGTTGACTCTCCTAACAATCTGAGCGGGAGGTCGGGGTGAGGCCGACAGCTCACGGGCAGTTATAAAAAGGGGATTGTGATCGGATGAGAGATCCGACACTGACGAGACCTGGATGTGATGGGTCACGTCCTTGGCTATGACAATGTCAAGGACGTCCGGTCGATGACCGGAAAAGGGGAAGTGAGTAGGAACCGATACAGAGATTTTCCGTAGGCGTTGGCTACTCTGCTGTTCCAGGAGGGATGCTTGGCATTTAAGTCGCCGGCTACAATGGTTGGTAGGGGATGATCGAGGAGGGCGTCCCACTCCTCGGGCGGTGGAGGTAGCCGCAGGCCGGCCCGGAGATACGCCGCAACAACGCGCAACTCCGATCCGCCAGCATCTATCGCCACCGCACAACCTTCAACAAGAGATGTATCTAAAGGGGGTAGTGGCCTGTGGGATATCCGCCTGTGGACTAAGACAGCTGTCCCCCCCCCAAGGGGCGACAGCCAGGCCGTTGGGGACGATCCTGACGATAACAGATGTAAGATGGCAGGTTGAAGGTATGGTAGCGAGCCAGATGAGTCTCGCAAAGGAGGACGACATCAGCGTCGTACTCCGTTACGAAAGTCATCAGTTCAGATCGTCGAGGGACTACCCCATGGGCATTCCACGCAACGATCCTAAGACTCCTAGCCATTCAAAGGAAGAAGAGGAAAGAGGGTAGACAGTGATTGAAACACCAGGGCGAGAACCGTGGTTGTGTCTGGAGCAGACCTGATGTTGTTTACCAAAGTTTCAGCCCAGGCAGTCAGGGGGTCCACCGGGGCCCGGGAAGATTCCCGAGATTCCGGAAGACGGACCTGGCTGGCCTCGGCCGGTGTTGCAGATGGCGCAGGGCTCGGGGACGGACGTGAGGTCTGCTCAGTTGGGAGCTTAGGTTGATGGCTGGGGGCGGGCGGGGCCCGCTGAGGTTTTACAGGCAAGGCCTGTGGAACTTGTCGCTGACGGCGACGAGTGCGCTTCGGTTTGGAGCTCCGAGGAGCGGAAGGCGGGACTGATGTAGCGGCCACAGCCGCGTATGAAGGGCCGGGCGCTCCGGCAGGCGCCGGGACAGAGGGGACTGCAGGCGGCGCCTTTACGTCGACTGCAGGCGGAACTGGGGCCCTGGGAGCAGCCGGAACTGCTGCCGGGGCCTGAGATGATGGTCCGGAGAGAGGTGGGAAGGCCTCTCTGCGGTTAGGGAGGGGACCTGCAACACGGCCTGCCTGCGCGCCAGGGCGAGCAGGAGTCCGCTGCAGCTTCATGGCAGATATAAAGTCTCTACATCCTCTATAGCTAGCCGGATGGTCTCCGCCGCAGTTGCAGCAAATGGCCGTGAACCCCGTCTTGGGCTTATCACACCCACGATGAGGCTCAGTACACCGCACGCAACGCGGAGGGTGATTACAGAACAAGCTGGAGTGGCCAAACCTCTGACAGTTAAAACACTGCGAGGGGCCTGGCCGCGGGTCAAAAGTACGAACTTGCACCCGAAGATGCAGGAAGTTTTGGAGGCCATAGACCTCCTCGAACTGGCCTACTTTGAGTAGTTTCACTAGAAAACTATTCACAGGACGGCGATCTTCCCCCTTGCCAGCATGCAGTACACTTACCGCCGTCGGCGAATAGCCTAAAGCGACAAGCTCCTGCCTGATGGTATCGGGGGCGGTCCAGGAAGGAAGTCCAGAAAGAACAACTTTAATTTCGCGCTCTGAAGGAAGCGCGAAAGTATGGAAGGAGATCTTCCGATCGGTAAGAAACTGTTGGACCGATCGGAAGTCCGGGACTGTTGTGGCCGCAATTCGAAGCGAGGAGCCTTGGCACCTGGCCTCGAGTTTGGCCGAAGGAAGCAGATTCTGCAGGGAACGGAGAATTTCCCTGTAGTTATGATTGTCTGGAATAACAATCGGCGGAATTTTAGGTTTGGGGACAGATTTGGAGTGTTGCTGAGTAGGTTGGCTGGCGCTGTTACCGGGACTAGATACCCGATGCGTAGCAGCGGCCGGTGGCGGGCTGGCGACCAATTCTCGCTTGCGTTTGGCAGACTTGCCCTCCACAAGCGAAAATTCACCTTCCCCCGTCCCCACACTACACATCGACGCACAATCACTTTTCACTTTCACTATCACTAATGGTATGGGACGGCAGCGGGGTAGAATGAGGACCAGTACCGCAGGTTTCCTTTAAGGTTACCAGCGGTGCCGGCAAAGGAACGGGAGTTGCGTTCGACGCCATCTCGGGATGAGCCGAAATGAACGTCGAAGACGCAAAAAAGGGCTAGGAAAGAGCGACTTTCACCAGCACTGAATCACTACACTGACAGACAAAGAACACGAACACCAGACGCGCACTGCACACGAGTCACAAAAACACACGCGCACGACACAATACACTGGTAATTTATAACACAATGATGATGATGAACACAGATGATGATGTGTTGAAGAAATCACGGTGATAGAACAATAAACAACGGTAAAATTCACTGGCAAAATTGCCGTACAAAGTGACGCAGCCTACCCTGGCAACAGCTCTAGGTAGACGGGCACAGATTGCATTGCATAGTGGGGCGTCTTTGCACCCGTGGCTTATTACAGCTTCCGGGACGTGCCCGATGGCTGTCAGAAGAAAACAGTGCTGGACTTTCAAAAGAAGGTTTCCTAAATTTTACGGGAGGGACACGCCAACCAGTTAACTGAGAAGGCGGCGGAAAATTTTACAATTTTATATTATAGAGGTACCGGGTCATGGTAACACTGCCGCCGGTCGCGGGGCGAACGGCAGATGCCGCACGCGCCCGGCCCGGCATGCAGGCGCTTTGTAGCGCCGGTCGTTCCCCGCGAGGCAGGGAACCGCCGTGTCTGTGGCATCGGTAACAGCGCCAAGCAGTTTGCAAACCAACATACTTGGGGAAGGTATCTGACAGTATAGGAAGGTAACAAGGAGATAGAGTTGCTCGGGAACCTAAGTCACAGCTTATTAGAATTACGGGGGGTCATCTAAGATCGCCCGAGGGCGCTTGACACGTATAGCGGGAGGTGGTTCAGACGTGCTGATGGAACGGAGATATGGAAAGGACGAGGTCGCTGCAGAAGCAAAGAGAGTTTCGGCAAGCGACCGGACAAAATCGGCAAGGGTAGGAACTCGAAGGCCTCCACGAATGACATTATTTCTCACAAACCATGGAGACCCCGACAAGGCTCGGAGGGTACGGGCCTGGAAAGCTTCCAGCCTACACTTGTTAGTGGTCGACACAAGCGACCACCATGCGGGAGCAGCATAGGTCAATACTGACCGGAGAAACAAAAGATAGATGGTAACTTTAGTGCGCAAAGCCAGGCGGTTGCGGCACGAGAGCATGGGAAATATTTTGGCTCGGACGCCTCGAGCTTTGTTGAGGGTAGCAGTCACGTGGCCGTTGAAGCTAAGGCGCTGGTCTAGCCGAACGCCCAAATACTTCACCGACTTTTGCCAGGCGATAGGCCTCCCTTCGAGGGAGAGGGTCTGGCATCGGGAAGTGGACTTGCTGGTGAAACAGATCGCCTCGGATTTCTCCGCGTTGATCAGCACCCGCCACTTCCGTAGCCAGGCCGGAAGCAGATTCAACTGACGCTGCAGCTTTGAACACGCAATTCTCGGGGTCAGGGAGCTGCAGTAATACATTGCGTCGTCAGCGAATAGAGATAACGTGACTCCAGGAATAACAGGCAAGTCGTTCGTGTACACTAGGTACAGAACGGGGCCGAGGACAGATCCCTGCGGAACGCCAGCGGCGACGGGTCGGACTGACGAACAGGACCCTTCGACGCTAACCCTGAAGGTACGATCACAGAGGTATGACCGCAAGAAATGCACAATGGACGGTGGGATGGGGGAGTGAGCTAGTTTGTAGAGAAGACCTTCGTGCCAGACTTTGTCGAAGGCCTTACTCACGTCCAACAAGACAGCGCCCGTAGACTCTTTCTTGTTGGCGGCGTCGGATAATGCTGTGACAACTCGGACGAGTTGTAAAGTTGTCGAGTGCTCTCCACGGAACCCGAACTGTTCGCTCCGAATAAAGTTATCCAGCAGCGGCCAGATGCGGGCGAGTAGGAGACGCTCAAACACCTTTGAGAGTACTGGCAACAATGATATGGGACGATAGCTGCCTGCAAGCATTCGAGGCTTGCCGGGCTTGGGAATCATACAGATGTTGGCATTTTTCCACAGGCGGGGGAAGTATTGCAGCCGGAGACTGGAGTTGAACAGATCCAGGACCAATTCAACGCCCGAGGCCGGGAGATGTTGCAAAGCTGCGGCCCCGATCCGATCAGGACCAGGGGCGCGACGTCGGTTTAGTCGACAGATAGACGAAACTAGTTCGTCCCTGTCGAAGAGAGCGGGAGGGTCAGGTGGAGGGCGGGAAAAATAACCAGATAGGAAGTCTCGAACCACTACCGAGAAGGCAGGGTCCGAGACGCCTCCATGAACGGTGAATTGAGTCTCCATGCAGTCGGCGAAGACCTCTGCCTTGCCTTCCGACGAAGAAACAATGCCGTTCGGGGTATTCAGCGGGTTGCGAGTACGCTTCTCGCGAGTAAGGCGACTCGTTGCCCTCCAGACGGAGGCTGGGTCGACTTCAAGGGACTCAAGGTATGAGTCCCACTGATCAGAGTTTACGTCCCGCAAAAGTTGCTGGACGTAAAGAGACTGGGCCTGAAACCGTCGTTTGACGGCGGGATCTCGGGTTCGTTGCCATCTGCGGCGGAGCTTGCGCCGAAGCCAGATGGCGTGGATAACTTCCGGTTGAAGGGCCGATTTGCGATTCACCTCTACGTTGTATGTGTGTCGATCCATGACACCTTGGACCAACTCCTGAAGATGAGTGGCACGGAGATCCAGATCGTCACGAGTGGCGATCGGGTCCGCTGGGACAGATGGTAACCTTCGAGATAGCTCGTCGTGATAGGAGCGCCAGTTGACCCTCCTAGCAGGACCAGCAGGAAGTCGGGGTGAAGCCGACACATCTCGAACAGTTATTAGTAGGGGATTGTGATCAGACGAGAGGTCTGACACTGACGAGACCTGGATGTTATGGGCCACGTTCCTGACTACAACTACATCAAGAACGTCCGGTCGGTGACCGGCATAGTGGAAGTGGGTAGGATCATCAGGGCCGATGACGTGCGTATCCGGGTCGTCTAGGACGAACCGGCGGAGTGATCTGCCGTAGGCGTTGGTAGCCCTACTGTTCCAAGAAGGATGTTTGGCGTTGAAGTCGCCGGCTGCAATTGTCGAGATTGGGTGGTCGAGGAGAGCGTTCCACTCCTCAGGCGGGGGCGGCGGGCTCAGGCCAGGCCGGAGATACGCGGAAACAATGCGCAACTCCGAGCTGCCTGCATCCACTGCCACCGCGCAACCTTCGATGAGTCGAGTAGTGAGGGTGGGTAGTGGCCTATGGGATATCCGCCTGTGGACCAGAATCGCCGTACCCCCTTTCGGGGGTTGGCGCGGCTGGAGGGGACGATCCTGACGATAACAAGTGTAAGCAGGAAGTGAGAATCGATGGTAGGGTGCTAGATGGGTTTCGGAGAGAAGCACGACATCAACGTCGTACTCCACGACGAAAGCCGCCAGCTCAGATCGGCGAGAGGAAACGCCATCGGCGTTCCAAGCGACGATCCGCAGGGATCTAGCCATTGAGGGGGAGGAGAGGGAAGAGAGCAGAGAGGGATTGGAACACCAACATTAGCACAGTCGAGGTATCAGGAGCAGACCTGATGCTTTCCACAAGTTGAGTGGCCCAAGCTGTCAGGGGGTCCGCTGGGGCCCGAGAAAATTCCCGGGACCCGCGCGGACGTTCCTGAGGAACTTCGGCCAGGACTACAGATGGCGCTGGGTTAGCGGACTGAACTTTGGTCTGCTCACGCGGAGGTTGGGAGATGACAGGGGCGGGAGAGTCCCGCGGAGGTTGGGCAGGACGAGCCTGCTGATGTCGTCGGCCGGGAGTCCGGCGACGAGAGCGCTTTTTGGTACCCTTGCGGGCGGAAGTGGTTGACGATGATGTCTTCGCAGCAACCGCTGCATAGGAAGGGCCGGGCGCTCCGGCAGGCGCCGGAAGTGGAGCCGTCACAGGCGCCGCCGGGGCGGCGCCTGCAGGCGGGACTGAGACCGCGGGAGCGACAGGAGTCGCTGCCGGGGCCTTGACAGATGTACCGGAGAGAGGTGGGAAGACCTCTCGCCGATTAGGGGCCGGGCCAGGTACACGACGCTGCGCGCCAGGGCGCGCAGATCGCTGCTGTCTTTCTGCCTCGATGTACTTGATACAACCCCGGTAACTAGCCGGATGGGCGCCCTTGCAGTTGCAGCAGTACGGGACAAAACCCGGCACACGAGGCTTATCACAGCCACGGTGAGGGTCGCCGCACCGCACGCAACGTGGGGGCGCATGACAGAACAGGGATGAGTGCCCGAAGCCCTGGCAGTTGAAACACTGAGCAGGGCCTGGGCGCGGGTCAAATGATCTAATATTCACCCTCAGGTGAAGGAGTGTTTGGAGGCCATAGACCTCCTCAAAATTTCCGGTTTTGAGCAACTTTACAAGAAAAGAATTCACGGGATGCTTAGAGTCCCCTTTGCCGGCGTGCAAAACCGACACAGCAGTTGGCGTATATCCAAGAGAGGTCAATTCCTGCACGATAGCATCGGAGGGGGTATGACAGGGAATGCCCTGAATCACAATTTTTACCTCACGCTCCTCAGGGAGAGCGAAGGTATGGAATGAGATGTTCCGCGCTGACAGAAAGTGCTGAACAGCGCGGAAGTCTACGATGGATTTGACGCCCAGCTTCAGCGATTTGCCGGAGCATTTCGCTTCCACGGACGTCGAAGGAAGGGCAGAACGGAGTGCAGCCAAAAGCTGGGTGTAATTCCTATTATCAGGAATGATAATAGGCGGAAACTTAGTGGTAGAAGGGTCAGGCTGAGAACTAGATGGAAGATTAACAGACTGCCGGCCGCTGTTACCTGAATCAGCGACCTGGTTAGGTGAGGCGGGAGACTGACTGGCGGCGAGCTTTCGCTTGCGTTTGGCGCGTTTGCCATCCACAACCGAAAACCCTTCATCTCCCGACCCAAGACTTCCCATATGGACGTCGGATAACTCACTGTCACTGCCACTATCACAATGGGTTTCACGGGGGAGAGGAGTATTCAAAGGAGCAGAACCGCAAGCGCCCAAGAGAGTGCTTAACGGCTCCGGCAAAGGAACGTCAGGTTTATTTGACGCCATTTCGGAAGCCCGAAATGGACGTCAAAGGTGGTTATAGGAGAGAGAACTCACCAGCACTGATTATTCTAACTAACAGGCACTGACACACGTACTCACCAGAAGCCGCACAGCACACGAACACAAAAACGGCCGCGCACTACACTGCACTGAAGTTACTGGCAATAACACACTAAGGAAATAAAACTTCACAAATATAAATAAGTAGAGCACAAACTCAACACTAGTGCTGCACTTGGTGAAAAAATCACTTTGAAATATGTAAAAACAACTGTGAAATCACCTGGCAAAAACGCCATACAAACGGACACAGCCTACCCTGGCAACAGCTCGAGGTAGACACGGGCACAGATTGAGAGGTTGACTGAGTAGGATGGCTGGCGCTGTTACCAAGACTGGATACCCGATGTGTTGGAGCGGCCGGTGGCGGGCTGGCTACTAATTTTCGCTTGCGTTTGGCAGACTTGCCCTCCACAAGCGAAAATTCACCGTCCCCCGTCCCTAAACTACACATCGAGGCACAATTACTTTCACTAACTGTATGGGAAGGTAGCGGGGTAGATTGAGGACCGGTACCGCAGGTTTCCATTAAGGTTACCAGCGGTGCCGGCAAAGGAACGGGCGTTGCGTTCGATGCCATCTTGGGATTAACCGAAATGAACGTCGAAGACGCAAAAAAAGGGCTAGAAAAGAGTGACTCACCAGCGCTGAATCACTACAATAGCAGACAAAGAACACCAAGTCCAGACGCGCACTGCCACGAATCACAAAAACACTCGCGCACGACACAATACACTGATAAACTGTAGCACAATGATGATGATGAACACTGGTGATGATGTGGTGACGAAATCACTTTGATAAATATACTAATAACGGTGAAATTCACAAGCAAAAATTCCATACAAAGTAACGCGGCCTACCCGGGCAACAGCTCTAGGTAGACCTGAACTGGCGGGGCTATGGTGGAAACGTGTGACACTAATTATTATATACTGTGGCAACAGCGATACTGTGGTTCATTTTTTTTTTTTTTTTTTTTTTCGCTCTGGGCTTTGCGGTTGTGCGTCGCAGAGACGAACCGCACGGGAACTGAGTTCCGAGCTACCTTCTGGAGCTCCTGCCTCGTGGCCCTGCCCAAGTAGGGCGCGTGCTCTATAGCAGGCCGATTCTCGGCTGTTGTGCTAGCCTACGCTAGCGCAGTATGCACCGAGGGCGTTTCCACGAATCACCTGGGCGTATACGGTACCTTCCCAGCCCAGTCACTAGAGGATTGCCTGGGAACCTCGCCGCACGTGCATAAAATTTGCGTGCAAGCCGCCTGAAAGTGTCGTCTAAGGAGCGGACGCCAAGTCCTCTCCTTAGAAGGCGAGATGAGAAGCGACGGGGGACTTTGGCCGCTAGCCGAAGCCCCCTGTCGAGGACGCTCTGCAACTTCTTTTTATGCATTGCGGCGAGGTAACCCCAGACCGGGCAGGCGTAGGTAATGACCGGCAGCAGATACGCGCCGACGATCATCCTACCCAATTTCCTGGTCATGGCTGAGCTGATCAGGAGTGGAAACAGTGCGCACAGGCGAGTGGATGCTCGCTTTAGAACTGTCTGTGCGTGGGTACGCCAGGTGAGCCGACGGTCGAGGTGTAAGCCGAGGTACTTGACCTCGTTGGACCAGCGCAAGTACGTTCTGCCGATACGTAGTTGCCTAACGGGGTTCTTCCGTCGCTTGGAGAATTCGACGGCTACGCTCTTGGTGGCGTTGAGTTGCACTCTCCAATTCTCAGTCCAGTCCACGAGCGTGTCGAGCTGGCGCTGCAGTCGTAGGACGGCCCTTTCCTCATGACGATCGGCCGTAAATACGGCCGTGTCGTCAGCGAAGAGGGCCATCTGGACTCCAGGCTGTCTCGGCACGTCGTTGACGTAGATCGAGAACAGAAGGGGGCCTAGAACACTACCTTGAGGGACGCCGGCTGTGATTCGTCTCTCGGAAGAGACAGAATCGCCAACTCTCACGCAGAAGGTCCTCTCCGTCAGAAAGCTAGCAACCAGATGGAGGTAGCAGTCCGGGAGCTGGACTTCCCTAAGTTTGAATAAAAGGCCATCATGCCATACGCTGTCGAAGGCTTTCTCAACATCTAAGAAACAGCCAACGGTCCGTTCTCTCCGACACCCGGCTTCCGTGATGCTTTCCACCAGTCTCATCAGTTGATGAGTGGTCGAATGCCCCACACGAAAGCCGAACTGTTCGGGGACCAGCACGTCAAAGTTGGTTAGATGCTCTCGTACACGACGCTGTACGAGGCGCTCAAAAACCTTGGACGTAGCGGAAAGTAGGCTGATAGGCCGGAGGTTTTCCGAGCGGGTGGTATCCTTTCCCTGCTTCGGGATCACGATAACCGTCGCCTTTCTCCATTTCTTGGGAAAGTAGGCCAGTCTAAGACACGCGTTGAACAAATCAGTCAAGAATTGAACTCCAGGCTCGGGAAGAAGTCGTAGAGCGGTGTTGGTAACACCGTCCGGGCCTGGAGCCTTTCTTGGCTGAAGTTCAGCGAGCCGATCTGAGACCTCTTCCAAAGAGATGGGTTCGGGCTCCGCCGTGATCGGAAGAGACAGAAAGTCTTCCACAGCCATCTCGACTTGTTCGTCGAAGTCCCAGTCCATGGGCGGGTTGGGAGCGAACTGACGCTCGAAACACAAGCCCAAGTACTCGGCCTTCTCCTCCGGGCGACCCAGGAGTCGACCGAACGGTCCAACAATGGCGGGAAGTGGAGGTCGGCGCCTCCGTCCCGTCAATGCGGTAGGTATTCTGTACGGGTGAGATTGCGGGTCCGCATCCCCCGTTCGGGCCACGTCGAGTTCCCAACAGCTACGTCGGAACGCCTTCAGACTGCCACGCAGTCGTCCGGTGAGCCGATTGTATGCTGCCTTATCGGCCGGATCACGGGTCCTCTGCCAACGTTTCCGGAAGTAATTCCTCTCGCGAGCGAGAAGAGAGACTTCCTCAGGGATGCGTTGGTAGTCAGGCGTGAAGCCAGCTCGCGTACGTGAAGACACGCCTATAGCCGAGATGATTGCCTCTTCGATTCCCGCAACTGCTTCGTCTAGGAGGCGAACGGAATCGAGTGGGGCCGCTGGCGGCAATCTACGGCACAAGGCCGGGCCGTAGCGATCCCAATCGATAACCTTCTGCTTGTCAGAACGTGCATAGGCGTGCTGGGTAGCGACGTGGACCAAGATAGGGTTGTGGTCGGATGTCAGCTCCGTAAGTGAGAATACCTCGACCGGACAGACAATTCCTTGGGTCACCGCGATGTCCAGAACATCGGGAGCCGCGTTAGGCAGTGACGGAAAGAACGTGGGTTGCGCTGGACCAAACACCATCGCCCGGCGCGATTCAACAAAACTGAGCAAGCGCCTCCCGTTCGGAGTAGTCAGGCGACTACTCCAAACGCGATGCTTGCAATTCAGATCGCCGGCCAAAATTACCCTTCGATGGGAATCGAAGATGACGTCCAGGTCGCTGACAAGGAGTTCAGCTTGTGGGGGCTTGTAAGCTGAGACCACGAGGACGCCGCCAAGAGCTCCGTGGACCTCAATGGCGGTGGCCTCTAGGTTGGTAAGCTGCGGCAAAGCGACACGATGATGACCTATGGAGGTCCTCACCGCGATCGCCGTGCCGCCTCCTCGTCGGCCAACTCGGTCATCCCGATAGACCACGTAATGTGGTTCATTGCGTCTGCTCTCCGGTACCAGCGACACGGCGCGTGACACCTGAAGAATACGAGGCGAGCCAATCAGCGATCCCGGTTAGTTAATAAAACCCGGGCCGGCAGAAAATTTTGAACACGCTTCATCGCCACGCCATCGGACGCACTTCACCCTCATCTCTCTCGGACGACATCGGCGCGGGGTCAGCCGGAAGGAACGACCGAAGAATAGAACCGGCGTTCTTGCTTCTTCGCCCTCCAGTTCCGCGCCAGCGATAGGACGTCACCGGGCCGGCAACCGCCTCCCGATGCCGAAAGAAGAGGAGGACTGCAGTATGCCACGATCAGCGGGCGCAGCCGCCGAACATCTTAGCGCGGGACGACCAACATCAGCATTCTCGCCACCAGGTCCTTTTTAGGGGGCCACCAAAAACGCTAGAGTGTACGATTGGCGCCATTTGTCATGCGGCAAGCCTTTTGTCCGGTGACAATACATTCAGGTCCACGGCCTAACAGCTCCGCAAATTTTAATGATGTGAACTGAGCTTGTGATCATCAAACAAGAAAATTATCAATCGGCATATCTTCCCGCAATTACGTATAAAATTATAAACGCATTCAGCAAACACCAGAATAGTACAAAACCGCAGATTTATGAGAATCGTTTACGAAAGGTAAGAATTGTACTAATAACACGGAGTGGTAGAAAAAGACTTGAACGTATACGAAACCAAACTGGACTAAACAATATTACTTACAGTACAAAGAAAACAAAACGATGACAGTTGGTTATGCGAGAAGATGGTCAACGACAATGAGGCCACGACAATGATCGGCCACAGGAGTAGGCCTATGTTTCGACGCAGTGTCTTAACAGATAGATTTGCTCACTGGGGAGAGATTCGCTCAGTATGACGTCATCGACGCCTTCACAGACAAGGGAGAAAATTACTATCACAGGTAAAGACAAAAAAGATATTTAGACACGAATAATACCCTTCAATTCACAACAAAACCCAAACAAAACGAGCAGACTAGTATACTGGTTATAAACTCCTGACGGACGTGAAAATAAATTAATAAAGGAAGCAGTGAAGTGATCAGTGATACTGAAAAATGAAATGAACTTGATTGAAAAATTCAAAATACGGGCCCGTCTTAAGATACTTAAAAAAGTGTCAATATTTATCCCCTTCGCAAAAGTTTTATGAAAACGACCCTAACTGTCATTGCACTGTCACTATTCTTAGTTATTCATCAGTTACAGGTTCAGAGTATACAGCAAATGGTACAGAACGTAGACTATGGGGCTCCGCATGTTAAACGAGAGGTTAAAGTGCTGAAAAGCATGCTAAAAAAATGTAGATTTTATTTAGCTACACTTAAATACATACTAGGCCTGCTGAGTCCTTTTAAAATGAATCACGTTCACCTGTGTCAAATCATTATTTAATTTGGGTTAGTTATACGTACAACACCCTTCTTCGCTTTTCGTATTCAGATATTGTACCCTCCTTCCAGCAGGTGTCATACTTCTTCACTTTCCTTTTCAACACAAGTCACACGTCTACCCTTTCCCTTCATCCGTTTACCTGGTGTGAGACACGTGTGCACACTGTTTGATTCCTAAATGCTGAGCTGAGTATTAATACATTTTATGTTAAAATCACTTCCTTAACATTAACAAGAAATGTAACGCAAAAACTCGCCGGAAAATTCTAACCACGATAATAATTAAATAATTAAGCCCACTATACCTCTTCTCTCCCAGCAGACTTTTATTTAATATCATACCCTTGTCGAATTATTTGCTACATGTAATGATATTTTACATTCTCTTAATTATTTTTTAAATAATTTTGTACGTTTTCTACAATAATAAAAAAAAAACTGTGACGATCAGGGTCCCATTTCCTTCTTAAGTCGAACCGCCCAGACCTTCCGTGAAAATGTTCGCAACAACCACTCTACGACCTATAGCCCTACGTAGGAGAAACGACGAAGACGTCGTCATTGTGTATCGCCATTCCTCTTGAATGTGCTACCATCTTTGTACGCCAGCATCGACATCCACTAACTTTTACAGCAGTAAATTTGTAAACCGACCTACCCAGAAGGAGACGCAACATTTTCCCACTTTCAGAATTAATTTTTGAGACCGAGTCATTTTAGTTGTCTTTCTACTAACTAGGTATTAGTGAAATGGGTTACGGAACTGGTTGATCCTGAAATGATCTCTTGAATTACAATCTTTCCGTGGAAAATAACTCTACGCGCGCTTCCGTTGACGAACGAAAACAGACTAGAAAAAAACGGTATAGAGACACAGCGAGAATTCATGATACGGTTGTACATAAGTCGAAAACGATTATGCAGTGCGAAACATTACTATAGAGACGATTATTATACAGTATTACCTTCATATGACTACCTTTATAACGTCACGACAAATATGACAATATGACAAACCCAAACAGCTCATGACAAGTGCACATCCTAACTTGATTTCATAAAATATCGGAAAACGAAGTTAAAACGGTATTCCTTTTCTTTTTCCTCCCATCCTCCTGTAGTTGTTTCCTCGGTCTTGCCAATCGGGTTTTACTATAACCTTCTCATTAATTACTTATGTCCTCTCTGTGGTCCACTCTTAACATCTACTTTTGGCCATTCACGTACGATTAACGCAGGCACATCACCAGAAACTCCTTTCCTCTAGCGTGCTTGTTTTACTGTCACTCCATTCTTTTCCTACAGAATGCTGCTGATACTTTAGTGTCATACGTAACTTGTAGGCTTGTTCTCATACAGGCCTAATGTAGCTCGGCCGTTTAGATGTTAATCCTGTTTTTACTCGTAAGAGAATATTTTTCTGTTTCATGTCTCATTACTTTTCAACTAACTTTTTCAATAAAGTAGACGTTCTTGACGTTTTAAACATACGTGTCCATCTTTTAATCCTTAAATTAGCGTGAGCGCGTGCAATCATGTACTGGGCATTAGGTATTGGCTAAACATATTAGGCCTACATTAAACTTCAGAGGTTTTGTGATATTTGTACCCATGATGATGATGATGATGAGGAAATATAAAAGCATGACAAGATAACATAAAAATATAAACTTGAAAATTTAATAAAAAAATACAAAAATCGTTTAAAATACTTTAAAAATGCAATATTTTAAACAAATTAAAATTTTATAAATTTATTTTGGTTTTTGAGAAGTTTACAACGCACAGACATAATATTCTCTCACGCCTCTGGGGAGGTTACGTAACCTCCTTTTAACGCACAAAAAAAAATTATTTCGAATTAAATTACTGTACGGAATGGAAAGCCAATGAATGTATATTGAGGGAAACTGCCTTGATTCTCTTACAAGAGCGTCGGATGTATTGCAGTAATAACGTACGTTTTTGAAGAAATTTCTTAAGTGGAGTGTTCAGACTTATTCTACACAACTACACTCCAGTTAAACGCGCGCTGCTGCACGTGGTACATCAAATAATCTACATCCAGCACACACACACACACACACACAGCCGCAAAAAATGCATTCCTATCTGATATAATAAAACGATACACAGACAATATTAGTAAATAAACAGCCTGTTCTCTCCGTCGATACAAGAAAATAATTTATTGTTCGTTTTGTTTTCTTTACAGTTTCAGAATGCCGGTTTAAAAGTAAACGCAGAGTGAGAAGGCCGGAAACGATTAATATGTAATGTCTACGAGACCCTTCTTGCTTTGTTGCCGCACGTATTGCCATCATATATTTTCCTTAACAGCGCGAAGGCGTAAAAACATACAACGAAACAAAACACAACACATAAAATGGGAAATCTTTTTTTCCCTCTCTTTATGTGGACAGGCGATCGCGTCTAATCCTCTCTTAAGGACGAACAAGCACAGGGAGAGTGAATTATGCATTCCACGTCTTCGGAGTATATCTTCGGAAACCTGACTTTCTTCTAGCGACAAAATCTTTTACACCTGTGTATTTATTAATTTCTAAACCTTCTAATGACCAGCCAATAAATTGATTCTAATAGCCTCCCATTCCAATTGATTTTTATTTCTATAGAGATTATATGCTCATATGATTATATGTATATATAATGTTTTTCCTTTGCATAATAGTATACATCTTATGAATATAAAAGTATACTTAGGCTACAACTCGTTTGTACAAGAGTATACAAAAATAACAGCACATGTTCAAGTAAAGACAAACTCGTAAATTGCTCGAACAGTCCATGGCTTGTCGTTGGTTTAAACCGGAGGTGAACGGTCTTCGATTTTTGCTCATATAGAGCTGTGTGTGTGTGTGTGTGTGGTTCCCACGCGCTCAAGGCCGCGCTCAGCACGCACGTTGCACATATACTAACTGAATGAAAGTGGTGTCCTTGCGCACGGGCGGCGGCACTGCTCCCATTTCACACACACACACACACACACACACACACACACACACACACACACACACACACACACACACACACACACACACACACACACACACACACACACACACACACACACACACACACACACACACACACACAGAGATCCTATTGACATCGTGCGCAGAAATTTCCAATCTGGGCTTAAAGACAGTCGTTTGCTTTCTCTCTGTCGCGCATAATAAATACATTCTCGCATTCCTCCCTTGCTAAAGTACACAAACGTTATAATATGAAACTAAGGTCTATATAAAAAAAAACGAACAGTCCTTTACAATGAAATTGGAACATAGTCTTTTTTAAATGACAAAAACAGGTTGGTATCTTTGCTTATTTTTATGGTTTTTTCTTGTAATGTAATTTAAAAATTAATAATAATAGCTGTGAGCTATAAGAAATAATTATAATACACTGTTTCGTATGTTTTGAAAGTATTAAGAATTGTATTTTATGTTTTTGCATTTGTTTCCTCTAACCTTACTTTCTTCATATACAGTTAACGTCGCTGACCGCGGACTTTTGTTAAGACATAACCCCACAGTTGGGAAATTACTGTACAACTCAAAATTACGTCTGGTGTGGAAAACGACTCTACGGGAAAAACAGCGATACAACGACGTCTAGACGATTCGTTTCAAACGTGGCGACACAAAACAATTTTGTTTTACGAAATAAAAAAAAGCATTTCACTTGTTCCATCAAAGCGTTGTAGTAGTAAACGCGGTTCAATTAAAAAAAAAAAAATCCATTTAGCGTGACACACGGGAGTGTGGGGAGCGTGCATTCCGCCTGGCAGAAAAAGGTTTGCAGGTCGTTAAATGTCAATCTCGGCTGTCACAGTGTGCGTCAATTATACGAACGTTTGCAATGCAAGCGATGGGGTCGCCATACAGTAGTATACGGCCAACACGTACAGCCGAGCGACACTCGCTACTACGTCACTCTGTATGCCAACGCCGTCTCCACGTTACAAATAAATAATTACTTAGGTAGGTAACCGCGAGGCGGAACGGACGACGCTGCTGCTTGCCAACACTGTACAAGCCACGGTTCGATGAGAAAACCCGTCAAACGCTTTACAAAACGACGGTTTATTTTCCCTGGAAACAAAAAGAACGTCTCCAAAAGAGTTACGTATTTCTTCGAAGCTTTACGAACAGTTCCAAGAACCCTGAGGAAAGATGCGTTTTGAAACGGCAACTGCCGTAGCCTATAAGGTACTGCTGAGTATGGCTTGGATCATGGGTTCCAACTAAACCATAGTTGGATCATGTCAACAAAAACACTGAGAGTCGATATTGTTCTAAGGCTTTCACGGCCGGTGTCAGTTGTATTAGAAGTAAGTACCGGGCTGTTTGGCCGGGGTCCAGGGTTTACAAACAAACCAAACGTTTCAGCAGCAGCACTGGCTGCCATAGGCCCATAGTACTGTGGTGAAGGCTCCGGACAGTACTGTGGGCCTGACGTTTGACACCCCGCGTTCAGGTAGACTCGAATTCCACTGAAGATGGCAGCCAGTGGTGGTGCTGAAACGTTAGGTTTGTTTGTAAATCCTGGACCACGGCCAAACAGCCCGGTACTTACTTCTAATTGAGAGTTGATGTTTGGACGGACGATGACGAGCAATTTGTCTAAGAGTGAAAAGTGTTTTTTACTGCACACGAAAAAATAAATGTAAAAAAAAAGAGAAAATGAATCGTTACTTCCGTTTTTTGAAGGGTGTTTAGAGAATAGTGAAGAAAATTCATTAAAAATTTGAAAACAATTAAAACTATCAGATTAATATAAATATTCCATGTATTTTAAGTAGGGAAAACCTTCATTTTACGTCAGACACAGATACCAATATATCGGCTACTTTCTACGCAGTTTGAGATGTAATCTATACAACATAATCAATTCTCCTACACAGCGATGAACAAGAGTATCGAGACATTATAGAGCGTTAACGTCCTCTCTCAGCTTCGTCTGACGAACTTTGTAAAACAAGCAGCAATCCTAGACGACTTCTTTTACTTCTAATGACATTATTTTGAAACTTGTGGTCTGTGATATTCTCTTTATTTACCTTACAGACACCAGAATGTTGGGACGCAAATGCCGTCTTGTCTCACAAAAGTCAACGAATATCGTTAATCTGAACCATCGGTTGATGGAATGAAACTCAAGATTGTGGGTCCAAACGTCTGTATGTAGCACCATTAGCCCATTACTCAGCAAAACTAGAAAACGAACGATTGCCACTCGCTTTGATGACAGTGAAAGTTAAAGATGGTATGACTATGAAGGTAGGTGACGAGAGTATTTTATTGTTATAAGAATCGTACTTCTGTTTACGAAACTGCATACTAAAACACGAAATGCTACAATACACTGACATGCAAAGAAATAGTAAAAAAGTCAAATCTATTTTGACTACATACTGTATCACACTATTGCTGTTCCCATATTATATCAATTCAAATTAAATTACGTTATTCATTTATAAAAAAAAAAGAGACAAGAAAGCGTGAACTGCAAAATATTAAATATTATTTGAGAAAAAATCCATTACAAATGTAATGGACCCTCGCTGTATATGGTGACAAAAGAAATGTTATTTATTGTGTATAAACAAGAATAATATAACCACCGATATTCTAACCACCTAACTTGTGCGTCGCTCACATAGTTCAAGGGCGATAGTTAAAGATTTACACCGAAAAAGAGATGACCGTGTATGGTAGCTGAACGCAGGTGGAGGCCGGGGTAATCAGATCGCTTATGCATACAAAAGGGGGGGGGGAGAGAGAGAGAGAGAGAGAGAGAGAGAGAGAGAGAGAGAGAGAGAGAGAGAGAGAGAGAGAGAGAGAGAGAGAGAGAGAGAGAGAGAGACGAACTAAAGGGACAAACGAATGATTGCAGGTTTTCGGACGTTGAGGGAGGGTTGATGGCAGATATGATGTAGTAGAAAAAGCATAGGCATAGACGGAGTGGGAGATTTACACAACAGATCAAATGAAAGGCTTAAGCCTATTCTTTTATTCTTGTTCTTTATGTATGGAATTTCACAACATCAACAATATCCAGGCCCACTTTGATCCGTCACCACCGCTTACGGATTTCGTAACAACACTGCTCGCTATGACAGCAATACCTGTATTATAGTAATAGGGATATAACATGTGGATAAAAAACTACCACGCCTGTGCGCAACGTTTGCTCCTCAACCCATTACAGCAGTTCTAATTGAGCCATGGAACACTTTCCAGAAAAGACTCGTCACAGGGTGAATGGCAGCAGCATAGACGACCACTGAACTTATTTTTAAGCATTTAGGATTCTTAAAATTCAAGTTATCTTTCATTATAAATTCACAAATTCACAGGAATAAGGAACTTGCTAACTACAGAAACAAGATACAAGAAAAACGTAGCAAGCCAATATATCTGCAGGAATTTTATACACGATATTTTATTGTATCCCATTTGATAATTCGTCTTAGGACGGTATTAGTTTTCTTTAAAATCCCTTCGCGTAGTACTGGGAGATGCTTCACGGAACACAAGTTTGGGAAACACCGACCTATATGCTATGACTACCAGTAATTTTGGCGTTAACTTGTATTACTTACGAACTACATTTACAAATGGCGACACAAAAGAACGTCATTATGCCGTTATCTCCGTAAGTCGGCGCAGCCGCGGATTACCGTGAGCTCGCTGTAGTTCGGCACATACACTGGTTGCCCAATTTACTTGCTTGCTTGTGAATACAGCGGTAGATTTAATCTCGTTAAAAGGGGATTTACTAAAAACCACACAGAGAGCACCCGGCAGCCGTTTAATTTATTTTAATTAAAATGTGTTGTTACACTAATTGTTTGAGCAAACACTGAAGAACGTCGACGATTTTTTTAACGAAGCATTCAACCAAGCATATAAAGTGAAGGCCATTTTGATTTACCTCAGAAAGTAGGTGTCCGTATGTCTACTAGACGAATAGTGATTCCGCATACCTGAAAAAAAGAAAAAAACAATTATCAGTACAAGAAGAAAATTGTATGGACTTGTGATACATATCATCTTATGGACTGTACGTAGTACCATTATATTACTATTACATCATAGCATCAAAAAAACATCAGTAGTTAAAAACTTAACCACGTTGAATTCTGTTAAATTACCCATTTTTATACTAAATCGAAATGTATTTGAATCTGATTTGAAATTAACGTCAAAATGCCCTTATACTTATTCGTAAAATTGACGGCGTTTCGATTAGACGAATCACACGGCGGTACCTGGACAGGACGAAAACAAACACGCGGGGCTGACCATCGGTTATATCTAATAGAAACAACATATATTTACAAATAGTTTTACGAATAAATTTAAGAGGCATCTTACATTTCACTGTTCGTGTCAAATCAAATTCTAAGCAAAACTTGCCCGATCTTATTTGTGGATTCGATGGACTTACTTTCTCCGAATTATTTTATTGGAAACAAATTACGTATAATAACAATTGCTTAATAACTGTTACACAGTTAACGGTCTGCTATCCATTTTCGTGCCTCTTCACTCCGACAGACGTCGCAGAGTTGATGTACATTTTGTAGGTTCCTGTATTTCTTTTAGTTCCCCGAATTCTCGAGTACGTTGATATGGTAAGCTAGTACGGTTTCACTGTGCAGATAAAATATGTCTCTCCCTATTTTTCATGTTTTCCTCAACTGATAGTGACATTTCAACGATTTTATTAAGCGGTATAATCTATTTCAAGCGATTAAATCTGAAGAAATTAATAGTCTAAAATCTACATACACATAACCTTGTACTGTTCCCACACTGTCCCTGTGCGCCAATCTGATTGTGCCGTTAGTACAATCACGTTTTCAGGTCCACGCAGACTCGACGTTGTCACAATTAATAATCATCAACCGCAGCTTAACCCGTCGTGTCGTCGTCATTGTGTTGTCGGTGTAACCGTTTTTATAAGTCATTTGCAGAAAGGTGTCAACAACGCAACACTGGTGGAAATAAAAGATTAATTACTAGCGATAACGGTTGCTTTGATTACCGACGTTAACCGTTTGAACGAGGGAATATAAATTATAATTATATTTAAATATGTTTTATGGTGACGGAGGTAATAAGAATAACAAAAAAAACTTTTTAACATTTAACGATGGACAGGATTCAACGCAACTAGCAAATATACGAGTAAAACACAGAAACACGTTTGTAAGTAGTAACACGTGGGAGTACAGTGTAGACACGAATACAACTGGCAACTATTTAGTAGAGTAGTGTAAAAAGTGTAACTAGCAGACACATGTATGGGCAAACACTAATATAGGCTAGTGGTTCCCAAAGTGGGGTCCGCAACAATGTTTCAGGCGGTCCACGGACACTTTTAAGAACAATCGAACATAGCCTACCGTAATTTTCTCAGATATTTTATGCTCTAAAATTTAATTTTAGAATCTTAAAACAATTAATAGAAGATTCCAGTACTTTGTTTTTGTTCAAACTAATTGTAATTGTAAAGGTAATTTCAAACTAATGGCTTTAATAATGTCTTTAAATCATCTTGTAGTAGATCTGTTTGTCAGCAGAACTCATTAGAGCGCCGCCTTAATGAAGAACTGATCGCACTGTTGTAGTCCACGTATAAGCACTGTTATCTTGATTCTAAGCATTGTATCTCGCGTATAAACACTGTATCTACGCAAAATGTTTTCCACGTAGTTGGTTTTACGCCTAAGTAGCTGGATTTCAACACATGTGGCTGGAAAGATAGAGCCGACGTTGGCAAAGTTAAGAAATAAACTTGATGTCGAGAGTGACTTAATATTAAAATAATCAAACGTTAAACCTAATATTGCAGTGCTAATTGTTCAAAAGCAGCTTCATTGTTCACTCTAAACTATGTTTGATTTAATTAATATTACAATTTTGGAAGTTAAGAAAATTTTGATTTTAATACATTTTAAATAAAATATAATAGTGTATCATATTTACTGTTTGTTTTATTTCGTAACTCAGACGGGGTCCGTGAAACTTTTTATTTTTTGGAGGGGGCCGCGGACTGAAAAGTTTGGGAACCACTGATACAGGCTGTTCATGGGGGGAGGGAGCGATTGCGTGGAAACGTTGCAACTATCGGTAACAACAATTTGAGAATATAAAAATAAACGTTCGTTAACTAGAAAAAAAAAAGGCTACAGTGTAGAGAAAAATGTAACTATATTGTAGTATAGCGTAGGAAAATTGTAACTGGAAAAAGTGTGAATGTATAAGGTACAGAAATACTAACTAGCAAATATAGAGCAGAAGCGATTGTCAGCTGGCAAAAATACGAATACTCCGTCTGTATCACGACTCGTATATAGTGAAGACAGTGTAGGACAGGTTGCGATTAACTACGTTTGAAAATAGACACTAGTTTTTTAAAGAAAAAAAAATGCAAGGATTAAAGAAACACAAACTTGCATGTATTTATAATGACATAAATAATAATATACTGGAAACAGCAGAACACTATCATAAAAAGAAAAGAGTTTATTCAATTTGTGCCCAATATTAAAGTAATACGAAAAATAATTATGACAAATACCATATGGAGTAATACAGTAGAGGATCGATTATCCGAACCTCTCGAGACGAGAGCCCCTTCGGATAATAGATCGTAAACTGAAAACATTATTTCTCTTTACAAAAACAAAGGTTTTCATTACACAATCGTTTCTAACATGCTGTTATATAATTACAGCAAACTGTATACTGTATTGTAATGTATTATTAAGGCTAAAAATCATTTAATTAAAACTGAGTGTAATTAATAAAAACCAAAAGTTAATTTAAACAAAATTAGAGTTTAATGACAAACACTATACTATAAAATTAATTAAAAATTGAAAACCAAAACAAAACATACAGTACCATGGATTTACACTTTTTTGAAGAATTGTTCTATCACTGTGTGCTTCAAACCGATACAGATAATAGTTCGGAAAATAGACCGTTTGGTTAATGGATGTTCGGTTAACTGCTTGTGTGAAGTGTATAAAGAACGGAGGAAAGTATAAAAAGGAAATGAAGAGACAATGGAGGATGGAGATTGTTTCCGAGGCCGTGATGCCGCCACTGGCATAAAATAATTTCGAGTAGTAGAGACTTGTGACGTTGTGCAGAACAGTTCAGTTCCAGGTGACTGTGTCCAGGTAAACTGCGTCTTCTCACCGAGTTAGCTGCTGCTGACGTAAACACTGCTGGCTAGACCAATCCGACTTCCTATGCATATGCATACCTACTGGCAAGTAAATATCAACGTCCGGCTTAGTGCAAGCCTAATATCCAATAACAGTTACAGCTGATCAGGTGATAAACCAACAAACAATTAAATGATCAACAAAGGTTATGTAACATTTTACGACTGTGTGGTAACGCGGCGTACTCCGCTATTATGGCGTCGTGCCAGTTACTGGCGTAGGTATAGGACGGGTCATGGGAATCCAGGCTGTCACTGTTACATTCCGTCAACCGTGCTCTAGGTCACACACACTCGTCTGGAAAACCAACTTTTTTTTTTACACAATTCTACAATTTTCAACGAGCGCCACCATCTTTTGGCGTAAATCACCGAGTACTTCTACAGTTTTAAGATTCTTTTTACATCTATCATTAGTTTAAAACTATATATTCTATCAGGACTGTCTAATTTTATAGTCAGAAATGTCGTGTGTGTAAGGTAAAAAGTGACCAAAGGCTTTACCATGGATACCTAAAGCGAGATATGATTAACAGCCCTCCCTCTCACATACTGTTAGTGGATGTTTGAAAGTGACCAAAGGCTTTACCATGGAAACCTAAATCGAGATATGATTAACAGCCCTCCCTCTCACATACTGTTAGTGGATGTTTGAAAAGTGACCGAAAGCTTTACCATGGATACCTAAACCGAGATATGATTAACAGCCCTCCCTCTAACATAGTTAGTGGATGTTTGAAAGTGACCAAAGGCTTTACCAGGGATACCTAAAGCGAGATATGATTAACAGCCTTCCCTCTCACATACTGTTAGTGGATGTCTGAAGAAAGCATAATCCTCTTCCTTTACATTTTTTACTCTCGTGAGTTTGACGAACTAGACTTCGATGTCCGTTTGCGCCTTCCAGAACTAACAGTACTGCTCTATATAGTGAATGTTTCGTTACTACCTTTAACTCAATCCGCCCATTTCACTAAAGACTGCTCACAGGTATTTTATTTTCAACTACACCTTGTTTCAGATTTCCCATCTCGCCCGTCCTTCTTGCCATGTATCCATAATAGTATACATATGCCTATAACATGACTTCAATGACCTATTTTTTATCCGTCATTCATGCAATATTTAATAAAGCATTCGTTCTACGCTCCAGCCATGACGTCTGTACGTACACAATTTGATAAATTGGAATATTTTGCGATGTGCTTTTCCTACCACCGTAGTTTCAGACACACACGTGGTTAGAAGTATCGTAGAAACTGAAACTATGAACGTAGAAACCAGAACAAAATTATGATTACGGTAACAAACTGACTACAGTAAGCGGAGATCTACCTAGGCGACTAAAAGAAGTAAACAGACACGTCTGCGAAGCCAGAAGGGTCTCTGAAAACATAAACCTGAAAATATTTATCTATAGACTCAAGCCCTGTACACTCATCATGTAGAATGTAGACGATGGATAGAAAGATCCACGCGAACAACCAGCTTTGGCTTCCCAGAGAAAAGGTTTCCCGGCGCAACTTCAAGTGGTAAGAGAGTTAATCCTATCCAGAACTGGCAGGATCGTCGCACTGATGGACGTAATGATTCCGGACGGACCTGACGTAGAAAATTCTCTACTCAATAATGGACCAAACACCGACATCTATATCGCTAACCGTTGAATTACCAATATTTGGACGATCCAAAACTTGTTGTTCAACTGCATCCGTTATTTTAACAGTGCATAGCAGAACCATAATTAATATCAGAAACCAAAACGTATCAAATTATAAATCTGTAACTCATTGAACGCAAAAACACACACCATTCGATTCTTCGATGTCACTTTATCAACCAAATTGAACGGGATCAGTATCTCCAGGTCCAGCTCCTTTTTAACTGAGTTCGGTTCTATCGTTTACTCTTTCGCATCTGCGATTTTTAGACACGTCATACTCTTTCCGGATTCACGAAGCTGTTATTTTTATTGTCTCACATTTAAGTTGTCGTTAATTTACAAACACTATCCTTAATTTACGTTAATTCAATACAGTCGCATTTTTATTTAAAAGAACTGAATCCAAGGCAGTAGGAGGAACAAGTTAAACTAGAAAAAAAAATAAAAATGTAAAAAAATCTCTGATTCAACAACAATCGATACCCGAAAGAACACACAACGTGTGCGTGCGGTCGCGGCCCCGTTACCCCTCATAGTTTTATACACGTGTACTTGCGCCGTAAATTTTAACACACGCAGCATTTACTTGCTTACAATTTAAATTTTAAATCAACCGGCAGCGGCCTAATGCATAATTAAAATTTTATACAATAAAGAAAAAGGGGTTGAGCGGTGTGAATTAATGAATTACTTTACAGTTGGTTACATGACAAATATTATACAAGACACACACAAACACTGTGTTTACACTGAAAACATTTTGGGTTAATCGACCGTGATTCCTCCTCAGCCAGCCTCACGCACATCCACACACACACACACACACACACACACACACACACACACACACACACACACACACACACACACACACACACACACACACACACACACACACACACACAATGCGTGTGCGTGTCCGCATTCGTTAGTGTTACCACGGTGTGATACTGTATGCTTCGTTTAGAATTTATTATATCAGGTTTCAGACTAATATTTACATATACGCACGCACACTTCTTTTTCTCCTGGAAAAGAAAAGAAGTGGTAGGCCTATTCTGCGCGCATATCGTGTTTCACCTTGGCACATATTAACGCCACATTCGCGTGCATGCGCGCGACCACATCGGAACGGACGTCAGAAACGTTTTATGTAACATATGTGGAAAAAAACACAAGCCGTATTTACGACAGGCTTCCCTGATAACAATAAAATGACATTTTCAACGGCCAGCTTGAACTGCCCCGAGTCTAAACATGTATGATCTTATCATGAGTTTGAATTGTCAACTGACTGAATGGTAGTACGCCCGAGGCTACATCTGTGACAACAAATACAAATACTGCTATGAAAGAAACAGCTGAGAGTCATAAGACCCGGTCTGCTTGCGAATCCCGAGTACGGAGATCACGTGGTTTCTCTCTACGTTCCCTAAACACTCAAGAGTTTATCTCCCCTGTCAAATCGGAAAACATATTTTTGCTTATTTTTTTCAAGAACATATTGATACTTGCAGGTCGGTATTCACTGACTCGAAAATTTATCTCTTCGCACGTAAAACTCTTATATCCTAAAATACTAAATGTAAAGTACTAAAAGTACTATACTAATAGCAAAATACTAAAATTCAATTTTTAGGTACGATATTATTATAGAAATGGTTTTGCCCTTTTAGAGAGTCCTTTCCGGAAATGTCGGTGTTGTCCAGAAGTTGCAGCATCTGAGTGTGAAGTCTCTTTCACGCTTCGCTTTAAAAGCTTTTTGTCTTCAAAGGACTCTAACCTTCAGGTGCGTATGACACAATCGTTTCGAAAATACCACTGGTATGGGCACCAGGACGTGGGGTTGTTAAATAGGAGACGGGAACAGCAAAAGAAAATATAATACTCTCCTCTCCCAACGTGATTAATACGAAATCAAATGATTTATTTTTGGCGAGGCGCGCTTACACACTGAACGAAGAGGAACAACAGAGTATTGCAAGTAGTGCAATACTATTACTTTTATGTTTTTCTTTTCCCCTTGTACACATTCCTAACTGTATCTCTCCGAATAATACATTCAAATTTATTTTATAAAATGTACGGTATATTATAAAACATACAGCGTGTTGTCTATGCACGTTCTAAACCTAAGTAAAGGAGATACTGTGGAACATGCGCCTGGAACATGTGACACAGTCGAAGAACCGAAACTCAAGCTCACACCTTGGGCCGCTCGTGCATGACTTCAGGAAGTGCTTACCGTTGTGCGCGTTTAATTCCACGCGAAGGTTTGATCGTGCATATAGCTTGGTCTTGGTCCGTTTGCTAAGGCTGAGCCTTCTTGACGAGACAATGTGAACTGCGTGGTTCGAAGTCGATGGACGTCATCGAAAACACGGGTTGGATTTACGCTGTGTCCTAGGTAAACGCGGGCAAGACGATGCGTGCGGTGCGGTACGTGCGATGCGATGGACGTTCCCGATCAAACTGCTTGAAGAGAATGGCCTTGTCCAAACTGAACACGTGACACGTGCGATTCGTACGGTGTTGCGCCATCGCATCGCACGCATTGTTTGAAAACCAAACTGGTTTGATTTTTACCGCAGTTGTCGTCCGGCAAGCAGTAGCACGGAAGTGTTAATTTCTGAAGTTCAAAAGAGAAGTGCTTTATGGAATAAAAGAAACCCACATTACAAGGACCGTGTAATTGTGGATAAGGAATGGGATTTTGTAGCTGAAAGTACAGGGTTTTTAAGTAAGTTTTAATTAAATATAGTTTGATTTTAAGGAGAGCCAGATGACCCTATAGCCAAAAAAATAGATTCCGGTCTTTTATTATTTTATTCATCTTCAAGTTTAGTTTGATCAGAAAAGTAGACCTTAGCAATTCTGTGCATTATAGAATATTTTATAAACATTTTGTATGGGTATATAAATATAAAATTGACAACATGCACATCAGTATTTATTTTTATAAAATCAATATTTATGAGATAATATTTCTACAATATTTGTTTTCGTAATAATGATCATAATACTTTGGTTGGTGCTAAATATCAAATTGACAACATGCGTATTAATATAACAAAATATTTTTATAAAATCAATATTTATGAAATAATATTTTTATATTTGTTTTTGTAATAATGATTATAATACTTTGGTTGGTGCGCCATTTACTATGATGCCCAGCTACGCTACTTTTCTTTTGGTTTTAAATTCTTACGTATGCAGTAATTAATACTGTTATTATATACGCCTAATACTTTAATACTATAATACAGTTTTTTTTTCAGTTACAAGTTGTGATGTGTGTTTGTGAAGTGACAGTGTTCGCCCAGAATTTTATTATTTTGTTTATCTTCTTTAAAAATCCAAAGGCTTTTAATTTGTACGGAAAAAGATAGGGTCATCCAACTTCCGTGCATTCTTTCTTGTTCTAATATTGTAACATGAGTTTGACATCAAACTTCAAATTTTATTCAGCGAGAAGTATTCACAAAAGATGTTCCGCGCATTTTCTGCTGCTCTCGACGGACGATTATTCGCTTTCGAGAATTGCAAGTTATGGTTTCCTCTTATTACATTATCTTCCAAGACGTTTGTGTAAGCATCTTGTTCCATGTCAATTATAGTATTATGCAAAATGCAAATTGCTTTTACAATACTAACAACATTTTTTACTCCTGTTTCAATAGGTTTCAATAAAATCCTGAATTTTGCAGAATTTATTCCAAAGGCGCACTCTACTGACATTCTAGCACGTGCCGTTAAAATATGCAGCAGCTGTATTGTTTTGAACTCTTCTTTTAGGATAGGGTCTCAGTAGGTAAGTTTTTAAAGGAAATGCTTCATCTCCAACAAGCACAAATGGAGCTTTTTGTTGGAAGTTAGGTAGCTGCAAATCTTTTGGTAACGGTAAAGAACCATTTTCAATATTTCGATAAATTTCTGAGTTAGAAAATACTCCTGAATCGCTATCTTTTCCATATGCACCCCACATCGATCATTAAAAACCGATAATTTGCATCAACAATTGCCAAAAGTACTACTAAAAAAACTGTTTATAATTGAAAAACATGCTGCTTGACTTAGCTGGACATTTTATTCTTACATGCTTTCAATCAATACTCCCTATACAGTTAGGGAAGTTCCATTTTAGAAAATAATCTTTGGCTACCTGTTCAAGATCTCCACCATTAGGCACAGGCATATGCCTTTTCTGAAGTGAATCCCAAATTGACTTGCAAACCTCTATAACTATAGATGCAACAGATGATTTAGATATTGTAAATGTGAATGCAATTTGTCTGAATGCAACTCCCGTTGATAGGTACCTGAAACAAAAGAAAAAAATGTGTTCTTTTGTTTGCTTTCAGAGGATGATGCTAGAAAGAAATGGCGCAATTTACGTGACCAATTTATAAAAGAGTTTTAAAAAATTCCTAAAGGCAAATCAGGCGATTCCCAGGATCGTGCTGCAACTTATACTGGAAAGTGGCAGTATTTTAAGAATTTGATCTTTTTAAAAGATACAGTAGTTCCAAGAGAGGCTGAGGGAAATGTACCAAGACTAGAAGTTTCAGAAGACACAGAGGTCCCTGGTAGAAATTAAAATGAGTTGAACGAAGATGAAAAGCTGCCAGTATTAACTCAAATATAAATATTGACACCTTCCATGTGGATCCGAGTGAAACACAGACACTATCTGATCCTCGAACTACGGAAATACTACCTACTTTCTTCCAAGTCAACGCTACCTCTTTCAAAGAGGAAGAGAGCTCGCGAAGAGAACATCGAGATAGAACGACAACTACTGGATATTGAAACTAAAAAGCTTGCACTCATTGAAATACCTGAAGATGAAAATTCTCTGTTTCTGAGGTCATTATTACCGTATTTAAAAAGAATGGATCCTTTGCAGCAGCTTCAAGTTAGAAATAAATTCCAAGAAATATTGCTGCAAGAGCTATCACAATCTACATCAAAGAATGGAAATTATAATATTTCAAATTATTCTGTGTGCTCAACTACTGCTGCATCATCGGATCACTCAAATTACTCAAACATTTCTTCACCAGTTTCCCCTGCCAACTCACCTTACTCTTGTAATCCTCCGTTATTTCCTTCTCATAATTATGAAAATATTGACCCTTCGCCTCATGATGCAAATGTAATGTACACACAGAACAATTAAATTAGTAATCTGCACTATGTATTCTTAAACAGTTAAATAAAACCATTATACATAATATGATTATTCAGACACTTACCTCAAAGTGAGCAAAAGCCTCTCCTCCACAGAAATTGGTCTTTGGAAGTTTGTTGTACAATGATAACAAGAATTACGTATTTTGTCTACAATATAATCGAAGGTATTCAATGACATTCTGGTGTATTGATGGAATGTGTTTTCATCCTCTCGTAGCTGACAATACAGAATACAAATGATGAAATTCGCCATAAATCAACCTGTTCCTATAGATTATGTGAGTATTTTGGCTATCGCGTCGCCTAAGTTTCCTTAATATTTTCAGTTTTAAAAAACTATTTTCCATTAATAAAATGGAGCGCACCGAACTGCACGACATGTTGATGTCAGGAAGATTACAACTAATCGCACGCAGGCACATTGGCCACCTCCGGTTTCCCCGCAACTATGTGCGATGCGTGCGATAACTGCGGTGCTCGCAACGCACGTGCCCGCATTCACCTAGGACACAGCGTTAGACACGCACGCCAGTACACCTGAAAACTTAGATTAGGATTATCCCATTATTGAATGCGTATAGCGGTCTAATACGATTTACAAATTGTCAAACTACTGCGTACAAAACATTTCTCGTCACTATGACGGAATCGAGGGCACACTATTCGTACCGCAAGAAGCTAGTCCTCATCCGAAATGTGAATCTTTAAATTCGAAATAAAGAATGTGCTGATCACTTTTATAATCAAAATATTACTTTGATATATGTGTTCATCGCAATACTAGCAATCGTCACTGCTAATAATAATACGCAACTTCTGAACGCCTGAATTCCTTAGACAGCGGAAACATCGATCACTGTGAAACGCACACGGTTATCGTAATGATCAGAGTAGTCATAAATCGTTTACATATTTCTTATTGCAAGAGAATGATCTCGTCCAGTGATACATTTCTACACTTATACATACTTCTCCTGACCCGTTCCCTTCGCGAGGTCACGTAGGCTACACCCACGCTGTGTCTGTCGCTACTTATTCGTTATTACAAACCACTAACGTTCATTTTCCTTCTACTGTTCCTGACGCCACAAACGTATCTATTTTCTTACAGTTAATGATGTCTCGACTGCAAAACATTACATGAAACACGTTACACTGGCTAGAACGTGACACTTAATAGCTATAATATGCTATACAGAATTGTAACACTGTAACGAAAGCTTTCTCCACTGTACAGTAGCTACAAGTAGTACGCAACGAAGAGGCGCGCGCGTCACAGGTCTGGCGACTGGCTGGAGCAATAATCTTGGACATCTGCCCCATGTCATGCACGCTCGACGTGTAGTATTCGCGGACCGCTCCATAAGACCTTGTGCCGAGCGAACGACCGAGCTGCACTGTAACAAAATTGGCGTTTATCGGGCTCCGGCCTGGACAACGCACACAAACCAGGGCGCATCTTCTGTCTACCAACGATTCCTACTTTGAATTATGATCTACTTATTAAGGCCGAACATCGTTGCCCACCAACCACAGAGCCTAGCAGATTATAGTCAGGGAACCTCTGTCATTTCTATCGTACAATTGTCCGCAGTTTTGTACGCTGATGCCGGCGTGCGACGATGCCTGTCTGTTTGACTGCAGCTTGAACAGACAGCACCGGCCTCTGACTGTAGGCGCCAGGTTGTCACATCTTGTGAATGCGCTGTAAAGCACGTTATATAAGTACGATAAACGATACTGTGTTAAAGTCAACATAATAATTACTAATGTTTTTTCTCGAAAGCAATAATGTAGGAAGACAGTAAGGAATTTTCCGTAAAACAAGCTATAGGCCTACAGACGGTTTCCAAATGTGCCAAACTTCGAAAAGTGATTGAAAATATCCAGTTATAAATGCACGCACTGCAATTAACGTGAGACACCCACTCCATCAGCTTTATTTTGAAAATACAATTTATAACTTAAAACAATCACCATAGTTACTTTATTATTAATATTATTAACGTTTTCATGCAGCTCGCCCAGTTGCCCCTAAGTATGGAATGTGTTCTCTCACTCAATCTTTAACTTTTTTTTTTTTTTTTTTTTTACCAATATGGTCGGACTCGGGCTGTTTTGGAGACGAGCTCCCTTCAGCCGTGTGGGTAAGGGATTTTAGGGGAGACGTACGCCAGTCGACCGGGCCAACTCATAAGTAAAAATTCCATGGAAAACACAAAGGGATAAGATGTAGGTTGAAACGAAAGCTGGGGGGGGGGAGACAGACAGACAGACAGAGTTTTTTGTGGTGCAGGAACGCTGAGAACGATGACAGACGGAGAAAATACGTAGCGGTGGTCAGACAGATACATACTAAGAGGGTGGAACTGAAGGGTGGGTACGGAAGAAGGGAGGCCGGTAGGTGGTAGTCACACTATTAGCACAATCCTGGCCGTATCGTGTATCCACCACTATTATATAATGAGCACAATAACGGAACGAAGTCTGGCAGGCGAACAACCCCCTCCTCACTCACTCCCCACCCTCATCATCATTGTAAAGCTTTCAAAAATACACTCACTAACTACACAAGTGTAAATACAACCCTGTCTCTACCCTTCCCGAGAGTTCCACTTTCTTATTATTGACACACGCACGCTGCGCTCTGTTTGCAATCAACTTATATTCCATTTCCTTACTCTTCCACTGTGTCTGTTACTGTTATTTAACTTACGTACGTCCACACAAAACGTCAAATGCAGTTATTTACTTAACCCTCATTATCGTTAACCCCCATAGTACGTTGATTTAGATCTATTAATAACGTAATTTTTATATTTTAAAAATATGTTCATCCGTTACACGTCAGGACGTCCATTCAACTATACTTTTGTTCCAGCTTCATTTAAATTCTTAATTAACCCTTACTTTCATTATCTCAAGACCACCTCTTCGTTATTCCTGACAGTTTCCGTGCACAGAAGGTTTTGAGCTTCCCTATAGTTTAAAAACTCCACACAAAACTCAATTACTCTGCAGACTGCGGCCCCGATTTTTTTAATTAAAGAAAATTTAAAAAAATGAAAAATAGGCCCACTTTTTTTTAATTAACTGCACCCTCGAACACTGTCGATTTACAATTTTTTGCCGATTTACGAACATAGTTTACCTTAAATGAACGTACGGTTTTACGGCCGCTGTTTATATTACAAACATATAAGGTTTACGTTAAAACATTTTTTATTATTTTTAACAGTCTTTGTTTACATTCGTTCACGGGTGGTTGTAATCCGTGTTACCGCGCGACTGTTCGTACTCGTTCGCGTGTGTTGTTATCTGTGTTCCCGCGCCACTGAAGATGTCCGTCATCGCTATAGACGAAACGTCTGGTGAAAAATATGATCAACTTGGACAATTGCCTAAAACCCCGGAAAACTGTGATAATACTTTACCTCAGTTTCTGTTAATACTAATTAACGTCCACTTAAGTAAGTGGGTACTAATTATTCCCAACAACGTTACAAAACGTCTGCTTCTTGTGATCTCAGGTTTAGATACTCTGATGAACGCTGATTGGAAATCGTTCATAAAAAAGCAATGTATTTTACATACAAAAACGACGTTTCATTAATAGGAACTACATATATATTTCATCCGCAAATATACTGTTAGTCCTACAACACGGCACACACCCGATGGTCAGAAATCCTCCGTACATTAAACACTAATAAAAAAAATTAACAGTCCCACAGCAGTTAACTCTTGCTACCCGCGTTTTACATATACGGATTACCTTATTTTCTTTAAAAATTAATTACTCTGTTTCCACGAAAACCGTAATTTCCGACAAATATTTGCACAAAGCTAATGGTAGGCTATACAGTACAGAGGAAGAAAAAAAAGGCGAGGAAAGGAGGCGTAACTCTGCAAATGTGGAGCCTGTCTTACACGCGGATTTCCTCACTCATATTTTGCATGCTTTGTCTGCGGACGGCATTCCTTGTTAATGCGCTTCTCTCGTCCCTTTAACGCCCACTTTTTCTCCCTTTGTGGTGGAATCTCTTCGTACGTAGCAAAATCGTACCCCATGCACACGGCTTTCTCAAAACTTGGAAACCCGTTTTACGCCTTCAAAACTACGTTACTCAGATATTTTCTTTCCCCTTCAGAATATCGTATGTTGAAATACGATTATTCTATCAATTAATCAGTCTTTAACTTAGTAAGACTTTCTTTAAGTAAATATACGCTCTCAGTGTACTGAAGTAGAACTGCTATTCTTGATGAGTACGACTGGGACTGACAATGGTGCGTCAGGCGAGGGTAATCTAGACGGAACCGTAATCACGTTTCGCGAACCAAAAGTGAGGGAATGGACATGTTTACGTACGGTGCATGCGTTTCATAATTGAAAAGGCAAGGCTGTACCAAGTTTTAAGCAATATTTTTGTATCGTAAGTAATGTTATGCATTGTGTAGATAGTATTATTGTCTCATACACAAGGCTCTTAAACAGTGAATAACAAATTAAAAATTAGTGTTTTACATTTCTTTTACTTTCCATCATACCTGTGTTTTTTTTACTCACTGTAAAAAACACGCACAGTATTGTTTATGAAATACGCCTACAATACATGATTCGATCAATATTTTTCACTAAAGTCGTAGAGAGAGACAAATTTCAAACATTAATTATTTAAACAGAATGGATGCGCAGACACGGTTATATATAAACGGCGAAGGTGAAGAAGAAGTGTAATATCCAGCGTCAGACAGGAGCCGGCAGCGTTTCGACCGACTGAAGTATGTATTGTCAGAACTGAGAAGAAACAGCTCTCGCTCTCGGCAAGAACAGCCAAGGTTTTTGTCTCGGGCGCCATTTTGTTGCCGGTCAGACCGCACCGCTGCACCCGAATTACTCTGATCATCGTCGTCGGTTTGTTTTAATTAGGCACGCGCGGACAACACAAGCCACTTCGATCACCGGTTTGGTTCTTCACCATTACGTATGGTGATGACAATGTCATAATGACTTTGTTGGTGGAGGCGCGCGCGCACACACACGCACACACACACACACACACACACACACACACAGCGTAAGACTCAATCTATAGTACGACGTAATCTATACACAATAGTACGACGTAATCTATACACATACACATAAAATGAAACAAGGAAATAAAAAGACGAGTCTGCGATGGACATAGATGTTACAGAGGCCATTGTACCCACTTGAAAACTTGTTTTATTAGGCAGAAAATGACCATTCGCGAATAAAAAAGAAGGGATAAATGCGGAACTAGATTATACGATAAGACGCTTACAGACTACTTGTGGGAATAAAATACGAGCCACAGAATATGACGACGGACGGAAGCGATAGATTCAGTAACCAGATTAGATGGTTCGTAGTGTCGACGTAAACATAGGTACCAGGAAGGGCACACTTCACGATTCCTCAAGAGATCTAAACGAAGAAGGTAGTGTCTATTATGGACATTCATCAAACACTAAACATTTTGAAAATCGCAAAGCAACAGACGATTTTACAAAAACCAAAGAGAATTTTTCATAGGAAGTGCGTCTTTCATACCGAGGAAACAGTAGAAAAGACTTAAAAGAAGGTTAAGCAGTTTAAATCCAACAATGAGATTCAGCGAAACGCACAACGGTATTATAAATAAAATTACCACCAAAGATACCACCAAATTGTACCACTGCGTTACGCCTTGTTATAGGAGCCATAAAGAGCAAGGTAGCTGTAAGCAACCATCGATTCTGTCGGGGACTCGGGTCTAACGAAGATCGTTTATCAATTCGTTGATTATTTTTCTCAAAATTTTGAACCAACAAACGAGTGAATACATACTAAAATACCAGAACGAAATTTAATACTAAATAAATTAAGAGAACGAAATTTCTTTAATTTTAATCCAACTTTTATTTAATTGTGTTCGTATTAATAAACATAAAAAAGCATTGTTTTCCTGTGAATAAAACATAAAAGAATAGTAATAAAGAACAGAATTACTGTCTTTTTGTTAAATCCTCCATTACGTCCCTCGAAATTTTCGCCTATTAACAATACTTTTGAATTTACTGTGAGTCGTATCTTATACAATAACGTTTTTACACGTTCTCGACGAGACGTTCGGTAAAATCGTCTATTTTTTTCTGGTTACCGTGTTAAAAGTCCATAGTATGTGTCATCTCGTTTCCGTACTGCAGTCAATGGGATCCGGATGGTGCAGTTTTATAAGTTACCGCTTCTAGTGCGGCAAATCACAGTTCGCAGTAGCCGCGTGTATCACATTTACTGCGAATGGCTCGCGTTTAGAACACCTCCGATTATTATTGGGGGGGGGGGGTCCTAGGTAGTAGCAAAGCTTGGAGTCCCGTCATTATACTTATACAAGTAATAAATGTGCCTGAGCTACGGAAAGGAGCAGGAATGTTCAAACCTTCATGCTAAGTCCAAAGGAATATAACAGATAACGTATGGAGAGACTAAGACTCAACGAAAAAAGAAACTATGAAAAAGGAATCCACCTTTTATTTAAGGGGGGGGGGGAGGCATGCGTATATCAAATGATTGTTAGTTGCCTATAGTTCACTACACTACAAGAAGACTATTTGTATAACAAAAGCATCCAGCTGTCTCTCGCAAGTGACACAGTGGGAAACGAGCAGTGTGCATTCGCATCACGCAGACAGGTGAGAAACGTGTCCGATTGTTACACGCCAGCTATAAAATTAAAGATAACAGACGGTGATAACGTGAGCTGTTGTTACACTGGCTAATGTCCTGGCGGCAAAGGTGCTCGCTGCATAATAATACGTATCCGTATCATCTTTACACTAAATTAAATCCGGCCGTAAAAAGCAAAATGCGGCCTATAAATTTATTTTAATTTTGTTCTGTGTAAATTAACGGACATTCGCTTTATTAAAACACACACAAACACCGACGCATCCTGCGTACAAATGTTGGGGATTCGTTTCGACCGTGCGGTGATATCCATACAACGGCCTCAGGCTTTTGGCACGTTTTGGGGTTTCACAAGACACGATCTCTTTGCTTTCTTTCCTTTCTTTTTCTTCACGTTAAATCTTTAACGTGCTACACACTCTGCAAATTATAACATGCCAAATTATAATATTAGCAATGAAACTCCACATTGTGAACATGCGTACAAGGAAATACTATAAGACGGACATGCAAATGTCGTTATGCTTATACAAGAAATCGTTAGCACGATTGATTTAAGCATACTTACAAGAAAATGGTTTAGAAAGAAAGAAAAAAATATAGTTAATGACATTAATGCGGCGAGGAATGAATGAACGAACGAACTTCATTTTACATGAATTGTACGACGGTGTATTAGCTAACTTCTGAACGACCAAAAATAGTTCATGATTAACACTATTATCAGCGTTAATCTCGCTAATATGTTCATCTTTCACAAACCACGCTCGCAATGTGTCGTTACTCTGATAAGACATAACTTGTTTTGGCAACAAGTGCTCAACATATTTCCTACATGTCATTTGTAGTTACATCCTTCACGACTGACAGAGACGACGCTTTGTAGGTCTGACTATACGTCATTTCAAATAATATGAATATCAAATAATTCATTTCTAATACCATCCCATCCAACATGTCTTATTTAAGATCTAGCCTTGAAACTACTCAACTTTCTAATCCGTATAAAATGAGACATACATTTATGATCCAGGTTAGGTTTTCCATTCACTAAAATACAGTAGAAAATTTACCACTACTTTAAAAAAATTTTTTTTAACGAAAGAGGATCAGAGGACACAACGACTTTTATCGATTCTAGGGAGGTAGGGGGAATTTGACTGAGCAAAAGCTGACGATACAGGCAAATAATTTGGAACGACAAAAGGGGGCTCTCTCTCTCTCGGTCTGTCTGTCATCGCTACTACCGCCTTTTGTCTTATCAGCAGAAAACCAGACCTTCAGAAATAGCAAGTATTATCATTTAACGTCACACAAACAAAAGGGTTGGAAGAGCACGGTGTCAAATCGTATTGAAGAGCGTTTGCGCAGTACAACCAAAAGAAAAATTTCTCAGCAGCACTGTGTCTGACAGTATGAAACGGAGGAAACTAAATTATTTTCGACATATGAGAACGAACGAGTTTTTTTTGGCCGGTGTTCCCTGTCGCGGTCGGGCTGGCTATTCAAGGCACGCTGCCCTCTGCGGTCACTGTGTGGTCCACAAAACTCGTTCTCTCATTCACCACTTAAACATTTTATCAAGACGTAATGTTTATTCAATAGACAGATAATTATTATGGGAATGTCAAGCGCAAGCGCAGTGTGAACAACGCGAAGAAAAACGGTAGGAAGGAAAAACACGTTACGATGTGAAGCGAACAAAGGTGAGGACGGCCCTGAATGGACGGAGGTCGTGAACTTGTCATCGAACGATGTCAGTCTATCAAGTACTTCACTGCAATGTTTAGTTTTGTAGTTTTTGTATGCGCAGACGGACCACTAACTTCTCAACATTGCAAGAAATTTTACCCTCGCATTAAAATATGAATATACTAATGTAAATAAACGAACAGGCATTGTTAAATGTAGGCTACGCATGTACGAACAAACTCGCACGTCTGTGTGCGATAATAATTTAATAATTCTGGGCCGTTGAGTACGATTACATCGTCACAAATGATAAAAAAATGGTTTATGCGAAGAAAATAAATTAATTAAAAATTTATCAAACAACGTACTGATGTTATATGTACTATTTTATTAATAGCAACACCTAATCTAAAAAATATCATTCAATCAATATAACTTACGTGCTGTCATTGTTGAATTTTATAGTAGACCTATATACTAATAATAAGGCAGAGCAATGCTATATACAATATTGTGCACTTAATATAATCAAATGAAACTAAAAAATTGTTATGTATAAGTTAAGTTGGACCAAAATCGTACATCAGTCTTCAGAATATGTTTAATGATGGAGGGTACTTCTGGAGAGTACCTTCCGGAAGGGCTTGTGACGAACGTAGAAACTGTCCTATTGGCACGACGCATACTTGTAGTATATTTGACGATTTGGAGAGTAATATTTTGGGTGTTCCAAGTGACGGCATCTTCATTATTTTTAAACAATGTATTATACTAAATAACGAAACACTCAGTAGATCATAATCATTGCCATACTGCAATGTTAGCGTTAGGAGCGGAAAGCCTTACCAAATTCAAGCTTATATGCGGTAATTCCACACACCTTTCGCTCCTTCCGACGGAATTTCTACTGTCCTGCTAGGAGTCCTACACCAAATGAAGACGTTACGTACTGCCTGCAGAGCCTTATTCGTTCTATCATTAATCAGTACTCTGCTTCTTAGGTTGAAATATTTATTACGCTACGTTATTTGAAGTGATAAAAATGCATAAAAAAAGACACTTTTCCTCTTCGTCATCTGTTTTCTAATAACTATCTGTTAAATTCCTACCATAATGATCATATTGAACTGAGTCGTATTGTAAATTTTCTAATCCTGCAAATTAATTACATTATTTTATAACAGTATACAATAGAAAGTTACAATACTTTAATAACAGATATTAAAGTCAATACAGTTATTAACTACATAGTAGCCTCTATAATTGCTACACTGCACGCGAATAATGAAAACTGCAATAGCAATAATAATTTAAAAACCGTATAAACAAATAATAAATAATGCATGAGACTGCATTGTAACCTTCGGCCATCCTCTGTTCCGCCTTACATTGTATATGAATGCTTATGTTCTTTGTTAATTAACAATACAGACTTAATTGTGTAGCCCAACAGACGGATCGGATTATATGGTAAACAGTGTTTGGGCATTTTATTAATTGTACAATAAAAAACATTTACAGTACTCCGATCGCTAGGTTTCTACGGTAATATGCGAGAACTTTGGTTATACTAAAGTTCGGTTGAGACGATTCTTTCCTTAAAACTACCTTTATCTTTATAACTACATATACAATTTTATAACTATCTTCATCTTTATAACTACCTTATACCTTTGTTGTGTTCGTTGGGGGGTAGAGCAACAGTCACGGTCCAAACCATCCACCACCACGTAAATATTACTTTAAATTGGATTATTTTGGCAAAAAAAAATAAAAACAACAAGAGACGTGTGTTAACGTCTGGTTCAGCAGGATGTGTGCAACAACAAAGAGTCTGTGAGCGAATTCTCGGAAAGGACCGACAGAGTACCGGGGCATCTGGTGAGACTCATTAAGTGTCCGTCCTTTTCTTTCCCAGCCCAATTCCACCATTTATCTTCCGTCGCCCGTCGTCTCTCTCTCTCTCGCGCGCGCACTCGTATACTCGCACTCACAGTTATTTTCTGTAGCCTCCGCAAACATGGGAAGCCGGCGCGGCTGCCAACACAACACACGCGTTTAACCGTTAAAAAACAACAATTCGCTCCAATTTCCAAGAATAGCAGCGTGGAGAGAGAGAGAGAGAGAGAGAGAGAGAGAGAGAGAGAGAGAGAGAGAGAGAGAGAGAGAACGGCTACTGGCCACCACGGTGACATACCACACACGCGCACGCGCGCGCTTTTTTTATATGTTATATTATAATGTAAACGTCTTTTTATCCCCATCGGTGCTGAGAAATTTTGTAAACTCGTGGTTGGCAACAGTAAACTTCGCGTCGCGTTATAACTTTAACATAAAATTTTGTTTCATTTCACAATTCTGTATCTACAAAAAAAAAAAGACTTGAACGTTAAAGGCCGCAAATTGAAGGCGCGATAAACCTCCCAGATTTGCGCTTACTTACAAAGACGTATATTTGAAAGCTACAGGCATCGTGGTAGGCATATACAACACACGCATATGTCCAAAACTGGAGTACATCTAAAAGATTTGATGCGTTTTGCTTGTGTATTAATTTTAGTCCTTTTTTAAAGCTTATAAAAACTTCGTTTAAAAACTTTTTAACCGATATATTCGAGTTCTCATACTCGTTAATATTAAAAAGATGCGAGAAAAAAATACAGGACTGAAAACAAACAAGCTAAGAAATAAGACAATGTAGATCTGTATACATGGAAACATTTCATTTACTCTACATTAAAAACTAACATTACCAATATGCCTACTCGTAACACAAACACACATACCGTATGTAAGTAACTCACTTTCTTTTGCCAAAATAAAAAAGTAAGGGATTTCCATAGTTTTTGTTCTAACTACAGTGTAACCTCTACTGTACAATGTTGTAATGTCGCTTCCTCCATTTTAATGAATGATGTTATCTAACCTCTCCACGAGTTCGTGAGTTGGCTCATTTACAGTGCTGACACCGGCATAGTATAACTGATCAATCATATATCTTGTAGATAACAAAATATTAAAAATCACACACAATGAGAGGAGTGAGAGGGGGGATTGTACTGTACACTGTGTGTGTGTGTGTGTGTGTGTGTGTGTGTGTGTGTGTGTGTGTGTGTGTGTGTGTGTGTGTGTGTGTGTGTGTGTGTGTGTGTGTGTGTGTGTGTGTGTGTGTGTGTGTTAATTCTAACTCTTTGCTACAGTCCATTTCTTGATTTATATAATATATTTATTATTTACATTGAAATTACCTCAAGATATTTTATTTTCCTTACTAGGAACATGTTTCGAGAGCTATTGTGCTCTCATCTTCAGCCTTCGCGATTCTGCTTCTAGTGAAGTACCTATGTGTTGGTCTGTCGCCATTGTGGTCTCCTGTTGGTTTCTGGTATCTCAAAGTGGTATTTTTGTGTGTGATTGTGGTGTGTGTATTAGTATTTTGTGTATTTTTGATGTTGAGTGCTTTAAAAATTGTATCTTGTTTTGTATTGATTTATATTTATTCGGGTATTAGTTTGTGTTGTGTTTTATGTTTGTATATTTGTAAATTTTCCCAAATGTTCATTATGGTCCCTTTGTGTGGTATGTGTTTTATTAGTGTCATATTGGTTATGCCTGGGAATTCATGTCCCGTGTTTATTGCATGTGTGGCTAAATTGGATTTATATATTTCTGGTTTTTTGTATGGATTTAGATGTTCAAAATAACGTTTTTTCAGCTGTTTTTTTGTTTGTCCTAAGTAACATTTATTGCAATCTTGGCATTCAATTTTGTATATACCGTTAGTAGTTGTATTATCTTTGTTGTGTGGGTTATTTAGTTTTTGTAAATTATTTTTATTAGTTTTGTATACTATTTTGATATCTGTCTTTTTAAATAATTTTGTTAGCTTTGTCATTTTATTGTTTATGTAGGCCTATGTGAATGTGGCCCATTTGTTGTTGTTGTTATTATTTATGTGTTGTTCATTTTGATTAATTCTTAATTGTTCAGTTTTTATTTTATATTTGATTTTATTTTCTATTTTGTTTATAGTATTTTTATTGTATCCATTTTCATGAGCAATTTGGTACAAGAAGGCTATATAACTGTACACTTCTCACGACGGTTAGTTAAGGAGACAAATATTTACATTGTCAAGCTCTTCTCATAGGTTCCACTAGAGCCAACAGTGGAATTTCATGACAAAAAAAAATAATGTAAGAATGAGCCATCACTATATAAAAGTTACATTAACCATCTGGTAGATACAGATGATTGCTTAGCAATTTCAATTAACGCAGTAACACGTTTACGTCAATGAAAATGACCTTAGACACAGTACAGTGAATATCACTAAGACAATCACGTTAGTATGGGCACTTCTTTAACATCTACCACTAAACTCAGTTTACCCTCCGCGCGGTATTCGCCTTCAGGTCGTCTGAAAAATTCCTAATGTTCCTGAATACACTGGCAGGAGCGCGCATTCACCACCACAACTTCCTGTGAGACCGACCGAGACTAAGCTTCCTATCTCTGCTCAGCCGCCGACCGGTAATGACATACGCACCAGAAAAAAACACCACACAAAAGGTTAAAAAAAAAACTGGCGGCAGGCAGCTGTATTTCGTTTCCTCTTTGAAAGCGCTTACGTTTCTAAATAGGATAAGGTAAGCAAGAGCACACAGCCTTTCATCTCTTGATGGTGCGTGTATGTGCGCGCGCGCGCCACCCGAAACGTGGAAAAATTCATGAATGGAAAATAAGGCTGACCGAGCAAACACGACAATCCCCTTCCACAGTCATAAGCACGCGCGCGCGTACTCACACACACATTGGGCAGTACATTCCTTTTGTTTAATCTCCTCACACACACACTGCACAGGACTTCGGAGCTGTTTTCTCTGATTTAAGCGTAGCAGCTTTGTCTTGTGTTTTGCAGAGAACAGGAAACCGAACCCTATACAATTGCTCTCGACAAATCAAGAACAGCTGCTATCTGTATTCGCAACCCCCTCTCCGAGTCACCAATTTTTTTTTCCTTCTACAGACTTTTGCGTCCCTGGTTCTCTACGGTTGAATGCAATATCTACATGCATTATGCAATGGTTGAATGCAATATCACACTTCCATTTTGTCAACTTAAAAAAAAAATAAATAAATAAAAGAATCATACTTAAACGAATGTTTTTGTTGGACCGCCTTGTTGGTTTGATTTTAAAGCCTATAGGCAGTTCACTAAAAGTATAACGAAAACCAAGACAAGTTAGTAAATAACTATCTTAATGAGACATAAATGAACGAGTCAATTTAAACTTCACGTTAAAATGAATGTCGAACGTGATGCAAAGATAGGAACAGATGAATTTTGGCAGACGCGTCATTTTCTTTAAAGTCCACGCTCTCTTCCCTGAATTTGCAGTATTATGAAATATTAAACAAATAAATGACGGTTGAGTCGATTAAATGATTAACTTATGGTAAGGAATGAGAGACGGAAGGCATACAAACAGGAGGGAGTGATGAAGGGGCAGGAAAGCGGCCAAACGGACGGAATGCAGAAGACACTAATTAGGTCAAACTTTCCATTGAAAAGTAACACGATATGAAAGAAACCCACAAAGACATGGCGGCAGCAAACTTTAAATGGCTACACAATGGACATTTCCGGTCGCTTCCCGTAATCCGCTACACACTGTATTAATTACATTACCCAGTTCCCTTCTGCATTAATAAATACTTAATAAGTACGTTGCGCGGACACACACACATACGAATGTATTAATGTTATTTCAAGTGTCTGAATACGATTTACACATTGAATGTGTAGCCACTGAATGAATATACCGTTCGTATACGTGTTTCCTGTGAAATACACGCCGCCTATGTCTACCAGAATAACGTGTAATAATCGCCCTCACTGATTTAGAGAGACAGACGCGAAATAAAGGTAAATCTCGTGATAAAAATTCGCAACAAAGTTACCCCCAATACACTTCATATCAATTACTATAATAGAATTTAATTTATTTAACATCGGATGTTAAATTCGGCAGACTCTTTCAGTGGTAAATGATTGGTAAAGGACCCGACCTCCTCTCGACACCTCACACCAATGGAGTAAACACTCGACACTTAACCCGCTCCAGTCGACAGTCAATATACAAAAATGAGAATATTCTGTTAAAGTCACTGAAGTACTACTTGAGTATAAACAGAGGGTTCAGAAGCAACTAGTCCGAGGTTTTCTGAAAATTTTTACTTCAAGTCAACTAATATTTGTGAAAAGTTTTTGATGTTGGAAACTTACCTAAAATTTTTAATTAGAACAAGAGAAACGGATGATTTTGAAATTTAATATTTAAAATTTCATAACATATAACACAAATTTTCAGGCTTAAAATTACGCGCGCGCGATTAATCGTGCAAGTAGTAGCAACAGGATATTGACAAAACTACGAAATAAACAAACCAAACTGCATTAGTTCTACGATTTCAATACAGACCAGTAATGAAATTCACCAATCTGAATTTATTTCAATGGTAAAACAGCAGATAAAAAAAGTTAGTATGTTCAAATCTGTTACTGAACTTGACAAAGAGGACGTTGCGAATATTTTAATTTGATTGTATGCAACCTGTTCTGGAGCTGAGTTTTGTAGTTTTCATTAGCAATATCCACGGATTATCGTCATAATGTCAGTTTAAAATTGAAAAAGTATGTTCAAATCTGTTACTGAACTTGACAAAGAGGAGGTTGAGAATATTTTAATTTGATTGTATGTAACCTGTTCTGGAGCTGTTTTATAGTTTTCATTAGCAATATCCACGGATTATCGTCAAAAACGGTAGTGTAAAATTAAAAAAGTTAGAAACCGGGAGGCGCGCGCTCGCATCCAAATCGTGCCGTGTGTCGTGTGTTCGACGGGTCCCAACCATACACAGGCCTACGGGTGCTCGCATAATGGGAACCTGGACTCAGATGGTTTACTCGTACTGCTAGGCATTACGCGAGCCGTAACGTTTAGAATTATGACCTACACACTCCTAGCCTGCCCTTTACCTTGTTAAGGTGAAAAACTGATTAACTTTATAATTAAGTTTAAATTTGTAATTTCAAGGTCATAGCATATTACATCGGTACGATCCAGCCTATTTAACAGTTCTGTTTCAAGCAATGTATCCCAGTAAAACGGGCGACAGGCAAGAGAGGACGCGACTGCAATACTCATGTCTTATACTCAGCGGAGGCTAATTAGTAATAGATTAGACTGTGTAAAAGAATAATTTCACGGTACAGATGTCGCAAACGTAACGTGGAAGGAAGGACACAAACGAAACGATCCGAAGCCCGTAGGCTACAATCACCGACTGTCTACAAAATGTCATACATAATAATGCTTCAGAAATTCTATCAGCGTTCCCGGCGATGTGTCGTGCGAGCAACAAAAATTGTATGGTTCCTTAAACGAGTTGAAATCGAGGAAAAGGAGCAGGGAGGCAATGATTACCCGCCCGCCGTACTACCTGCTGCTGTTGCTGCTTGTACCGCTACGTGAGTTAACTGTAATTGAAAATTGAACGACAAAGGGTGTCCCCGACCCCGCCCCCGCTACCGCTCCAACATTAATAAATTAATAATAACTACCTGAAGTGAAGGAAAATGCTACATATTTACGCAGATCAAAATCATTGAAAATTGCTTCCAACGGTACTCTCCGACGAAAGACGACAGAAAAAAAAGAGAATTTCATTCAAAATTAGTAGTTCCAGCTGGAACGGCGAACGTGCTCTGCCTAAGCTTATACCCGTGTATAAATTATAGCTACAACTGTACAGTCCTTTCCTGGTATACTGTACTTATTAGGGGTTACTGCAGTAACCACAGAATGATGGCCGAGGGAGTTATTTTACATAAAAAATTCTCCTGTGACTGTTAAAGCGATATTTAGTACACCGTTGACGTAAGTAAACACATCACTGTCACAATGTGATCTCGATGGTTACCTACGCGTTCCAAAACTCATTACTTGACATCCACCCATACTTTCCTGCCCCAGATACCTTGGTGGTATCCGTTCCCTGTCCTGAAGGTTACCGTACGGACAGTGTCCCGCAATTCTACAGACGCTGCGCCCCATTCCTAAGGCAACCTACTCGTTAGCGCACTCGATCAGCACCCATCAGTGCCAGGTGAATCTTGCACCCGGCCTCGGCGGACGGTTATTCTGAATTAAACGTAGTCTAATTGTCACCTCCCTATGGGACAGGAGCTCTTCTGAAGCTCGGAATGCGGGCACGAGGTTGCCCGTCCGCTTGTGCAACTCCTGGGTGGACGATGATGTAGCTTTACACTCGTAGCTGTACCGAAAATGGCTTTTCCAATGCGACTGTTATGTACTTTTTTACTTGATCGCTTAACTTATTGGATTCGTTCATTCTCTTCTACAACAACCGTAATATCAATTTCTTCAATACGCAACCACGGGCAGTCAGACCGCCATCTATTTAAAATCCCTGTAACCTTTCACAATGATGTTGATCCGAGAACCTATTCTTACCGTCTCCTATTCCGTCAACCGTTACCCCAGTCTATACTTATTGTGCCTTATGAAGTATCCAAGCTACAAATATTCTCTCCTGATGCCACTGTCCCTTCCTCCTCACCCTACCACACCCTGAGCACCCTTCGTCCACCACCACACCTCTCAGCGTTCTTTATATATCTCTCGTTTTAATGTCCCAATGGTCCGATTCTAATGGTAGTAGAATAAGAATATATATTTCTTTGTAGACTACTGAAGACATAACGACACAACGAGTTGTAATTGCACAATCCCACTGATCCATTACAGTTTCCAATGGCGAAGTAATCCAATAATTTTTAATCATGAAAATTCAAATTCAGGCGATCAAATAATACAGACATATATATATTAAAAAAAGAGGTAAAATGAAGAATATATACATAAAATTATCCACGGAATAAGAAAATGGAAGTGGACAGGCCATGCAAAGAGGAGGATAAATAAATATCGGTATGGAGAACCATACATGACTTCCATGTTCTAAGATTTATATTTAAAATCATATTCGAAATGAAATATTTCCATAGAAACTACGTCTTTCTACTTATTGCTTCAGCATTAACCACAGTACTGTGTCACTAACGTATACCACCTCACGTTTTCGCACTCGATTTTCACCGATGATGGCAGTCGATGGCACTGCCGAAAAGTCTGGTTTTGCAGAAAACATTGGACTACGGCTAAAGAGCCCGGGAAGCAATTTTAACAAAAAACTACTTCTTTGTTGCCGATAACGTAGTACACATATAAAAAATTCTCCCCTACACCTTCAACTATAATTTTTAATAATAGAAAATTACCCCCACCCCGTTCACCTAACTTCTTCATTTATAGATATTTCATCTACGTTTCTACAGTGGATTACTATGAGCTTCTTATCAGGATACTTTATTTATAAAAATTAAGTACTTTACTCTTGTTAAATCATAAAATGTTTCAGGTAAACTACCCCTTTCTCTTAACCGATCTTCTCCAAAATCAACAGACCTTCCGTCCTCTACAATTCAGGGAAGCATGCAAAAAAATATTTGATTCGGTTTGAATGTGCGGCAGTTATCGTTCGTCATGGAAACATTTCTCTTGTTACAAATAAAATGTTGCAGGTAAACTACCCCTTTCCCTTAACCGATCTTCACCAAAATCAATAGACCTTGATCTCTCTGCAACTCAGGAAAGGGTGCAAAAAATTATTTGATTCTCATTGAATTTTCGGCAGTTATCGTTCGTCATAAAAAAATTACCCTTTTTAAAACATAAAACGTTGCTGATAAACTACCCCTTCCCTTAACCGATCTTCACCAAAACCAACAGGTCTTGAGAACTCTACATTTCAGGGCTGTATGCAAAATATTATATGATTCTGTTTGAATTTGCGGCTGTTATCGTTTGCCATACAAAATACCCTTAATAAGACAAAAAATGTGTCTGGTAAACTACCCCTTTCCCTTAACCGATCTTCACCAAAAACAATAGGTCTTTAGTACTCAACAAAACAGGGCAGGATGCAAAAACGTATTTGATCCTGTTTGAATTTGCGGCTCTTATCGTTTGCCATAGAAAATACCCTTTTAAAACATAAAACGTTGCAGGTAAACTACCCCTTTCCCTTAACCGATCTTCACCAACACCAATAGGTATTGAGAACTCTACAATACAGGGCTGTATGCAAAACATCATTTGATTCTGTTTGAATTTGCGGCTGTTATCATTTACCATAGAAAAAATTACCCTTGATAAAAAACCGTTGCCGGTAAACTACCCCTTTACCTTAACCGATCTTCACCAAAAACGATAGGTCTTGAGAACTCTACAATTCAGAGCTGTATGCAAAATATTATATGATTTTGTTTGAATTTGCGGGTGTTATCGTTTGCCATACAAAATACCCTTGATAAAACAAAAAACATGGCTGGTAAACTACCCCTTTCCCTTAAACGATCTTCACCAAAAATAATAGGTCTTTAGTACTCAAGAAATCAGGGCTGTATGCAAAAACGTATTTGATTCCGTTTGAATTTGCGGCTCTTATCGTTTGCCATAGAAAATACCCTTTTAAAACATAAAACGTTGCAGGTAAACTACCCCTTTCCCTTAACCGATCTTCACCAAAAACAAAAGGTCTTGAGAACTCTACAATTCAGGGCAGTATGCAAAACATTATTTGATTATGTTTGAATTTGCGGCTGTTATCGTTTGCCATAAAAAACACCCTTGTTAAAACATAAAACGTTGCAGGTAAACTACCCCTTCCCCACAACCGATCTTTACCATAATCAACAGATCTTGAGAACTCTACAATTCAGGGCTGTATGCGAAATATTATTTGATTCTGTTTGAATTTGCGGCTGTTATCATTTGCCAAACAAACAAAATTACCCTTGATAAAAAAAAAACCGTTGCAGGTAAACTACCCCTTTCCCTCAACCGATCTTCACCAAAAACAATAGGTCGCGAGTACTCTACAAATCAGGGCTGTGTACAAAAAAGTATTTGATTCTGTTTGAATTTGCGGCTGTTATCGTTTGCCATAGAAAAAAAATCTACAGACACACACACAGACACTTTTCGAAAAACGACTTTTTTTCATGTTTTGAGTGTAGTACAATCAGAATCTGCAATAATCTCGAACACGATTTTTTTTGCCATCACCATACTTCCATTTCCTTAAGGAACATGGAAGTAATATTACCAAACAGCGCCAGAATTTAAATCAATCGGAAAAAGGAACATTGGAAGACCAATAAAAAAATATATAAATGAAAAATTGATGAGTAAGAGCAGACGAAATTAAGATCAACATGGGTAGTAATGAAAGCCGAAGTAACTAACAGAGAAAACTGGAAAAGACTTATAGAAACCCTGCTGTATGCTGTATGGCAAGAACATTAACTAATAAATAGAAAGGTTTTATATTTTGTAAGACAGCTTGTATTGCATCCTGATCTTGATAAACGTATGATGTTTACGATTATCTGCTTACGAATTGCCTTACTCGAAAAGTTATTCCTTCACAACTTCACAGACACGAGAAAGGATGTTGCTAGTGCAGATGTGTGCCGTAATTTATTAAACGTCTCGTTTATCAAATGTTCCGTGGAAAGCTCAAGCTCATGTGGTACGTTTCCCTCATGTACTATAAAGTTTCAGCATAATTCTGCGTCACTATTAGAAACAAACGTCCAACAAGATCACTGAATCTTCACTGCACTATCAAAAACGTTTCGAAACAACTGGACACAGTTTTACGGATGTTCCTAGTCTGTTTGACGGGAATACAGAGCTATTTCTCGACTTTTCGTTGACATCGATATCGGCTGCGAGTATCACTCAGATGATTATCACGACACACACAGAGACGAGTGAGGGGGGAGTAAGAGACGGTGGGGCGGAGGGAATGTCCACTTGAGAAAACGTGGAGTACATCTGTCGTGCTTCAACCACCCTTACTCCCCCCCCCCCCAAGCCTACGACGCGTCACTGTCACCGCCATCTTTCACTGTATCATTTCCTGGCCAATTCAGAATCCTCCTCTTTTCTGTTCCGTCAATGGTCGACATCAATTCGTTTCGCTCGACTATTCTCACTCTACACAACAAGTATCGCTCGCTGATAAGCTTTCATACAAGTCAGCAGCGGAGAAAAGTTTCTTGGAGAAGGGGGGGACCGACCATGTTCGATTTAGTAAAAAAAAAATTCGCACAAAAGTATTACTACCAGTACACGTTGGTCATTCTCAGCCAAACGGTATGAAGTTTTTGCCCTTCCTGACGGTGAGAGTTAATTAATATACGCCACCAACTTTTCATTACAATAAATTTGAAACTTGTCGACTATAGGCCTGTAGGTCAGGTCATCAGACTCTTGAAATCAGAAACTGGAGGAGTGTGGCTAAGAATAGAGAAGAATCTTCTGAAGAAGGCAAGGGCCCACAAAGGGCTGTCGAGGTAATGATGATGATGATGATGATGATGATAGGCCTATAGGTATTTAGATATCACACTTGCATATGAAGCCTAAAATTACACAATATCACAGTCTATTAACAATAATTTTAATATTCTAAAGTAATAATGAAGATCTTAAATCGTGTACTTCATGACGGAAGCGACCTGGAAAGGTATCCTGAGATGGTGTTCATCGTTCATAGACTACAAATGTTTCGACAGAAATATAAAGAATTACTACGTAATCAAGAAACACTGAAGTCACTCAAATTTATAAAACGTGGATACGGAGCGAATATTAAAAACAAGTACGTAATATGAACCATTCGGATTAGTGTAGTGTTACGTGTCAATGCTCAGACGGAGAAAAGGCACAAGACGAACAAGGTTGCGAGAGTTAATGAGATACCCTTAGACGAACGTTAGTGGTAGTTTGTTGATCAAAACTGCTCATTAGGCTTCAGATAAAATTGTCAAAATAACGTGAATCACTAATTTAAGAAATTAAAGAGCTTCAAAAAAAAAAATTACTTTTAAGAACGAACGATCAGTATTACATTTGCAACGTGCTAACCGAGGTGAAGAAAGCACAACAACGGTGTAGCGTAGGTGAAGGAAAACTAAAGGTCTCGCGGCACAAGCACACCTACATAACAGATAGACTGCGATAAGTATGATGTTTACCATCTTGCAACGACCTGTATTATACCTGACCCAGTCTCGGTGGCGACCCTTGCCTTGCCTTGCCTACACCAGTCGGGTCGGCGTCGCCGTCCCGGATTAGAAACCAACTATTAAACGTTCCGCTTATAAATAAACTACTCCCGTGTTATTAATTATCCTAGAGAATCGTCGGTCTCTCTCGCACACCGCGGTGCTGCATACTGATGTTCGCCGTATCCACATCCACGTTCACTTAGTTTATATTCATCGTTCGGTCTGTAATATGAAAAGCGGCGCGGGTCCTTAACCTTTTTTTTTTGTTCAACGCCCACACGTTTCCAGAAGAAATAAAAAACTTACCGCCCACACGACGACAGGCTACGGTTATGCAAATAATCAACACCTGTAACATAAATAATGAAGCACATGTTTCCATGAAATGTGCCCTTACATTCTAAAGTCTAATGTTCACGACAGTGAAAACGAAGTTTCTAACTAGATGCACTTAATTTCAGTGAAAGAATAAATAACACACGCCGAATGCCCTACAAGTAATATGTATATTCCGCTACCGGTAGGCTACTAGGACTACATTCTAAGTATTCTTCGGCCACGATACTTAGCTTACACCGAAGGTACCGTGTATTCAGCTGAAAGCTGTCACGTTAAGGCAACTAGGAGGAGTCTTGGTGGAAAGACTAGAAAGGAGCTATCGCAGGACTTGAGTCCGAGGAACGGCTGGCAAAAATAACTGTTATTAAAACCCAAGAGAAAGTATGAGAGAAAAATGTTCTCACTGAATACGATTTTTATTTTATATTAAAAAAAAAATAACTAAACTCGGTTTTCGAGGAAGGAACATAAAGGAAGGAAATATGAGACTTTAAGAGAAGGTACTGAGTGGGTGGAACAGAGAGGATTCTATACGAGGATGCAGTGAATATTCATGAACTGTTTGAGAGGATGCAATGAAATGAAAAGGAAAGGCATCGCCAGGACGAAATATCGATATTTATCTGTGCAGCTATTTCTCAACGGTGACTTAGGGGAATCAGTGGCTATCTTACCACAAACTCTTGAGTTTATCAAGACGTTTGATAACAAGACGTGTTATTATTACAACACATTCTTTGTTCTTCCACAGTTATTGATCAATACTTCTTATTTCCCTACATCACTGCATTATCGGTGTCTGGGACAATTAATTGGGAACAGGAACTATACGAAGGTATCAATGTTTTCATTGGCCGGCGAGAGAAATGCCAGAAGCATAAGACGGTACGCCAGCAAAGGCCTTCTTCAACCAAGTGGTTGTTGAAATGAATGTGACAGGATACAACACGACGAAGGACGACCTACTAGTTTCAAAACGAATTGCTGGACCACGGTTGAAAAAGAATAAGATGTAGAGACAAATCAGTATCAGCGGGTATTAAGTGTAAAGTTAACGCTTTACCAGTCTATCCTACTAAAACCGATTTGCCACTAATTAGTAGACAAAAGAATAATATGGTAAAGAATCATATGATAAAAAAAAAGAATAATGTGAGTTCTTCATTACAAGACGCTCGTATACAGGAATCAGCGGAAGTACAGTGCACGGAAACATAATCACTTACATTTAACATTCGCCAAAGCGTTACGTATACGTACCATTTCCAACCTAAACGCATAGGCCAACGACATACGAACAGCTGCACACACAGACTTCGGATCAAGGCTGCAGCGTTTGACTCGGGAGTAATTTCTTCTTGGAACTACCTCTTAATTAAAAGTTTTTTCACAGAATACCATTTAATGACACAAATTATCCGGCGACGAGCAACTATATACAGAAAATGATAAGTTTTTTTTTCTCCTTCGGAAAAGGTTAACTGCACTCTTCATTCCGTAGTGACATTCTTCTCGTTACGAGAACCCGTCGTATGTCACTTATCGCTTCTGTACACGTACAAACGACACCGGCAACGGTGTTAAGTGCGTTTCCCAACGCAAAACAAACATTACAGCACTGAGTAAATAAATATAATAACCCGGAGGAAAATGACAAACCGAAGTAGGCCTACGTACATAGTTCGAATATTATTAGATCTTAATGTAATGCACATACGCAAGACTAGTATACTCTACACGAGATTACCCTATAGTTAGTCACGCAACCCGTGTAGCTTTCGAAAAAGATCAAAGATACTGGTCAGGTGACACGTTCTAATGACTCTGACCGTTTCGATCAGGTCAAGATACTGGTCAGGTGACACGTTCTAATGACTCTGACCGTTTCGATCAGGTCAACTTTTCATTTCATTAAAAACCTTTTTTTCCTGAAACTTCTTACAATTTGATTAACACCGCTTCCCGTTTTATTTACTTTATGTATATAGCTCTTTGATATATAGAATCCTTGGTCTACTCTTGGAACAAACAGACTACATCTTATACAGTACAAATAAGCGATCCTGCCAAGAAGGTTACTATAATTTTCCCCTACGGAGAGGTGTAAGTGAGTTTATTCACAAAGCAGACATTACATGATAATAGTATCATTAATATGGTGCTCTGTGTGTGGGAGGTGGGGGGAGTAATACAAGATTTTTCTTTTTAATTTTAGTGTTTCTGAATAAAATCTGCCGACTCCGGCCGTCTAATATATTTTATCTTGGTCTCGATCACCAGCAATTTAGTAACCACGGTAATAACACACAAGGGTGCACATGATTTTTCTAAACTTTTCTTTAGTTTATTTTTTTTGTTGCACACAAATTTTTTGAACATTTTTCTAAAGGCTTGTTCTCCACAGTAAGAAAAATAAACCCGGTTACAGAGAAAGTTACTGACCATGGTTCGTCCAGTAGACTCCGGGTGCCTGGAGTCTTATCAGCTGGGAAAGTTATGTCGTCTAAGCGCTGTGTTAACCACATTCACGCTAAACTCAGCATTAAAACTTTCACGACCGGTGATGCCCATTACGGACTAGGATCACTGAACACAATCGCATCATCTGTGGCCGAAGCGTCCGACAAACGCAATGTAACATAACTGTCGCGCATTGACTATAAGCATTACCGAAAAGCAATAATTTTACCTAAGTAAATTCTATTATATTCTACCAACTCTCCGCGAAAATCGTCTTTACTACACACACGCACAAAATACGCAATAAAACGTGTACGGTTTTTTCACACGAGGTTGCAAACTAAACGCGCAAACACACACACACACACACACACACACACACACACACACACACACACACACACACACACACACACACACGTTGCTTCTCGCTATCGGTGTTTCGATAATGGCGTCCACGTTGGACAGAATAAATACCGCCCGCGCCAAACGTGTTGATACACCTACGTTAAAAGCTTAGCACTTACGTAAATAAACCGTCTGCAGCCGTTCTGTTGTAATTATGCTCATCAATTCTGCCATACACGTACTGGGCGGACGTCTGACAAATCTTCCGCACCACCGTTAGTTTCGCTTCCACTTCTCCGTAATTATAACTTTATTACAAGTCTTATTTCTCTCCGTTCTTTAAAGTCGCTAAATTTCGTCCCAAACTGAGCGTGTTCCCAAATTTGCGACTTTTATATCGAATCCGACCGAGTAAATTCAGAATTTAATTAAACCGGTCTACAAATTTATGCCTTCTTATTCACCCCTGTTGCGCCAAGCAATTCTTATTTAGCATAGGCCTCCTTTCGTTTATACGTAATTTACAAATGACCTTAAATTTGGTTATAAACTAAAAAAATAAATTTGTTTAAAAGTTTATAATCTGTCGGTGAACTTTGAAACTTTCTGATTACAAACATAAAAATTAACACGGGTTTCTCTGACCCATTTTTTCGCTCACATTTCTGTTTACGCCTCTTCACTTATCAATTCCAATTGTTTATAGAAATTTTGATTTTTACTTCACTCTTCTATTGTTTATTCTCTGCCTAACCTTGTGGCCACCGAACCGTCGAGTATTATCTGTCCCGAGGTGTATTCAAACGTGTACAAAATTTATTTAGGAGTAAACAAGAAACAAGGAAGAAAACGAAGGATAGTTAATAATCTGTTTTAAGTATGTGCTAGATTAAATGACTACTCACTTCTCTAGCATACAAAACTATTACGAAACTGATAGGCCTACTTCAAATTGAAACAGATGACTAAAACACATAAAAACACAATCACTTACTACGAAACGTACAAATTATACTCTTTTCTCACAATTGTACTTTTAAGCTACAACAGGAATTATATATACAACTGACACGAACAAACGGACGACAAAATATGCACTAATTAAAAAATTAACATTAAAAATTCGTTTTGGACGCAAAACGGATACTTAAATTAAAAAACCTGCTCAGATCAATTACGATCTACAATACGGAGTTGTATAACAAAAAGGGACAACGTTCAAACCAAGGAGATTTTGGAATGAAAGGCGAAAAAACATACAAAAATTATATAACTACCTTTCAGGAAACGTAAACAAGAGAAAAGCATACCGGATAAATAACAAAAATCAGCAGAAAAAATAGATTTTTTTTTAATTAAAACAATATATAAAATGTTTCGTATGGTTTTGTACTGTACTTAGGAGGATCTGGAAATTGCTAAATTCAGAGGAGGGTCTTAAAAAATATATAATTCAATCTGTAATGCTAAAACTTACCTATTCGGCTATAGTAAACTTTCGGGCCTAAATCGGAAAATGTTTTCAGTAGGAATTGTGAGAACGGCGATAGACGTTCCATATTCTGCAGTCTTCTACGTAAAAGAGATTTATCGTATCCTTTAGTATAAAAAAATCCTTTGCACCGGAAATTCGTAAAAACCTATTTATGGTGAAACTCCAACATCGTAATTTTGATGTAGCTTGGTTTCGGAACTGTCCAGCGTACAAACCCAACGACGCTTACCAGACTCCTCCGGGTCCATCCAGCCCTACCGGCAGCTAGCTTATCTCATCAGCTGGCGAGGTTAATGCCGTTCAAGCCTCACTGTATGCGAGTTTATAATAATGTAGACTAACCTACAGTAAACCTAGAAAGTATCAAGCCAACACTATGGCAAACTATGAAACAGATCATTTTAACTATTTTCACCTGAAACACGACAAAAGCGTTGACCATTCTGACAAGAAACCATACAAACAATCGTAAACAAAGCATGCACCAGAACGAAATCAATACAGACCTACTATCCTGGATTCACGTTCTCGAAACATGCATACCTTTTCTTCAAACGTTCCGCAATAACACGGATAACATTCACGTAACACAGTGGAACATACGGAATGCAAGCGGCGTACTGAATCGCCAGCAACGTTAAGGACTTGTATACACAAATTGTTGGCTGGGTTATCCGTACTGTACATTAGGTACGTGCAGTGTGCACATCAGACATGTTCGCACGGCGTCCAGGCGACCATTCGAGCAAAGCGAGAAACAGGTGTTGCTGCTGCCCCCTCCATCTCACACACACACACACCGTACGCATTAATAAACCGCATCACGTCTCATATTACTAGGAACAATCCATTCAACCCTGTAATTGGATACTACTATTCAAAATCAGATTTCTCTCTTTCTATATCTCTTCTCCCCCACCCGATTCTGTTCTCCTGCTCGCTCTCTTACAGCCTACCCTTACCCTTTACTAAATTCACTCTCCACTCTATTCCTTCAATTTCGTTAGTATCCTTGCCTATGTCTCTTGTTCCTCGTCCCCCCTGTCTCTCTATCGTTTCTCTAATTTATTCCCATGGCATTATCGTATTTCCCCTTAAATATTTCCCGGTCCCGACGTAGGCCTACATGCCAATTATCTTGATCCTAGTTCCTTTGTTTTCATCGTTCCTGATTATTTTTGTAGTAAAAGGAGAATTTTTTTTTTATTATGAAGTCAGCAGAAACTGGACACCTCGCCATTTAGGCAATAAGATAAAATTTCAATTACGAAATGGATGGTTACAGTTTTCAAAATATGCAGAGAACTTTATACTATTAAATAGATAAGGTCAAAAATACACTTCAGATCTACAAGAACGGTCAGTAATATGATTGAGACGAAGACTAAGGTTTTCCCACTCGTAACAGACACAGCACGATTAAATTTTATAATAAATAATATATCATTGCCTACCAACCTACTACTCGACGCTGCAGCCCTTGGTGAACTTTAGCCTCTTTACAATCCTCCTCCATATGTTCCTACCGCTAATTCTCTTTCCCCATCCCTTCATTTTCAAAATGTCATTTTCATAATAAAAACCATTTGCAAATCAACTGAACAACAAAACTATTGAACTTTTTCTTCTAAAATGTTAAGGCACTAAATTCGTAGACTGCACCCTTTAATTTGAAAACGAAATAAAACTAATTAAAAAGATGTATTTACGGACAAATGACAGTAACGGAGCTGCATTCTCGAGGTGGCCTTACAAGATCGAACAAAATAAGAAACCAAGAAATCACTGTAAGGGCGAAGGTTATAATTGAGACGTATAGACGCGAAAGGGTATAGTGATGTGATCATAACTCAGACGACGGAAGAAAACAACTGAATTCCTACGGTTTCACGGAAAAAACTCATCCCCTTAAAAAACGAAACCGGCCGCCGCCAACAGAAGGGAAAATAGGAGAACTGACAATTTCGTGACTATAGACTGTGGGGTGAAAGCGATTGAGAGACACCATGAAGGGGACGAAGGTTGGAGAACTATATAGCTTTTTTATAAGCTAGGCTGCGAGAAACGCTACACGGAGCAGCAGTCCATCAACTGGCACTGAACATGTGAAGTGCACGGTAAAAATTTGAGTTTCATTTTCTTTTCACGTAATTACATTACAAAACCTTACACCGCAAAATCTTTGTCACTTTCTTGATCTCTTCTAATTTAGAACCATAAAGAAACAAGTTGTAAAAATACTGTATACTGTTTTTATAAGCAGTCCTACCTAGTAGACACTGGCAAAGACAGAAGGTCGCCACTGAATTCGCTTTCAGACCTGTTTTTACAGGTCTGTGCCCGCTCTGAGCTCCACACGTCCAATAATTTCTAGACTACTTTCCAATAATGTATTTCTGTACTAACAGGGAAGCAACGGTACGTTAAGAACAATCATGAGTTATCAGGACGAGTTTGTGGACAGCTATGCGCTTAAACCATCTAACATCGTACATCATTACTGAAAGCTATTTCTTTGTATGTTTCGTTATTTTAAAAACTGAATTACTCATGTGGTTCCACGATTAAACGATTAAGAGGAAGTGAGATGTCTTTTCTCTGTTTATAACAGGAACCCATATACTGTACTTTCATAAAGTTCTTTCATTTTGCGTGTTGGAGATCAAAGAGATTCGGCGCCGTCTTCGTTTCAAGCCGACGGGTCCTCGAGCGCGTGTACAAAGGCACCCCCGAGTACGCACATTATACGGGTAGTTTCTGTTGACATTAATTAAGTCACCCTTATTCATTCGCTCCTCGCGTGGAATCAACCCCTATAAACTTCTCTGTACATGAGTGTGTGTTTGTTTTACACTGTGCATTTAGCTGCTGTTCGTTCTGTAAAAATGTATAATTTTAATGCTTAAATCCCCTCTCACTGCACCACCGCCTCAGCTGCTAACGAACAGCAAATGCGATTGTTTGAATACGCGCTTTATCTAAGATTACTGTTTATATTTATTTTAAAAACTCTACAGTTACTAATAAAAATTATGCGACAAAAAACAATGCGATTGTTTGAATACGCGCTTTATCTAAGATTACTGTTTATATTTATTTTAAAAACTCTACAGTTACTAAAAAAAATTATTCTTTGTAGAAATTCAAAATTATGACTTATCGAGGCTTCAATATAATGACGAAAAATCATTTTATAGCGGTCTTTACATCAATCGTCAAATCAGATGCCAATCCAAATAATAAAACAAAAAAGAAGCGTTAATTTTAATGTAACGGAGACGCGTAAACAAACAGCAACATAAGAATGTTGGTTAGAATCTCGCAACTCGTAACATCATTGGCCGCGTCGCAATTTCCATAACCCGTAGCACAGCGGGGGGTAATAACAGCGTTTCAGCGCTTTAATAACATTTAAAATACCACACAGTGCAAAACAATATGGATCGTAACCTGGGACATAAAATAGTTCTGAAAAACAATTAAAACTTAAATTTCACAATCTGAAGTTTTACGGCAGTCGTTTCAACAGTTTCTCCACTAAATCGTTATATGCATACAGATTAGTTGGATTCACATTTATCCGCGACTCGCACTAAAATATTTTAACAGTACACGATTGTACTGTGAAGCTTTCACTTTCATAGTTTAATGTGAATCAATACACGCTGCTTAATGTACTGTGTGCGCCATGCTTAAGAATACTGTTTAGGTAATTGAGATTTAGTACAATGTTTCACAAGTATTCACAACACTGTGGACCTCAGTGCAGGGAAGATCCACAGGTACTGTACAGGATAACTTACAAAAACATATTTTTTAATAAAAAAAAAATATAGGCTGCTAATTCCATTGAAATGCTGGACTCGAAACAAGGAAATCTCATTATAATGTCTGCCGCATGGAGCGTAACTTTGAATGCCTTTGAATCTGCGGCCACTATCAGGGGAGACAAGGGCCGAACCAGAGGCTTTTAACACATGGTGCTGAAGAAGAGTGCAGAGAATTTGAAGTAGTGTAAAGTGGGGAAGATTAAGAGATTAGGACCCTATGCGAGAAACAAAAAGTCTGTGTAAAAGCTTCGCCAAACGGAAATACCAATTTCGAGATACTTAATTGTGCACAATGGCTACAAACCATTAGAAGAAAGATTCATAGGCGAAATGCTAGGGGAAGACCGATAAAGAGCCTCGGACTGAGGAGGGTTTGAAGGCATATGATAATTTTAAATAGGGACAGTCAACAGTTTGATGACTACAGAAGTGTGGTCTACAATCATCTCTACTCTGAGATGAAGAAGACTGTTTTATCTGTTCCTTTTCCATCTCTTTTATGTGAAAACGAGGTCTCAAGCCTGCGTACACAGAGGTAAAGCATACCTCTTAGCAGTGCTTCGCGTTTAAGCTTTGAGAGATATCAGTTATGCGGTTTAACGATTTCGTACTTTTGATAAAAAAAGCTGAGAATTTGAAGATGGGCAAGTGTAATGCGTTGTTTCAATAGAGACCTCCGTACAATTTGAGACGATCTGTAGTGATAAAATTTTCCAATATGCTGTCGTACATGGAAAATAAGTAAACAAGGCACTAGCCCGGCCTTTATCAGTGACGCCATTCTGAATGCTTTACTGCTACAAGAGGAATCGCTGCAATGTACCAGCTATAATCGTTCCGCTTTGAATCTAGGACGCGAAAAACTGAGTTCTACCGAATTATTTCAAAAACGTATTCCCTCGCACCAATCCGTTTTGTCTAACCATTTCGTTTGTAACCCCAAGACGTAACCAAATAAAATCTAATAAACTGGTTTTTATGGACTTGAGTTTTACATTTTCTACTTACATTACCTACACTTAGTCTACCTTGTATAGGACCTTGGAGATTACTAAAGGCTGTGTGTTAGCAGTTTACACATCACAAAATTTTAAGACATATTAGCTTACTTCATATTCTAAAACTAAAAAAACTACCATAATCTAATCTGTGGAAACTTGAAGATTCACGGATGTGCCCAAATTATTTTAGAATTGATGTTTAACAACTCGAACGTTAGTGTTGCGGAGAGAAAGCCGTGCAACGGAACAACACAACACGCTTCGTCATCGCAATAGTTTACATCAATTACTGTCACTACAACTACCGGGCGAGAGAAATTCTTTGTTGTCTGAATACTGCTTGGGAAACCAGTGTTGCCAACGTGTAAACGTGTTGCAATTCCAACCGCATTATTCGACATCTATCTACTTACTATCCTGAAACGTGTCTCTATTTACCCGCGTGGTGGTGTCGATAAATAATACTTTCGATAAAGTTTTATTATCGCAGCAGCCTTCGCTACCAATCGTACAGCCGTTGAGATTAGTTCACCATCATACATACGCCGCTTTGGCTACTGTACGACACTCGAGCTATGTTTATCCAATGAAGGATTAAATCCGACAAAGGTTTATACTTAACGGTTCTACATACGAACACATATGACTGAAAACTTCAAATCCATGTGTCTAAGGGTTAATGTGTAATTCAGATACTCTTTTTAATCAAAGGTCTCATTACTATGCCTCTATTCGCCACTGTAAGGCCTCATCTACCACATAACGAACGGCTGTTGAACAAGTACAGTGATAGGGTTGACGTATGAAACGATAAATCCGAATCACAATAAACTCAAATACGATTCCACCAACTTGCTCCTCTTACAGCAACGTAACCCCCCTCCTTCTGCCCGTCTCGTAATTAAAACCTAAACTGTTCAATGTGTTTAAGATTTCCGGCTTGCAAAGCCGTGGTCAGTTGTCACATTCGCCAGACGTTCCGATCCTCAAGTGGTGTAGGCCTCCTGGTTCTGCAAGCTCCAGAAAATACAGTGTTTTGAACCTGTTATCCAATACAAAAATCGTCGTTTATTTTGAATTTCAGACATTAAAATCTTTAAACATGAGTAGAATGAGCAAGTGAAATGTAATTCATTCAGTGTGAGATTTCAGTTAAGTCCCTCAGGATACACCACTAGCGTTTCGCCCGGTTAGACTGCTTGATGGGGTTGCAACGTTGCAGTCTAGCGTCGAAACCTCCGTTCCACTAACCTCAACGGGAGAGCTGTCTCTTCCCGCTTTACTGACCGTTGAGGAGTTGTAATGAACGAAATCCCTCTTCTTCCATAATCATCGTACTGAATTTCACATTCTCCGCCGACTTCTGAGATCTTCACAGTCAGGCTTGTCATCCGTTCAAAACAGGCCATGTGTTTAAGCCTTGAAGCTGACGATTTTATATAAGCTAAATAATTGTTAGATGAACCCCAAACGAACTTGGGAAACCTTGCTTGGCACACAAGTGAGTAATACTTCAAGTATTAACGAACAAGATTTCTCTAAATTCCAGATCGCTGCACTAATACACTACTATTCACATACTACGCTGTCATCACTGAAGCGTAGACTATCTTTCTCTCGCTCTTCACACGTATGCGCGCATTCACATTCCGCATTAATCTTGTCGAAAAAAAAACATGGAACTCGCACACGTTATTTGGCACCTATTCAAAATTGAAATCTGTAAAAAAAATTCCTGGCCTTATGTAGGTTATGCGAGTGAAAGTGGCGAACAAAGACTAAATTGGTTAGAAACCGAACCGACTCGGCTCGCTACAATTCCGTCTGCAGCTTTCATCCGGACGATGCAGATGTGGCGGGGCGGCCGGAATGCAAGTTGAACGGCCTTGTGTCCAGTCGGCAAACCGATATCAGGCGCCGGGCCACTTCCTGTCTATCCGCACGCACTCAAGCTCTTGCGTTTTTTCTCGATTAATCCACAGTCTGAGCGTGTTATCACCGAGTACCGTCTACAGCACTTAATGTCTCCGCAAGAAAGCAGAGATTTCGTGGACGTGTTTGGAGCCTGCGTCTACCCACGTGCGTACAGGCAGGCACAAACGCGACCGCCGTTTATATTTTTCAAATCAACTCACCATTTTAAGACATTTTCACGTGCACATCGTTTGCTTCTGATTAAAAAAAGCAAAAAACCATTACTTCCGAGACGGTACGTCACGTTTTTTAACATTCTCCTCACATTTTAATTATTACCTATATAATACCTATTATATTACCTATTATATCTGTGCAATGGATAATCATACAAACATTGTTCTTAGCTATGTTAATTTCTTGAGCTCGGCCTCATATAAGCCTTACATTGTCTTCTACGAGTGCCGCGATAGAATAACACGTAGAGTAATTTCCAGTAGAAATTATATACAGACAATGGGTGTATTTGTTTCATAAATGTTTTTACTGGCAGGGTCTACATGGTACATATACCGTTTAATGTCAGCTAAATAGAAATGTCTACTAAAGTGGAATACCAATCGCTGGTTTGTCACCACCTTGGATGGGGAAGGTAATCATCTGAAAGTCAGACTAGACTTTTGACCATACAGGGAACAGAACTCGACCCGCATTGTCTACAGAGCTAACACATTACTCAATAAAACCACGGTCGTTCTCCTTGTTGTGTAGTATCGTGACTTGCCAGTGGCCTCGAGTTTAACGTCCAACTGTAAGTACGATCCCGAACCGTAACATGGGGAGGTCGTATTAACCACTTTAAAGATTATATTACGGTATTTTGCAGTTAGAGTAACCTTCAAGTGGAAATTAAATTAAAATAAGAATATTAATCTTCTCTGTGTTTACGGTATACAAATAAACGCGCATTCCAATGTGACACCACAGACTGTCCACTTTTTTTATATCTTGATTAAAAAAGAAAAGTTACAGTTCATGTGCAGAATTAAAACGCAAATGGTTTTGTCTACCAACAATTATATTTTCGTCCGTGTTCTATGTTTTCTAGGATTCAAGAAATACTACAGACAGAAACAGCAACAAAAAATTCGTTTATTTACTCTTGGTATTGTACGCCAGACCTACACTAAACATTTTAAGTTCGATATATCGGGAAACAAACACTAAATACGCAATCGTTATGTTTATATTTACGTTTTTTCTGTTTTCACAAATAACCGACCCGTGTTTTATATATAAACAGCCGAATTTAACTCTAAATTAAAAATAAAATTCTATCAGACAGATGCACTAACCGGAAAAAACAAATCCAAAAATATCTTAAAAGATTTCTCTCCACTGAATAAAGAGAAAGATTTGTTTCATAATTTTGCAGCCAACAACAAATAAGAAAAGTAACTTGTAAAAAAAAACTAGGTATGATGAGAACACACACACACACACACACACACACACACACACACACACACACACACACACACACACACACACACACACACACACACACACACACACACACACACACACACACACACACACACCAAAAACTTTTGCCGGAATGAGGAAAAACGCCGACAACAACAACAACAAAGTTTCTTACTTATTTATTTAACTTTTTCCGTTTTCAAACGAGGTTTATTAAAAATTCTACGCGGTAACCTTGCTCGTTAAAAGAAACGCGAACGAATTCATAAATAAGAGAAGAGCGCAGCAGCACATGTAATATTAAATACCATAAATTCGTATTATATGGAAGAACCCTAATTTCCTAACATCGGCTGTTGTACGAGGGAGGCAGAGATATACAAGGGTGGCTAGAAAAACTGGCCTATGTCCTAGTGGTGTTTACCTGAGTTTGTGTATAGGAATTCTTTGTTTGGAGGGTTGCTGTGGCTGTGACCACCTGTCTATGTATCCGTCTAGACACATACGTAACAACACTGTCTGCCGCTTTGACTCACCTACAGATATAAACACCATCACGGTTAGCGTCAACATATTTACTAAATAAACACTTTCCTAATGAACTAAACTGTAACACAATCAACGACACAGCCTACATTGGAATATAACTTTGTTTATACATAATACCGATACTGACGAAAATACTAGTCTTACAAAACCTCTTACAACGTTTGCTACGACTGTTTGTTTACAAACTCTGCGACATTAATTTCTAACAGGTTTTACTACTATTTTGACAATTACTGTTTGCAATCATAATCAACATATGGATGCTAACTGACTGACTTCCTCTGGTCTCAATAACCTAACCGGCGAAGTGGCTGCTAAAAACTAAACGACACTATTACGCTTCCGACAGCTGTCAAGCAAAGAGAATGCAATAAACCAAACTACCCACTCTCTTAACTGTCGCTCTTGCTTCATCGATGTTCGGCCGACTAAAGTCACTCGCGTCTCTCCTCGGCAACCAGTATTCGTATGTCTCACGCGTTATTGAACAAGAACGGGTAGAAAAAGAGGACGCACGAAATGTCTTTGCAGAAACACAAGGCGTTTCTTCTAATGAAAACGATCGTGGTTTCCATGCTACGTCAGTTACAGTTCGTGGATGTTGGACCTCTTCCTAGACGCGTCGCCACTGGGTTCGAGTTACTTAGTTCAACTTCTTGAACCATTTCGATTCCATTAATTACGTGATTCTACGTTTTTCTCTGTTCCTTTGCCCGCTACCTTTAATTATTTTTCTCGCCGGTTCAATTTTCCTTACCACTTACTATGTTTCATAAAATTCGTTTTATCACCTTCACCTTAATCTGTCCTCGCAAGTAACGTTTAAGTTTCTTCAAATCTTCTTTTCGAATGCGTTCAAAAGGACGATCTTTCTTGTCGTAAACCGATATGATCTCACAGTTCACATGATTCGTTCGATTTTGTAGCTATATGTTTAATACTTTTTACCAAACGTTTGTGCCAGTCTTCTAATTACAGTAAAAAATAAGCAAAGATTACATTAATATTTCGTCATTCATTATCAGCTGTTAGCATCTTATGTCGGAAAGATGTTTTCCCATTTCTACTTCCTATCCCGAAGTATTGCGTACCGTACTTATTTGTTGGTGGGGATTTTTGCAGGTGGTACGCGTTACACCTGCTGCTTGAAACCTACCCTCAAACAGTATTGGATACATTCATAGCTAGTCAATTCTGTTAAATAGCACTTCCACCAAAACATACAACATAATATTGCGTTCACGTGATGACAAAATACTGAGTGACCGGCACCCTTGATGTAGCTGGTAGGGTTCTAGGATCCGCTACACACGCGGTTGGAGTCGATTCCTAACGCGTACAAGGATACAGTCTTGCCTTTAGATGGTCACTTTCCCTTCACTATCTAGTAATACCACTGTACTAAGACATCAGAACTGGCGTCAAAGGGATACAGTGTTTCATCAGTTAAACACACAACATTCAATATAATGGTCAGTAAGTGTTGCAGTCGAAATCGATTGTTTTCCGGGTCGGGAATACCGTGCACGGTATGCATTACTGACGAAAGACAATGACATAATGATGAGCACAATGTCATCACATGCCGGCAGACACAACAATTACTCATATTACGCTGACTTCCTGTGAACACTGTGCTACTGTATTACTCTAAGCGGGTCATAACCTGTATGCGACGACACGCCACCATAAATGGATTTGATAAACAATACCGACTTTCACGTCGGCGGCGAACTAGTTGAACATTTTGTAATTTCCGTACCGTAAGGTTGTGTTCCGATTTTTGTTGGACTTCATATGACGCAGAAAGTAATCGAACAAGACAAGCAACATAAAAACTTTATATTTAATATTAGTAAACAAAAATATTTCTGAAGGCATTCTTAAATGGCTGTAGTAGAGACAAGACGGTTTATTAACTGCTACGCGGAAGAATCAAGAAATGGTACAGAGAAGCAGTTTGTTGCAGAAGTATAAAGATAGGGAAACACAAGCATTGAACTTAGTCATACGGATCCGTAAAGACACAAGTACAATAATTATTATACTGTCCGTAAGTGGGGCTGTGCGGAACGAAAGGCATGCCCGTCGCCCGCTCGTGTGCTGCGTGCCGAGCTTCAAATAGAGCTCCTGGCGCACAGACCACAGATGAACTGGATGTTAAGGGTGTCGCCTGGTACCGGCCGTGGGTCTTCAATTAGTTACCTAACTGAGGGTGAGTGTTCGCCGAGGCCGGGTCCAAGATTCACCTGGCACAGATTGGTAGCGACCGAGGGCGCTAACAAGGTGGTTGCCCTGGAACCGGGCGGTGCGGCAATAGAATTTCCGGGACACTATCCGTAGAGTGGCGTCCAATTATACTGTAAACAATTCTAATGTAGAAACGTAAAGATTATTAATACTGCCGTGGTCAGAAAGTTGACGGTCGAAAGCCTTTGACGTAATTTGTTCTTAGTTGCGCCCCACTTATCGACACCGTCTTTGTACTCCGATCAGACTTATTAACTACACTGATAAGCCTAGTTAATGCTAACGAATTAATTAATTACCGCTCAGAAAAATTAATTACCACTGATAACAGATGCTCTGGTGTCGACTGTCACCCTTTTTGGCCGACAGAAGCTTCTCTCCAAACAAAAAGGGAAGACGAAGAACGGAAGCAGGAGTTAATAGGGTTTGATAATGGTGACGTCACCGGAAAGCCTCGTGTAATACGAAACGATTAAGAGGTTCCGCAAGTGTCTGTGACACTGTTAGGATAACACAGAAACAGATAGTAAAATAAATTGTTGAACTGAGAAACAATTGATAATACAGAAATAGATAGTAAATTAAATTGTTGAACTGAGATTAAAGTGCGTCTGACTGCCAGTAACAAAAACCTCATTTGACTGCAGTAGCGACAGTCATCTTCAGTCATCAATGACTGAATTACGTACGGCATCTTCACCACACAGAATACACTACGCCATGGCCGGCTCTAGTAGAAGGGCGGAATATTAAACGTGGCAACGTTGCGTCTGAGACCTATAAGCATAGTGTAATACAATAGATAAAGTGAACATGTTATATTTTTATTTATTACATAGCATCACCAAAATCATGAGTAGGCCTATTTTAGCTAAATCTAAATTATAGGTCTGTGCGCACTTAGTACTATACGTTTAAGTTGAAGAAATTAGTGAATTAATGTTAGGCCTAATGAATTAATTTTGTTCGTATTGAATTCGTCTCATATGAATGAGTTAATTATTATATTTCTTAAATAATATAACAGTATTTTACATATTAAACTATTTAATTTGCAAAAAAATGAATTATAAAACTGCTGTTAACCGGCAATTAAAAATGACGCGATTTGATTAGTAAAAATACATAAATTTAAGAGATCGCCTAGTCGGCCTCAAATATCAGCTGGTTCCAGTGTTGCCACGTTTAATATTCCGGCGTTCTACTAGAGCGGGCCATGACTAAGCTCAAGACACTAAAACGACTACCGTAGATGCGACCTTAAATGCCCGGAAGAACAATTAAATTAAACCATGGTCCTCCAGTCCGGAAGTTTAAACAAAATATTATTTTTATAAGAAGCAAAGTTTAATAGACACCTGTATAATACCTTTTCTATACTTCGTATTTGCATTATAATTACATAATATTTACTGACACAACCAAAACTGTAGGTTTGTTTGCAGCGTCGGGAAAGGGTGCCGACAAACGCGGTCGAACAAACAAAAACCGATCCGATGCCCCCGCCGTAACCGCAGCCGCGGCCCGCCGCATGCAAAACAAACACACAAAACTTTCTGAAAATCATTCATTATTCACTCGGTTCTCAACGTGCTGATGATGGATGAAAGGATGAGTGATGGTATTCGCAGTAAACAAAAAGCTCCAATTAAGAGAACATGCGTTGCGTAGCTTCTGCCTCTCCTCGCCGGACTATTCGGCGTCTGCTCTATGAGTACACGCGGCCTCAACATACTAGGCTACAGTACGTCTTGGCAGCAGTTTCTACTGGTCGTTCGCATGTCATACATTTTATATAAAAAACTTTAAGCACACTCAATTTGACACCTTGACGATTCGGATTGCTTGAGACGTCCGTCTACAGTAAGCACCAGACATCTAATTAACAACTTGTGCGTACAACACCTCCTATACATGTTTAGTCTTCAGTATTACTTTGGCGCTAATGACACAAGCAATAAAATCTTCTATTTTCCCTCCAAATACCGTATAACCCTACTTTACCTGGGTCAAAATGCATTTTTCACAACCGAAGCTACCACGTGCACAGTTCTCCCCTTCTACTGTACTTCAAGAGCAAGACGAATGTAGAACATGTAGAAATGTCCAAACCACACAAACCACGAACTGATGTTTGATAAGAAAGATCTGACCCAATTCTCTAACGGTCTGATTGTGCCAACTGTGATTATCAAATGAAACCGCAGCGTTTTAATGTTCTCTAGGTAGTGTCTTCCTGATTCCACGAGTAAAGAACTCGGAAGTAATTCTACCTATGGACGGTCCACCCGACAAGAACAAATAAGTCTGACGAAAACATCGTTTCGTACAACTGAATCGCGTGTGGTGGTTTCTTCGCCGTCTCCAGGTTTTTCCAATCTGACGTTAATGTAGATCATTATTCGGGCGTATAAATATCGTCCTCAAAAATGATAATACTCACTCACCGGGAGTACTAATTCGCCGACACACAGAAGTTACATTTGGATAATGAATAGACAAATGGTACACAATACGTGCTTCTATTACAAAGCTCCGGCTACAGAAAGCAATATAGATGGGGTGTAGAAATTTAACTGAAGCTGGTACGACATAATCTTCCTTCACGTACTAACGATAGGCTAATTAATAAGCTGATACACTGTTAATTAGTAATTCTTAAACTATGGAAGGCTTTCGCGGTCCGTTTCAATACTATAAGTTGTTAGAGCTACCCGAGTATTTGGCCGTGGTCTGAAGTCAGAAACTGGATTCCTGCTACTACCTCGCCGTCTCGAGCGGCCGTCATAATCATATCTGAGACGGACGGCATGATGGTAAATGTTCAAAAAATCTTGTAATAATGAACAAAGTTTGGTAACAAAAAAGTCCTTTCTTAACAAACTTTTCCGACAGTTACCATCAGTCTTGTCTCCGATGGAGCCGTCTTAATGTGAGGCAGTTGTAGAGATGAAGTTTCTAACATCAGACCACGGCCAAATACTCCGGTAGCTTTAACAATAATTCCTTTTACTCTTCATCACGTACTGGTCTAACCAAACTGTTCAATTCGCTATGTTACGACCAAATTACAGCTTAGTGTTCAGTTACTCTTAGCACAAATTCCTTAAAGCATAAGACGACCGTTTGTGCACGGTGACAGTAAAACATGGGCGTTTCCGTCCCACACTTAAATGAACGCGATAGGTCACATACAGAGCGTCCGAAACATGACGATATGCATGCGCTTGTACATTTAGAGCAGAATGACCACCACCACTCTTATGATGTACATTCCGACACGACAGCGCAGTTCGTTACAACCCCTACTCACCACCACTCTTTAGTCTCCGTTAAATAATAACAAAAGCATTACAATGCGTCCACACCATAAACAACCGCTGTGCTGTAGGGTGGACGACGCTGGCTGGCGTCCGAATGTGTGTTTAGCCTTGTTTATGAGAGGACGTCAAACCGAGAGACCCGCGCGTTACATAAACCAAAACCACACGATATGCTCGCGTTATAACAACGCTATTATGTAACACATTAAACACTGACTAAGACACCGAAAAAATACATCTGTTCTTACAATATTCAAGACAGACGCGAGCGCGTGCGAATAGACACACACACACAAACTTTAGCAGTTTGTTATTTATAACGAGCTGAAACTTATTTTAGGCTCCCACGTGTGTAACGAGGACTGTTGGCCATAGGGGGAGGCTGGACGGTAGGTTTTTATTAATAATATAACACACTACCATTTTGAAAACGTAAATTTTGATGATAATTATAATTACAGTTTCTTCGATTAAAACACTATGAGCATAATGCCGTTAATTTGTATTACACAAACGAATCGGATTCTGTGCAGAAATTCAGCAGTTCATAGAAAACAAACTTTATGGTTCTATGAACTATGGACGATCAGCATACTCTTTTCGTCTCAACTGCTAATTCAAACGTTAAAAAATGTCATGAAAATAAAGTCGGCCGGGAAAATGCTATATCTACTAAAGTTGTACAGACTTTGACGCAGAGCATTGTTAAGAAATTGGCAAAATTACAGACAGGTACGAGTTGAAGTCACAACACATCCTAACGACAAACAACCGAACTTTTTAAAATTCAGGATTATAAAAGACTGCAAAGATTTTCGTAATATCATCCAATAGATTTACAAAGATTCGACAATACGCAATGGGGATATTGTCGTACAAGATATGTGATTTAGGTTAACAAATTCGTTTATATTCTTGTAATAATTCGATTGTTTACCTCCTACCAGCTGGCGTGTAGATCAGAACATATTTAGGAATATATACGACTCGTCAACCACTGCTTGAAACATTAGCCTACCTATGGAGTTCTTAAAATCACTATAAATCACATCCACGCCGAAATGTTTGTCAGCGCAGCAAATGTAGGAATATGAACACAGTTCAGGAATTTTCATACCTTCACTTTGACATGTTCATGTTCCGTTACTGTAGCACCTTCGAGGAATCCTGTGCACAGTACAGACTGTGGCAGGCCAGTAAGGTGCATCGGTATACCCTGTGAGACACTCCAATCTCTTAAGTGGAGATAACTCGCATTTTCATCTAACTGACGCGCTACACAAACACGCGCGCGCGCGTAATAAACTATTACTTGCAAACATAACGCACTTAATGTACTCTTTATTTGTACTGCACTTCTCATGAGGAGTAATATGTTTTTGTTTCCGTGTAATTATATTTTATCACGTCATTTATATAACTCTCAACACGTTTATTGCATTTTTTCTCACATATCTTCGCACTACTGGCTATATGTATTTAATTCAATTTATTCATATTCATACTTGGATAAAAATTAGTTTAAATTAGTTTCGTACTATTTTTCTTCTCTTGATTTCTGAACTGTTCGCATTAGAACGGATGAAGTATTTACAATTTTGAACAAAGGAAAAATAATGTTTCGTAAAAATGTTTCTAATTTGAGCTTAATACTTAAATTAATATTTAATACATTAGATTTAATATGTGAATTTACAATAATTTTAATACATGATGAATAATTTAACTTTTTCTAAAAAAATAAATAAGGAACTACTATATTGGATACAGCTATAATTACACAGCCATTTCCATACTGTGGAATTCCAGCGCGCACCAAAGTGCGGAAATATCGGGTAATTCAACCTCGTTAAAACCAACTAAGTGTCACCTGAGACTACCATAAACTGTTAACAAACAGTTAACTTGGGCACTTCTTTGCTTTCAAAAGGTTCTGAATTATTCAATGCCAACTGTATAAACTGCATGTCTGTTAAACACAAAGCGCCGACTGTCTGAACTCTGCTTGGTCACACGTACGATGCCAAAATACTCTTTATACCGTGCACGAGAAATAAACTGATTAAAAAATGTACAACCATAAACTGTTAATGAACAGTTACCTTGGACTTAAGCTTCGTAAGTTTTGAATTATTCAATGCTACCTGTATAAAAGATATTTACATAGGCTACCAGTCTTCTAGTGTCGACCGTGTTTATGCATAAACGGTCGCGTGTTTAATGCCAAAACAACACACTTCAGGAGACTATTACTTAAGTTTATATGAAAGAAACTAATTAAGTTACCTAACTGTAAACTTAATTACGCAGAATTTTAATATAATTTTAATTAACAAAATTAAACTTTGGTAAACTAATTTTTCTAATTATGTTATTGCATATCACTGCAACAGCTAAAGGCAATCAATCAAATTCGCAAAAAAATTAACCGTTTGTGTTTTTTCATCCCGCAAGGTTAAGAAGACACACACATTACGCAATCCACTTATCAGCCGAGCACTTTGTATATGTGCGACTTCTGCTGTATTCACTTTAAACAATACGCAAATATACAATAACATAACAGTCGGTAAACAATATTTTTACCAACACCACCACGGCCATCGTGATGATAACATTAGCTTGTATTTGTAATTTTCTCACGCAATTGAAGGTCGCTGGTATATCTCAGCGCTTCTACGAATCACGTGACCGTCTAGTCCATTTTTACTCACTTAATTATTTTTTAATGTTCCTTTGTTTCCTGAATGCTGGACGCGGAAATTTTCGACACATATTGTGTGTGTCGACGTCATCACTGTCTAATGTTCACATAACACGTGGACAAGAAAGCTGTAACCCGACGTTACAAACGGTTTTCTACTCGATTCAGTGATTTAAAATCTACACACTATATTGCAAGATTCGATACAGCAAAAACGGACGATTTAGTTTTGAATCTGATATTTGTTAGTGTTAATAATAATTATTATTATAATAATATCTGAAGATGATAGTACAAAAAAACCGTCGAAACACTGTTATATAAAATACAAACAAATACAAATTTATTACTGTATAAAAATATAATATTTATTATAATACAATAGTTATTATATAAATATTATATTCAAACACTTTTTGCTAGTCTATTTCTTGATGTATATACAATATATTTAAAATGTATAATTACTTTACCTCAAGATGTTTTTTCCCTTATTTGCGACATGTTTCGGGAAACGTATTGTTCCCATCCTCAGCCTTCCTGATTTTATATCTTGTGGAGTATTTGTGTTTTGGCTGGTTGTTGTTCTGGTTTCCTGTTGGTTTTTGGTATTTTAAACTGGTGTTATTGTGTGCGATTGTCCCAAAATATGTGGGAAACATGTCCCAAGAAAAACATCTTGAGGTAAAGTAATTATAAATTTTAAATATCTTATATTATACACATATCATATAATATTATATTAATGTTAATACTTAATAATACAGAGTATGTCGTGCTAATTAGGTATACTGAACAGGTTGTACCGCGATACTGATAAACTGAGATTTTGTTTGTAAAAATTAATAAAACTAGTTACGTTTGCCAAAAAGTGTACTCATGTTCTGCTATTTCGCAAAGAATCGACAAGGCCTTATAGTGTTCTTGGATATCTACGATGTTTTACCAATGTGTGTTCGTCACGAGGTCCTAGGCTATTGACGGTTTGCCACAAGAAGCCCTGAAGTTCACTCAGCACAGGCCTACCGTTCGTCGTTTTGCCTTAAGCATTACGACTGTACCTTACTAACGGATTCACGATATAACCCAACCGTGGATCTAAAGACCATATGCTTATAACTATTAAAGTACGATAAATGGCATCTGAAAGTAGCTTATACATATTTCTAGGACTGCAATGAAAATCTAGGAGTTTGAAAACTCATTTAGTTATGGGATTTTTATTTTATTGAAAATTACAAAGTTTACGGTACAGTGCTGTGTGTAACGTTCTACAAAATAATAAAGAATGTCATGTACAGGGAGACTGAACAAAACGTACAATCAAATGGTTAATGGTTCTGTTGTGGCGGCCCGTCATACTCATGGTTACAACACCATGCAAGCACAGAAGCCATAAGTGAACGTTTACTTTTTATTTACCAGCTAATTTGAAATGTTTATCCCTTAACTCCGTGATTCACAAGATGTAATGGATCGCGACTGCAGGGCATCTCATTTGGAAAGACGCCAGGTATTATACTAAAAAAAAAACAACAAAAAACAACAAAACATTCGCGCGCGCGTACTTTAAGAACCATGTATTTACGCCAGAAATAAGTAATACAATATATTCAACAAATAAAACATTAAAAAATATATTAAAGCGCCCATTTACAGAAGACATCTAACTTTATGTTTTCGGTTGTGAATTTAACAATAACAAAAATCTAATTAATGTGAGTTTATGTGTTTATTTAGTGAAATGTTTATCGTTTAAGTGAATTACAACTCAAAATTACAGTATTTCTATTATGTGCAGTAAGGCTTATTTGCTTAACGTTCACAACAAAATTTTAACTAAAATTACTCGATGCTATTGGTTCCTGTTTTCAAAACATTTTAGTTAGAGTATTGGAACCGAAACAATATCAATAGAACAGAACAATAAGTTCGACGATATTAAGTTTATACACACTCACAATTTGTTGTAGTCATCAATGACAGACAGTGGTGGGTTATCCTGGCTCGACACGACAATTTCCCAGGTTAACGAACCCGCTTGATCTCAAACGGTCTGCACGCAGCATTCTGCGAATTTCATGCATATGTCTCAAATGAACTGGCACGCAAGCGGCCCCTTCTCCACGTCAACAAACTATTTACGCCACGACCGCCGACGAATTAAAATCGTTTATTTATTCGAACAGCTGTTTATACAAAAGCTCTTCATTTTCTGAGCGACTGCTGCTCCCAACGGGATACTCACGTCATTGAAAAACGAGAAAAACAAAATGCACACAACTGTTGAAAGATTAGAAAGATTCGTCCATTACAAGATTTTAAATGCATATCCATACAATACACCCGTATCAGTAGTACGTGATGGTTCCCCTTCCCTTTTTTAAATACGATGTACCGGTAGCTTACAACAAAAGGTGAAAACTTAACTAAAAACAAAAAAAACTCAATATTGTACTTGCAACTAAAACGTACAATGTATTTTCGACATAAAATTAAAATGGGAGCAAACATTATGACTAAAATAACTAATTAACTAAATGTAATTAATTTTGCGTACGAAGTTTGTCATGGATATGGCAGAATCGTGATCAACTAATCGCCCATATACGTTCACATACGACGGCAAATAAATATCAAAGTATCATTTACTGAAATTCCATCTAACCGAAACATCAGCTGCTCTCTTTAAAGTATATAATATTTGTCCAATTTTCGGAAGAAAACATTTTGTTTATCAAAATATAAAGACGAATACCTATAATAAAAATTGTATAAAAATCACGGCACTTCAGAACTATTGATTTAACTTTTTCGATATTTTTATTAATGAGTATTATAACATAAACTCAATCGACTATTTAAGTGGAAAACAATGTATAAGTCGCTCTCTACTGTTTTACACCAAAAGTCAACATATATTTATCAACTGAAAAAAACCGATCCAATCCACCCCCTCCCCCACTCCTAGATTTCAGCTAGCTTCTATTGTAAGACGTAAAGAAATCAAATGCGTCCTGATACACTGGAATGATTTTTTTTAAATAAAACTGTCGCTGTTACGATAGTCAGGACTACGTTTAGAAAATCTTGGGTGTTGAACAAAGAGTAAGAAAGAGTCTTCTATACTCTTACTCTTAATGTTCAGATGACATTGTTTACACGTTGAAGGGTTGTATGGACGCGGATGCACTGAGGTCTACCGACGTTGGAGTATCCTACACAGTTATGTAAAACAAAATTTAAAGAAATTTCGACGAAACCGAAACATCGAAGCATGTTAATGTTTTTAGGCTTTTGAAACGTATAATGTGCATACAAAAAATATTTACTATATAACAAATATATTTACTATATAACAAACATTATCATGTTAAAACGACAGAGACCGAAGGATTTCTAGACTGTGGGGAATCGAAAATGTGGAAGCGTTACATGTTTCGATGACGTTACATTTTTGTGGAATGACCCCCACCCTAAAAAGAAAGAATTTCGACGAAACCGAAACATCGAAGCATGATAATGTTTTTAATATTTACTATATAATACAAATATTTACTATATAACAAATATATTTACTATATAACAAACATTATCATGTTAAAACGACAGAGACCGAAGATTTCTAGACTGTGGGGAATCGAAAGTGTGGAAGCGTTAAATTTTTCGATGACGTTATATTTTTGTAGAATGACCCCCAGCCTAAAAACATTATCATGTTAACATACAGTGTTGAACGTATGGACCGGGCGACCAGTGACAGTTGGAATATCCAAACCGCACGCAGCAGACTACTTGCTTTATGCGTCAAATGTACAAAAAGAGGAAAACAGGAATAAGATAATTTTATCAGTTATGTTAAAGAGCGCGTATTTATTTGGATTCCCCTGAATCATGCTAGAGACAAAATCTATTTGCACTACTTTCAGGATTCCTGCTTGTTTGCAATTTTGTTCCTTTGCACAGTCATATGTTCTCGTGACTGTTTTCTATCATCATGGTATTAACGAACAGTCGGATAAACATTTTAACACGAGAGCGACCGAATGTCGGTATTAATGGAAAATAACGTCCCGGTGTCCCGATGTTCGCTATAAGCATTTATTTTTCTTTGCTTCGACGTTAATAATTCTTTGTTTTTTTTTAATAACACGTTATGAAAAACTGATTTTACGTTAGCAAATATGTAATATCGGTAGATTAACATATCTTACGGTACCCATAAACTAGGCGATATTATAGAAAACCGAATTGATCAATATGTTCTGATTCTTTCGAAACTCATGGAACATACCACAAAAAGAAATATTGCTACCAAATATGACTACTTTTGCCACTGATAAAAAGATAATTAGGAAAGTAACGAGATTACTCGACTCTAATAGACAGTGAATTGGTCGTGATAGAATGTAATCGAGCCTTTTAACTTCTGTTTACCCTTTACCCTTTTGAGTCAGAGAACGCCGGCCAACTAGGCACCGTGCTTCCGTCTATCTACGTAGATTTTGTATTTTACGATGGTTTAACCAAATGACCGGGTAACAAATCATACTTATTATAAAACTAGGAATATAATATTTCTATCCATCCCCGTGCAAGTGCTTGTACAGTTTTGTCATCTTCGGATAAATCAGTAGTCGACATTATTTAACTCAGTATATATGTTTATTATGAATATTGTTACGAACGAGCAATACATCGATATAAACTGTATACACAAAAAGTATGTTAAGGAACGTGTGTCAAGTTTATTTTCGCCTGGGGCCATATTAACATTAATCATAACGAATCCACTAGTCGAAAGTGAATACTTCGAATTCCGTATCCAGCGCGAAACCAAAGGTGTGTTGTTAGTCGTTACCTATGTGTGGTACGTACCGGTCATTATTCATCCGTAATCACCGTACGTACGAAAATGGAGAGAATACTTCCTTGGCGCAAAATATGGTCTTCGATGCTTTCGACTAACCGAACAAAAACGGCCAACTAATATAATACACGGAGAGCGTTGCATCGTCTTAAAAAATGTAAGGTTACAGGCTAATGTGGCCTTGGGTAAAGGTCTGGGAATAACTGAACGCAATCCATTCGAGTAACAAAGAGTAGTGTTGAAGGGTCTGCTAAGTTACATACCAGGCACTCTGTGTCTCGGAACTAATGACAGTTGTCAGATCAATGACAGTGACGTCGGGTGGGCAAATGTTAGTGTTTGCTATAGCATATAACTGGGTGTTTAATAAGGTGAGTCCAGCAATAAACCTGTTAGGCCTATACATCATTTGGTACAGAGATGCGCAGTAGGCAGCAGTGAACTGCGTATCTGCAGCTTGCATACAGTTATCGTTGGACAAATGGACCTATTCCGCAGTGGAAGCTGTAGCGAGTGATCTGAAACATGAAAGGATATAAACAGAAATAAAAAACTTCTCGTTTTTTTTTAATTGTAAACTATCCTCATGTCCTCTGAACAAATTCTCGATCATTTGTAAATTAATTCATCAGATACGCCAAGAAACATACGTACGGATGAAATTCATATATTCCCCATATATGACATCAACAAGCTATACGTATTAATCGTTTGTGCGTTGGGAAACAACTATCAACTTTGATTTTTTTTTAGAAACAGTTACTAATATTTATTTATTATTCTGTGTGTTCATTGAGAATAAAGACTACAGTATGTTCGTCAAGAAAATCAGACAAACTGACAATAAAAACGAAGAAAATTGAAAAATTGAAACTGATTTAAATTAAAAAACCAAACTAACGCTGTTGTTGATAAAGTACTATCGTGTGAAGTTACATTATTAAACTAATGAAATTAGAAAAGAAATGATTAACTAGTGTTTAGTACTTTAACTTTTATTTTATTTAAGTTTGGAACCTCGTACACTGATTTTTCTCGTTCCCTACACCAAGAAAACTTTGGTTATCGCTTGAAGGAAGCGTGTACAGGATCTGAGGTCGACGTCAATGATCAGAAGAGAGTAGATGGACAACCGACAGCAACCTATGTCGCAGAAAACAGGTCACTGTACACGTACGCTGGTAGGTTCTGTACGAATGATAAGGCATGGCTATGTTAAAGTTGGACCGTTTTATGTACCACTATTATGGGAATTAGAAAAGTGCTCGCAGTTTCGGACGCTGTTTCTTCGTTCCGCAGGCTAACCACATTCACCTCCGAGGAAGGTAAGCTACAGCTTTTCTCCAACACGAAAAACATAGGCCTACTAATTACGACCGAACACAGGAATAAAAAAGAACAAGAGTGTGTTATTTTAAAATATTGAACGCAAACGATAAGGAAAACGCTTAGGCCCTAAAACACAAATTCAAAGTGCCGAAACAAGATATGCACAGGGTTTTGCGGAGCCCTTCTCATATAAATCGTGTTCTGTGTCCGCCAGAGCGCCGTCTATTTATTACCTTTTAACTCACTAACAATTCAACATATAAAAGAAAAAATTACGAAAAATTAGTGCATAACTTTGAACACATTGCGGAAATGTATGTCACTGTTGGATTTTCAAGAATACTGAAACCGTATAGGCCTAAAAGAATTTAAAATATATGTGAGGGTCTATTGTGAAAACAAGAGTAATACATGACGTGATAGTAGCAGTAGATGGAGTGTTATTTGGTGAAACTGGAATACAAACGTGAGCGAAAATTCGACGAACTACAACTGGCGATCCTATATAAAATGCCAACGAACTGAATTACTCTCTGAATGCTTTAATAGTAATTATCTAATTGTGAATGAAAACGCTGAGTGGGTTGTAATATAAACGAACAGGCAGGAAGAAAGTTACAGCAGAAGCAGACGCGTATACGTATACAATGTAGGCTACATACCATATCTGAATACACAATCTGCTTAACGAGAGAGACAGAGAGAGAAGAAAGAGTTGGCGATAAATATAGACGGGCAATGAGACTTCGACGCTGGCCCGAGATCAAGGTTTCGCTAGGGCGCAACCAATGTTTGAAGCAAACGCGACCAGGTAGACCCATCATAAACACAAAACTTGCAGCACTTTCTTCTTCCGCACGTCCGTTCATCAATCCGCCGACGCCGCTCTGTGTAGGCTACGACGACGAGGTGTTTCAGAGCGCGTGAACGTTACCAAAATAGCACAGCGGCTCTCCCAAAATAACTGTCATTGAGTTATTTCGGGCGCGCGTGTGCGGAATTCGCTCTGACCCAAAATATTGTTAGGTCCAGGCTCCGGTCATCTCGTCCGGCGACCGAGCGCTCGTCGTCGCTAACATAACACGCATCTTTATTATTTTCTCGCATGCTAATGTAAACAGAGTTATCACTTTTATATCGGCTGCACTTAAGCGTAAAAAAAAGGTTTCACCGTAGTCGGAAGTATGACGCATCAGAACGACCTTCGTGCGAGCGCGCGCTGAGCAGAATGGTATCGCCCCGCGGTCGCCCTGGGCTGTTGTCCAAATAGCATCACCGTTCGCTGCGTCCCGTCAGCCGGTGCTGCTATAACCCTTGCCTGCTGTAGCCTACTTGTACAACACATTAACTTCACCACCCCTTGACATTATGTTCAAATTGTTTAGAAAAAATTTCAAAAATCTCCCTACATAAACACGTGCACGCCCTCAGGCTTGTGTACTTTGAGCGGATGGAATCGTTCGTGAAAGTAAATGTTTATGATTTTGCCAAAGTAGATCTCATCAAATTACCGTAAATTCGTTTTACCAATTCTTTTTATTTTGTTTTACTAAACATGTACAACGAACCGTAAAGAACGCGCGTTCACAAACGATTAACAACTCTCACACGTCGTTCTTCTTTGTACGATTATTCGCCTTTGGGACTTTGGGGCAGTTCAACAAATAACGACCCGGTTCGAAATTCGCCAGCAAACCAATGCAATAACTTTTTACAAATAATTTTGTAATTCATCGTCGATCAAAATGCGCGCTAACATTCATTCCTATTCACGTAAACAAAATTCCCAATTTCTACCGTATTAACGGAATATCGGGCACAGACGATTAGTGACGCCTGAACGCAATGTTTAATACTATAAGACTCAACATGGTACAGCGTATAACTACCGGAATTCAAAGCGTTGAGTTTCCGAATCCTTTTCTAGGCGAACTATTTCAATTTCATGTAGCCATATTTTAAGCTAAACTGGCGGGCACATGTATACCAAAGGACTAGGCTATACTTCCTGACCTACACTGGTCTCCAGAAAAGGTAAACCGTTAACTTAATTTTAAAAATTACTATTATGGGCTTCATACATTTGCAGCAGTAACTGAACTATATATTGTTAACTTAAAAAAAAAAACGAACTGTCCACGTACACAAACTGTTTACAACGCTAAGGGTACGAACCGTACATATATGCCGACGACATTGGGGGGGGGGGGCAAAGAAGTCGAAGAAGGAAACAGATCTTCTAACCATCAGCAAAACTTTGCTGGATCACTGAAGAATGACACAACAACAATACGTCTGAGTTTTTACGAAGAGCTGTTCCGGTCTATGGACTACAGGAGAATAAGAACTGGGGGATTTCAAACTACACTATAGGCTATAACAAACGAGTGAATATGAGTCATCACCTTCAGGGGACAGCTCATGATAACCGAAATGAGTGGCAATGGATTACACCAGAAAAAAAGAAGAAAACATGGAAGACACCTAGAAGCAGCCGGAATCTAGACGCGAAACCTATAATAGACTACATATCTCGCGCGTAGGTGAATATTTATATTTTACTTTGCATTTTATTTACAGCATTATTTATTTCCCTTTTTTGTGAAACCATTTTTATTATGTTACACACATTAAGATACGCGGAAACTTTCTTACCTCATCAAAGTAAAAGTGAAAAATTCACAAAATATGTACAGCAACATACTCGCTTGCAAAAGACAAATGTGGAAATAAAAGCTTGATTATAATACCGTAAACAAGAATTAAAAATAATATATGAAAAACGAAACACTGATGCAAAGATGATATCAAAATTTAGACTATTTTTACCATTTTTACTAGTGATAATATTTTTTACTACACTGAACATTTCAAAAAAGCCTTTGATTTTTAAGTTTTGAAACAATTTCTCATAGTTTTTTTGTTTTTACTAAACGATAAACGTTTTCAAGAAGAATCTACTGCAATCCTACACAACACTACCATGAACAACTTTAAGTAACAGAGATTGGACACATGCTTCCTCAACTCGGCACCTGTCCGCAGAATACTGTGATTAAACCTACTATCTAAGCCGACATAATCGGCAATCGCTCCCTTAAATTATTTACTAGATACAGGTGCAACACAGTGGGGACTACAAGGTGAAGGTAAAACCACTAAGGGAGGATACACAGCCTCTCGATCTGGCAGGGCAGGTGCAGTACGTCAAAAGACCTCGTGAGCAATCGAAACGAACAGGCGCAAATAACTTTATGAACTACATACAATTAAACACAATTTTCCTAATAGGCACTAACGAGATATTCATTTGTTAGTCTCCAAATAGTAGTTTAGCCAGATTAAAGTCGCTTCTCTCAATTTTTCGACCAGCTTACAAAATCGTATAAAATACCTGAGTAAGCGTTTTATCTAAAATAAGAAGATATTAAATTTGAACGTAGGTGTGCAGGAAGTAACAAGTGATGGGCGATAATGTAAAGGAGTGAGGAACGGAAGCTTGTGTCGGTAGATCATACATGACGACACGCAAATGTAAACTGTATGCGAGGAAAGCAACTGGGTAACATGCACTTACTTCGGCAGAAACAACACACTCAGCGATTTACAGAGGACTGAAGAAGCAGAGGCCTTCAGACTGATTAACTGATCTTCCAACAGCATTAACTATTGGTAATTAAGGAAGTGCTATGGCTTCTCTCTTCACACTGTACTGTCGTTTCCAACACAATTGCTCCTTGCTAGCAGATTGTAAATAACAAAAACAAAGAGATAAAAAATTTAAACAAATTGACGCAAGCAGTAACCGCTGTAAAGTCAAGTAAAGAACCAAAATGTCGTAAAAGAGTTAATAGTTAAACGGTAACGTTATAACTTAACAGTAATAAATCCCGACCTTCTAATTGGTAACACTTCTTCATCTCGCATGGTTTTAAAAATTACTATAATCACAGATCGGTATAACGTTTTCCGATGTCCAATCTCCATCTCGATGGCGTATAAGTGATCCTCAGTGCCCTTCTCCTTCAAATCCTCGTCTACGGCCTCTCTCCAGCTTGCCTTGATCTTTCTGGTTTGAATTTCAACTCAGACTTGTTCGGGAGTCTGTGTCGGTCATTCATCGGATGTCTCCACATTAAATCAACTGTTCATTTCTAATACTCTACGACTGAATGAGTGATTTCCGTAATTTTTCTTACCGGGCATTTCTCACCGTTTCTCTTCACCTGAACCTACTGCCTGTCTATTTTATCTTTCAATGCCATATCTTCGAACTGTATGTTGCTGTTTTGTACTCTTTACTATTGAATTATATATTTCCTTTTATTTTTTTATGATGTTACTATCTTGTAAATTACAGCAACGATTTAAAATTAACAAGATTTAAACACTATTTCATTCTTGCTCTGCCGACTGTCATTAAAACTGACACGATATCAACACAGTTCAAGCTTCTTAGCAATCTAACCTTCCTGGCGATCCGTAATTTCAGCTTTATGTTTGTAACAGAAAAACGTCGGTTTATACCACTGTTTAGATAACGAAAAAAATATTACGTGTAGATAAGATGGATTTAAAATTCTGAATTAAACGTTACGTCAAACATAATTAAAAATTCAGTTGTCACTGTCAATAAATACTGACATTTTACGGTGATTAAAAAGTGAATTAAAACGGACGGCCCAAGAATTTTCGTTCAGTACGTTGGTCGAATACATTAGCAAAATTAGAAGCACTGAATGTGTGTACGGAAAACTGTGCCGGGCTCATATGCATACTATGATTACCGCACGCAGCCCCAACATGCGAACGCGTCATACCGAATGCGGACGTGACACGCGAATGCGTTCAAAAGTCCGTTATCACCTTGACAGTAAAAAAAATTCTTCGTTTTCATAAGTGAGTGGTGTGACGTGGTTTGTCATTAATAAACACCGAACAACAAAACAAATCCAAAACGAACGCGCGACGCCACATCCTGTTTTAGTTACCACTACGAAACGGTTGCCAACAATTTTATCGGCAAAGTAAATTTAAAACAAATAATGTAAGCGCTATTCTGGAACAGTGTTTACAGCCGATCGTAACCACAGTGTAAAACAACCGCTGTGATGTTACTCATTGATACTAAACGTTTCGGAATGGCGGGTCACAAAGCAAACCCTAACATATCTAGACTGCAAGCGACTTCCTGTCGGTTTAATAAACAATCTCACTATTAAAAGACATAATGAAACACAAGACTGCGGAATAACCAGCAGCAGGCAAATGGCTGTTGCACGTAATGTCAGAACATTTACGGTGTGGCAGACCTGTGGAATAATTACAAGAGCAGTAACGACATGGGACCGACGGGAAACGCAAATCTGTTTTTTATATCATAATGCTGTATATACACTACTGTATGCCTCAGAATGCTGCATATACACTATTGTATGCCTCAGAATGCTGTATATACACTATTGTATGCCTCAGAATGCTGTATATAAACTACTGTATGCCTCAGAATGCTGTATATACACTGCTGTATGCCTCAGAATGCTGTATATACACTACTCTATGCCTCAGAATGCTAGACACCAAATTACGAAAGGGCGCTGTGGGAGTACACATGAAGTGTCTTGAAGCAAGAAGACGTGTTTCAATACAGCACAGAAGGCGTAATAGTAGCAGCATTTGAAGCTGAATAGTTTGAAAAACAGCTCGCTCTTTGAAACCAGATTAGAGGAACCACGTGTTAGAGGTGGCTTCAGATATTATTACTAAAACAAACGTTGTAATAGAGAAGGACGCGGTTGGACAGGGTCGCCTAACCAGGAAAAACAACAACGACGACCGATATTCCGTTACCGCACATCTCAATAAGGAACGTATAAGGGCATAGAACAGGCATCGCACAACCCGCTCTTCTGTACATTAGGCGTCCAAACTGATAGAATATCAGAATCCCTATGACATATATACTCGCATATATATCACAGTTACTGGACCAGCACTCAAAATTGATAACAGGATCAGGAAACAATTAAATTCAATTCGCAAAACTGGTGAAAATGTACTAATAAAATGCAAGGAATAAACCTTCGTAAGATGGGAGAAGATACGGGTCCTCGAGACCGTGGTGGAACATTCAAGGAAATAGTGTGAATTAAGAAAGCAATAACTACTTAACTGATCCAAATCATTGAGACTGCAGTACGATTAAGAAGAACAAAGATTACGATAAAGCGCGGTTTCGTAAGAGGATGGAAGCCAGTCGTCTGTCGCCTTGGAAATGTAGCGTCGCGCCCGCTCATAAACCACGTGACGTAACCAATTTCGTATAAAAATTAGGATAGGACTGCCACTATTCATTGAACTATTAGTGTCAAGGCTGACTCCACACACACACACACACACGCGCGCGCGCAGACACGAAAACACCATCAATATGGGCTGAAATGACATCAACAATCGTTTTACGGTTATTATGTTCAAAGCAGAACAGTTATAAACGACCGCTCGTCGAGATTTATTCGTTAGTCTGGCGAATCGGGGGGGACAGCAAGTTTGTTGCCTGCCACAAACTTATACTAAATATAAAGTCTGTTGCTACACGCGTCCGAATGTGTCTTCGCTGGCAATATTAACGTGAGGCTACTGATTACCGTGAATATGTAACGAGCGATATTAAACACCACTTTATTACTTATAATACAAAGACTGATACTGGCCATACTGGCTGAACATCGGTGGAACATTTACGACACACAGTGTTAGTAATAAATACAAGGCACCGAAGTATGGTCAATGATAGAAAACGATAGATGGTCTATTTTGAAAGCACGTCAAGACAACCTCATCAAAGTTCTGATATACCATGCAGAATGATGACCAGGGGTTGCGAAGGGGAGGGCTTAGTCCGTCACCCACGTCCCGCGCTTCTTGTAGAGCTCCCGCCGCAGGGACTGTGAGGTCATTCGGTACTTTAGATGTGCCCTGCTACACGAGAGTTACGTAATTGAGAGTAGTAAACGAAATCGTCATATTGACAGAAAAAAAACATCTTAAAAAAAAACCAAAAAGAGCCGCCATTTATATGGTTATCCAAACAAGCCTTAGTGTGGAATTCCTCGGACGGACAAACTAGGGGGGGGGGCAAGAATTGAATCTTGAGTGAAAGAATTCGAAGGCCCGTTAAGTTAAACGAACACACAAGAAAGAAAATGATCAAGATTTTGTTTAAGTAGCGCCGTAATTATTTTTTTCTTTCTATACGCTTGTTCACTAGATTTTGGTATACTCCATCGATTTCTCTATGTTTTCGTTATGTGTGATCATTTCTACACATTACATGATACAGTGATTCTTATCGTCAGATAAATTCAAGATCCTTTTTCTTGTTTTATGCTGGCATTTTATGATGTCCTTCGTCGCCGTACATATAAATTTCTTCCAAACTTCCTTTAAAAGTTTCAATTTTACTGTTTTGATATACTTATGATATAATTCACAGGACACTGATCATAGTGCAGAACTGGTTTTTTTTCCGACTAATGTTTCTATTAGGCTCTTATTCATAGTTTAGATTCACTCGTGATTAGTTTTAAAATTTAAATATGGAAACTCAACCATTCCGGGTTTCCTCCTGGCACATCGAGTCAGCTACCTGAACTACCGAAGAGATTACACAAGTACGATTTCCAGAAAACGGATGTTAAATATTTTCTGTCATTATCGTAATCATCGTCATCAATTCCAAGTTAGTCTGCTACAACAAAGCTGACGTGAATGCGCCTTTTTTTTTCTTGTTTTATCTCTGCTCATTATGACGGGAACGACACGCCGTGTGAACTCGCGTCGCATTGTTACAGCTACAGCTACAATGACATAAATTATGTAGCTTACAGCCGGCCGTGCTGTGTTCAGTGCACGCGGAATTAAAACGCTGTCGACCTTGTACCGAAATTACAGCACCACCATGTCTCCTACCACATAATAATATGTCTTAATAGCATGTCCAACTTTCTGTTCATCAACAATTCTGGATAACCCAATTACCGAGGTGTGAATATTTCATACAGCGATCGCTATTTTATCACTGTGTTCTTTCTCCAAAACGTAAAATTTATATCACTTGACTCTACCTAAAAGTAGTCGACTTTATTATACCTTTTTTTAATCACTACCCGTAACCAGAGAATCAACAATCCGAAGATCTGTTTTGAACTCACGTGTACCACATACCCGGCCCACAGCGCTCGTCACACAAGTTGGCTATTATCTTCTGTATTACTTAGTCTTACGAGAGAAGCGTGACTGTCCAACATCACGATTTAATCAAAAATAAAATAAAAAAAAAAGACTACTTTGTAGTTCAACGCACGTTTCGTTTTCACTGACGAAGTCTCAGATCATACACTGAGGATATTAGATTATAGAATTCGCGAAAGAGTTAAAAACATTATGAAACGGCGAAAGACAACAAATCGGATAACATGTTGCCTGCAGGTATCACAGAATCCAAGCCTCACGGAATTATAATCAAACACACCAATGATTGTTGGCAACAATCGCATTTTTGCGTTAATGCTGATTTTTCTTCTTTATAATCTCCCTTTTTCGCAGCAGTTGTTAGCTCTCCGCATTATACGTTACGTCACGCACTGTAATAAAAACAAAGCTAACCTTACACAGAAGTTATTATTTCCAAAACAATATCTTTTACCAGTTATTACTCTTTCGTTAAATATATGCTGTTTGTAGTAACTACACTTTATTGCAACTGCGTTATTTTGAAGCATTATCGGAGTGTATGCGTCTGTGAAATTTTTCGACAATTTGCTAGAACTGATGGAATGCTATCTATCTCTGGCACAGAACGTGCCCATCTACTCTACGTCGCTGTGAGTGGGCATTTTTGGTCGCATAGGTGTCTCTTTGCTCGGACATTCCGTTTTCTACTCTTTGTATCGACTGTAAATGATCAAAAACCAATGTGAATAGCAAACCAGATACGTGCTTTTACTTCTTTTCTATTTTTGGTTCACGTAGTTCTTATTCTTCACGTAGTAATTATATCGTCAACATACAGTATCATCGTTCCTTACCTCGATCAGTAAATTGCAAGTCTTACCGCCAACACCTATTTGAAATTAAATGTCTTCTATCTGTTCTCACCTAGTCTTCGCATCAGCGGGTTCCAAAGGTTCTGAGAAACAAGTGAGAAATACAATGAGAAATGTTTCCGAATATGACAGTAGTTTTTTAATACCGTAATTGTTTTTATTCACTGCAACGCGTTTAGTAACGTTCATACCCTGAACGCGGAATATCGTAAACAAATTCCGACCAGGACGACAACACAATTATTAATATTCAGCGAGACTGGTAATAATAAGAAACGATCAAAATCACCGGGTGTTGACAATGCACTTGTTGTTGTTTCCCGGTCGCTGTATATTGGTTTTGCAAAAGGCAAGCAGGAAACCCCGGGACGAGTATTATTCTATAAGACGTGAACAAATAATAAAAAGGGCATACTCGACGAATCCAGGACGGTCGTTTTCTTTGTAATCCCATGCGAACGAAGACGAACGCGTTCTATCGCCTTCTCTTTCCTTCTACACTTTACAGATACGCTTAGTAAAAGAGGGGGGGGGCAGGAAGTAATGGATCCATGAGTCCATATGGATGCGTACTTATGAAATGCAATATTCGTCCGAATATCGTAGAACACAACTTCAACAAGCGTTATCCAATTTAAATTTAACTCCACTAGCGTCTTGTCACACACATCGATGTGTAGGCTATACACTGCGAAATTTTATTTACTTTTTTTTTAATCCAAAGCTTTCCTTCCGTAAGTGAAGACAAAAAAAAATATACGACAAAATAATTTTTTTTTTTTTTTATAATTTACGCATGAAACTTAGTGTCGAATGTCAAAAATAAAATGGACTGAAAGATCACTATGGGCATGTTTAAAAGGATCACTTTTAGTTAAAAAAGGCTATAAAAAAAGGAATTTAGTTGATCAGAAAATATTATGAAGCAAACGTTTTGTATAACAAAACGAATATCGCAGGGCTGGTACAAGGGAAAATACCGCAGCCGGGGAACTGTAATCATATTTGATCATATGGTGGGTAAATCATACGAAGAAATTAAAAATTGAAGGGCTGAATCCGGGTAAAGACTTGGCTGCAGGACCGCCGCTGAAACCTGCCGCGAAAAATTTACTAAGAAGCGATTCCACCTGGTCAATTCCATAGGTTACGCGCTTGTTTCAGGGATCACAATATTACTGGTTTTATCTCCGAAAGTTACACTGAGCACATATTTACGCTACATAAAGATACTAATAACCAGCGCGGTAAGCTATTCTGAGTTAGTGTACAATTTTATTTGGCTGTCCGCGTTGAAAGCTGTAAGTTCAAAACGCGGTCTAAAATTTACTACACCAATGGACACGTTTTTGCAATACAGTACGCGCACAGAACACCGACCTGAATATTTATTTATTGGATGCTGGAAGAAGTAGCGCGCACTACAAGCGACACATAATTACTTAAATTAATTTGTGTTACATTTTGTGGTAGCCGGCGACGCCGGTTTGGCAGATTTACACATACGCAGCACTCTCTTACCTTTGCAATAACATTAAATTATCTCCGTCGCAGCAGTACAACTCTGTGGTAATAACAAACATACTTCCCTGCTACTGCTTCGTATTACGACGTCAACAAATTATTGGAATTTATCCCATCGTATACGAATATACCCTTCAGCTTCTTTCCATCGCTATTCAGTTAACTACGCGGGGGGGGGCTACCAAATTCCAAAAACAAAATAATAAACGAATCTCGTATTATACACACACAAATAAATACAACTATTATGTACATAACAAATAATTGTTTCAGAAATCAAAAAAGAATTTAATTTAGGCTAGGAGAGATGGCTGGCACTGGCAGTCACGAAGACAGCTATGTAGAGTGGAGACCAAGAAGCGTTAAGGAGGACCATTTCCGAGATGGTAGGATTATCTGGTTACAATAGACACTGGACAATAGAGGACTGGGGACAATAGAAGCCACTGGAGAAAAACTAGCCGGTATCGTTCAGCAATGGCCGATGATGCCAATGGAAAGCGTATATTGTGAACAGAATCGGAAAATTAATGTTTTAATTTTTTTCAGCACTAAAAATGAGTCATAAATCATTAATCATTTACTGAAGCAATAAATCATGTTGTTTTAACAGAACATAATTCGATTTTGGATTATCAACTTAATAGACAGATTTGAATAGAACGGTACACGATTCAATTCTATTAGTTAATACAATGTTTTTGATTTACTACTTTCTTATAAAACATTTATTTTATAAAGTTTTGTTACTTATTATTATCAAATGAAAGAATGAACGTAACAACTAAATAACTAAAGATACATGTCGGACAGACTGTTTTCTGTACAGGTTTTTCAGAAATTATTACCGTATAGGCTATGACTGTGGGCACAAGAATTGTATCAAACACACAGTTGATCCTATCGAACGTTTTACTATCAAATAAAAAAAAAGAACGTGAAAACTATTACTGAGAAATAAGTAAAGTAACAATGTCGGACCAACTGTTTTGTGTACGCTACAGGTTTTTCGTAACTGAATATGACTGTGGTCATAAGAAATTTATTAAACTCTCATTTAATGTTATCGAAAGACGTTAAATCATGAACGTTCGGTAAATGATTGAAGAATAGTTAATTTTCTATGAGTGGAACCGCTCTAATTCGTTCGCAGTAAGTCGGTGATAGCACGATGGCGCTAGTTTTTATCGTATGGTTTTTCTTCCCTAAGAAAATCAGCGACGACTGTTGTATAACAATGTATACAGTCGTTTTATGCCAGCAATTGATTTGATGTTGATCGGCATTAGTGAGCTGTATCAGAAACCACCAGCTGATACTGGTGGTGGTATTCGTTACTGTGAACAGCAAACAAAATGAACTCCTTATAGACGCAGAGTCACATGTCTCGTTCGGACTATTATTAATCGATTCGAAGTCTCCTTTATCTATATTTACGAAATATGTCCCTGGACACCGAAGCGGGTGTGTGGTCATCCATCCAAGTTTTGCTATGTGATGCTTTACAAGAGGAGCCACGATGATTTAACCACTGGGTTATTACTATCAATATTCTTACAATGTATAGATTGTTGTAGATTCACCTACGCGTTAACAAGCGTACAGGGCGGACGCGACGGCCGGGGGCAAATACCTGACGAGGCCGTCCGTCGCCGCCGATGAATCTTCCTGGCGGCCTTGCCTTGCCTTGCCTGCCGACTGCTGCTAGGCCAAACCATTATTTTTATTTATCGTACCCATCGACGAAAGTGGCACAGCTCACTTTCTTCTTCTGCACTGGGCCTTCTGTACGCGTTCCGATTTCACAACGACCGAATGCTAACCAATTCGCTATAAACCGACAGATTTATTAAGAAGATTAACTGTTATTCGTGCGAGTTCCCTGTTCATCCGTACTCCAAGTCGTTTACTGTCTAAAGCGGATGAGTCCCAAACGTTCTGTTTTCCAGCACCTCCTTAAAAACTGCCTAAAATACTAATAAACTGCCTAAGCAAACCAATAAAGTTGTACAATTAACGGCAATAGGTTAACAAAACGGATCTTCAAATATCTGTGGGGAAAGAAGTCAACATCAAGTTGGATTAAAGAAGTCAAAAAGGATTTAAAAAAATATAATATAAATGCAGAAGAAGCAACTGAAAGAGACGTTTTTCGGCCAAAACTGTTAAAAATGGAAGGAGTCCAGGGTAGGAGACAGAAAAACGCAGGTTCAAAGTGGACTGAAGACAGGAAGAAGAGACATAGTGAAAAGATGAAAGAATATTGGAGAAAAAGAAAAGAACAAGGAATAAAGATTTGAAATTGGCATGTCCTCAGATGGCCGATGCAAATAGAAAAAAAACTGTACAATTAATACAGATATTAAAAACTAAAATCGCGAGCAAGTTCTTACAATAAAACAAAATCAAATAAACGCACACAAAAAATCAAAATAAAACGTGAAGATCTGGTGTACTGTGTTTAATGTGCCGATTCACTGCTAAGTGCAACCCGAATTCTTTACAGGGTCAAAAAAAATATATAATTTCTCTTCATGTACAAAATGTACATCCGTCCAGTTTCCGCTTACACACCACAGAAGTTACATCCGCGTAGTTCTATTTTACATGTACGGTAACAACGGCGCAAAGGGAGACAAAGATTGCTGAGCGAATATAATACTGAAACCGCAGCCAGACAAAAGTGTACTAAAAATATGTTAAACAATATTGTAAACGAACACTAAACTGCTAACTATTACAAACAGTTAATCTGTGGAGGAAAAACTTATCATACGAAGAAGTACGAACCCTTAAAAGTGCTGATGAATAAGAAAAAAAAACGAAAACTGGTTTACATTTTTTTTCTACCGGTCAGCGTTGTCTCTTCGATACATTTCGATTCAGTATAGAAGACTATCTACCGCCTCCTCCCTACAAATTAATACTGTATACGCAATGTTTTAATCTCATACTTTTTTCAGTTCACAAATCTGTGGTACGCCTTCTTAAAACCAAGGAATGACTATAGGCCCTACCAACTTTTACGCGAGTGCGCGTGCACTCATAAGGGCATTCACGATTTATTTAATTCCAACAGATTTCCTCCTGTCTTCGGGAATGTAAACTCGCCAACAACGCGATACGCTTTTAACAACAGTATAAGATTCTACAATGTCGACATTCCTCTCTTGCTCGCAAGTATAAGAGTAGGCTATGCTTACGCCGATTATCGCGCTATCACAAAAGTAATGTTATAATAAATAAGTGAACACTGGACGGGCCGAGTAATAGATCGACTTATAATGTAAAACACACTTAAAACGCCGGACGTTTAAATAAATATTCCTTACGCACGCGAACATATTTTAATTGACCGCTAAAATAATTACACTAATATTTTACTAACAATTAATTTTTATTTGTGCTGGGTAATTATTTGGCTAGGTTTTCCATTAACTATTAATACCGGAGGCAAGTGCCCGCGTGCCCTTACCTTACAGATATAATTACGCTTACCAGGGAACTACGCAGTTCGCACGTGAAATAAGTATCAACGCTACGCTGTCTTCTTCAGGTAATGAAAGTTTATCGTCATTTCTGTTCTCCCTCTAAAAAGTACGGAACTTTTTAATTTTAATGTGAATATGTTCACAATCTCACATAAAAAAAATTATTTTATTTAAAACAAAATCTACATTTTTATTTTGCTACGACACCAGGATAATCTGCAACAAAATTTCAACAATATAAGTTACAATGGCTTGCCTTCAAATTCACCATAAAATTATACAACGAAACTTGCAAATTATATTAGTACAACTTACTTCGTTCTTAATCTTAAAACATTTTTCACTTTGTAAAAATAAAACCGCAACACAATACAAATAAACACTTACTACTTTTTAATTCATTTTGTATTGTCTACCCTGAAACAATAACAGTATTACTGTCCAACGACGTAGGCTTTAAGAAAATATCTGCCGTCCACGCGAGCCAAATGCTCCGTTTTACGCAATCGCGTAACAAAATTCTATATTTGGTCGCGAGGTAAAAATACGATTAATCGCAGTGTGTTAACCGAGTTTAATTAATCGATACATGCTTGCAGTAATGCGTCGGCGACGCGGGGCAATACTTGCGCGGGGACGATCCAACAACAAACAAATCGTGAACGAAAAATGTACAGAATTTCCAACGTCATTTCATTACAGACTTCTGAGAAGCGCGTATTTCGGGCGCAGGTGTTGCGCCAACGGGGAGTTACAGCCCTTAAAAATAACCCAACAGATAAAAATAACAAACCTCATTGCGTAATTTGTGTAAAAATGAAAATCAATGAAAACGCAAAGTATTATGTAACATAAATTCACGAACCAAGAGGAAACCCTTTGTAACCTAATGTAATGGGCTAAGAACGCTAATATATACGGTTAATAAACATTCGTACAATGTTAGTTTCTTTCTACACAACGATTTAACCGGAAAATCATATTTACCTTCCACGTTGTTAATTTTTCTTCATGTTTTTTGGCAAGTGTTTACCATGTAACATTTCTCTTTGTATGTCATACGCGTTTTTAGCCCGTAATTTCTTACCTTTCACTGTGAATTCATACAGAAACGGCAAAATATGTTATAAAATTATCAAACTCAATTTCTTTGATCAAGAACGAGAACGTTCCATTGTCACCAGACTGGGCTCCTTTGAACGAGAATCTTATGTTCTCCATTATCACTCGGTCACTATATAAAAATGACTTAAGGCCCACAAAACGTTCTGCGAGCAGGAAGTAGGCGGCAAGAACCAACGCAACGAAACTCTAAACGGCGACAAAAATGCGGAGTAGTGGCCGCCTGTATAACTCATCGCCAGTCAGTTAATTATGACACGCCGTTCCCCCACCTGAGAATTAATTAAGTCGCGAAACGCTGTTAACTGAACTTGCATACACCCTAACTCGGCCAAAACTCGCGTAAGGTTACTTGAACACGTTTCCAAGAAACCAATTTCCATAAAATGCTACAATAAATTACATAGCGCGTCGGAGAGCGGTTTATGGGTTATTCGCGTGCGAAACGACAGCAGAAAATTAATAATAAAATAGTAGAGAGAGAGAGAGAGAGGGGGGGCGAACACGGGGGGTTCAATCAATCGCAGCGAACGTCTCTAACTATAAGGCTCCGCCAGAGCTCTCTCACACTACATATTAGATTTGTCCGGGAAATTATAATGTAGTAAATTCTGGCCGGGTTTGGTGACCTGTTGAATGGTCGTGAAAAGTATTGCGCACAAGTTTCCAGCCCCGTTATTACGTTAACATGTTTATTCACGGATAATAACAGGGGGTGGCGGCTGTCACTTCACGGCCACGTAGCCAGTGTGTTCCAAACGTTTTTGTTTCGCTGTTGAAGTCAACCACACACGACCCCGCTCGCTGTACCATTAAAACCCGTATTTCGCGGTCGCGTACTGTGAAGAAACGGCAATAATAATAATAAATTATTATTACTAATATGCGACTCACATCTCCGGAGCGTGATAATGGCACATACTCAACGTAATTTAGGCCTATATTAAATTGACAGTTGCAAATAAAATTGAAAAATATAATTAAAATATTAAACGTTAAGTACGTCAAGAAATTTTATTATTTTCACTTAACAGTCTACTTATAATATGACATTTAGTAATTTTGTGACACTGAATTATGGCTTGTGAGATAACACATTACTACGTATCTTAGTTTTGACTAGGGAACACAATATTATTTAAACACTGCACACATCTGTTTGTTAAATCGGAGGGTTGAAATTCCATAAGTATGCGCATTTCATTTGTGGGGAATTTACCGTCCACTGGTTAAGCTACAAACAATTAATGAAATTTAACTATACTCATCAGCAAGATAAATGAATACAAAAATACCATAGTAAATGTCTAACATGTACCGAATGAAAAGGGTGATCAATTATTATTAAATTGGTGTAAGCCTATTGTTATTTTGTATTAGTAAACAAAATTTTTTTTTTTAAGAGCTACGGATTTAAGATGTTACATTTTTCAAAGGAACAGTAAATCTAAACAACCCAGGAAAAAAGTGTAAAACCTCAAGAACTGAATTTCATTTTCATGTTTCAACGTCTAATGCAGTAACCTAATGAATTTAAATTATGTAGGCTATTCTAATTATCTCGGATACCTAAACTCAACTGCTTTTGAGTTACTGTACGCTGTTCATTCCTTTAACCTTGAACACGACAATAATTTATTTACCATTACACAGCTGCGGGAAAATTCCCTATGTTTGATAATCTGAACGATTTTATAATCCGAAGCACTCCCGGTTCCAATTAGTTCCGACTATCAAGGTTCTAGTACTGTACATACAGCACAAGTTACAGGACGTTTGTACCCAAGATTCTCATTTACCTGCACAACTGTTCCGAGGAGATCGAAATAATCATTTTCGTGGTTTCGCAGAGCAAGTTCTAAACCAGAATAAAATTACATTTTGATCGGAACGGATACCTGTCATTACTGTTCTTTGTTTTTTGATATCTGCACCCGCCATGAGGCACAGGTGTAATACACATTTACATGGACGTAATAGATGTAGGATCGTCTGGTAGAAAAATATCTGTTAGTGCAACAACAAAAAATCTTAACGAATGCGAAATACATCAAATTTCGTAATACATAAGTTCGGTCTATTGCTAATAAACAGTGCGTTAAGGTTTTCTGAAAATCGAATAATGTTAGACCTAACGTAAATTAAATTCACAATGTAAACACAGTTACAAAAATAAATATTCAAAATTACATTTCGAGCACGAACTTACGACTCATTTCGTCAACTGACTGTTTGCAATCTCGGCACTTCTTAACAGTGAATTTTTACGTATGAACTGTCTGGAGGAAAGGACAAGACGCGTACAACCAAGTCGCAGAAGTAGCCCCGTATTTATCACCTCTCCTCTGGCGACGAAATGTCCTTCCTCTCCATTAACTTAAATAAGGATAATGCGATGTTTAAACTGTATTACTTTACAAGGTCTACAACGTATTCTATCTACCCAAACTTTCTTCACTGACATTTGTAATCCTGTCATTGGGAGTGGTTACGGCACGTTGGAGTAAGAATAATAATCTCTGGACATTCCGGGTAGTGTGTGAATTCGTGTTAATTTCTTACGGAGTCGGACGTGTGGATGTGTATTTATGGTGTATTAATATCTTTGTTTCTGTAACTACTTAACATGATTTTGGCACTTCTCTCCTTCACATAACCATTCCTCACACGCGTATAGTTGAATTCCAACACACACACTTAATTCTAACGTATACAGGAAATTTCCCAATCGTTCCCAATTTTCTAATTCCGTATGCCACTTACCGTTTGTTTTAAATCAGAAAGATTACGAAGCGCATTTCGTGGGAAACCACTCCTTCTGTACGGTACACATTCCAAGCTATTATGTTATGACACGCGCCTCAAGAATGATCGTTCTCATGAGAAGTCATCGTGTGTGGATCCGATTTTTCTAAAATCGCACGTATCAATCAATCCGTTGGGACTCAGACGTTCAACTTTGCCAGTCTCTTGCATCAACGGAACGAACGAGGGGAGGGAGGGAGGGAGGGAGAGAGAATGTGTTTTCTCTTGGTCTAGCCACATGCTGTGTGTGTGTGTGGGGGGGGGGGGGGGACAATATAACACCGCTACCGCTGACGAAAGAACAAAGTTTTACAATTTATCGCGTAACTTAAAGTTTTAAAGTTGTGGCGGTGGTAGTGGTGGCGGCCGCTTGGATTTATGAACTACGCAAGTATTCACCAAGTTGGTTGGTTGGTTTCACCTTCTCGGAATGGACTTAAATCACGCACCCACACGGCTGTGCTGGAAAATATATGTATGCGAGTGCACATACTTTTGCCGAGACGGAAAATCTTGGCTGTACAACGCGTCATCGCATGCATTCCGTTTGAGACAAATGCGAATGTTAATTGCATGCACTATATGTGTCGCTTACGGTACACGAGGTGCACTGAGATTGACCAAATATATAAAACATTATTTCGCGACAATAGAATTTTGGTGAACAAAAACGGTGACTATAATAATTAGTAGTATTCGCAGATGGGGTAAGGACTTTTTGGACATCCAATTTCAATCCATCGATACGGATCATCCTAAACGTTCTACCCCCTCCCACTCACACTCTCTCACACACTTCCTTATCAGAGCCGTATTTTCAGCTTCTCCTTTTCTTCCTTTCGTCTACGTGTTGCCAATTCACAATTCTTGATCTAGTACTCTATGTTCCGCCATTCGTTGTACGTTCTCACAACAAATTAACTGTTTACTTTGGTGTCATCTGTGTTAATACTTTTCTTATGTACTAGTGTGTTAATTTTTATTCTGTACTTTCCAACGCCTCAAAAATCCGATTTTTTATTTTTGTTTTTTAAAGATCGCTCTTAGTTTTTTTTCTGTTATCCTTCCATGTTCATATTTTTAGGAACTGAAGCGTATTATACCATTTGGTATTATACTACATAGTTCTTTTTAAGTTAGCGTAGCGATTTTTTATCCACTAAAATACTCTTCATTTGGATAACAGTTTTGCTTTCCAGGCTGTTCCTTTCCTTGGTGTTGCAGTAATTTATAGTGTTCCCTCCCCGCGCACTGCCCAAGACGTGACAGGAACCAGCGACCTCTCTTAGTTGTAGGCCTACACAACAACTACTATTAGTCTAAGAGATAGAGACATAGAGGCCTTCTTTTTTTACTAGGCCGATGGGATAATTTTGTCGCAAAATGTTCTATGACCTATATCGATCGTAAATAACTGACGGCGGAAAGCGTTTCGGAAGATGAAAATGGGGGCAAGCAGTGAAAGTCGGAAAATTTCTAAGGTTTTTAAATCACTCGGTATATGGCTGAAAATTTACAAGTAAGCACCCAATGTCGTTCTTATGCCCCATGCAAAGTGGCGGAAACGGAAGTGGAGTATAGGCTAAATGGCCGGCGGAAAGCGTCAAGTCAAAGTTAGGACAATTTTGGGAAAACTTAAAGCACAAGGTATATGTCCGCCAATTTGTGTATGCAATGTTTATGAATGTATAAGTTTGTGTGCAAAAGGGCGGAAAAAAATTCGGTAGTTTTTCCTACGAAAATCTCAATCGAAAGTGCCTTGAGTGCTGCGCGTTTTTTCAACGATCGCGATTCCGTCTTATTAGTCCGCCAGCAAAAATATTCAGGATATGTCCGCCAGTGAAGATACGCGGTTACTGCACAACTCTTAGTCTATTTGCTAAGAAGCGGACACCATAATGTAAGATTATCGTCTTAAATATTGGGAAAATAAATAATAACCAGCTTTTGTATATGTCAAATGAATAATTTTTAATTCAAACATTGTATTTAACAATAATGGTAATTTATAATTTTTTTAAACGTCTTACATAATATGTTAATACATGTATTTATTTAACCTATGACATATATTTATAAACATATTTACAATATTCATATATTAACAATTAATTATCAAATGAATCCATTTCCCTATCACTACTTTCATACAAAACGTCCTCATCCTCGCTTATATCAATGTCATCATCAGACATATCTTCATCTATATTATTATCATTATTCTCATCATCTAATATAACGTCATTAACAGTAGAAGGTAACTGATAACCACAGGAATTCATATTTACTGTAACTTCATTTTCATTTAAAAACCATCCATGCTGTTGCGGTTCACAGTGAGATGGTATAGCCTCGTGAGATCTTTGCCAAATGTTAGCAATATAACGAGCTCTCAAAATTTGTTGTTCCAACTCGGAGTAGCAAGGAGGTAAACTTGACGCATTCAAATTTTTTATATTTTTCTTTTGAAAAGGCTCATTTAAATTTTTTATTTTGTGATTTCGCTAAAATAATTCAAATCGGGCTCTATTTACGGTTGGTGTGTCATTTTCAACTTTACTTATTACATTATATAAATGGCATACAAATTTTTCAATAACTGTTATTACGTCATCCTTATCCTAAAAAAATGTAGAGAGGCTCTATGAAAGCCTTTTTTGATACTCTTCCGATTGCTGAAGAATTTTATAAGGACTCTGCTTTCCTTTTCTGAAAAATGATGGATTATAATCACGCCCAGTAAAAGCATGAAACCCTGGAAGTGCTTTACACAACGATTCACCCAATCTTTCATATATTTCGTTAACATCTATTACGGTCCGCTTAACCGAAATCCATATTCAATGGAAAAGTTCAATTTTGTTTTAATAGTATGCAAGTTTCCTAACAATATAACTAAAATATCAGTATCTAAACATTTAATTGAAACATTAGCATCGCGATTAATTTTACAAATGTGAAAAATTATCTTTGTATCTGCTTCTTCATGATCAGGACAAGAAAAATTTACATTGACTGATTTGATAACTTCGTCATTTACAACTTCATACGAATAGCAATTATCAAAATTGAGAAAAATAGTTTTGTCTTTAATAAACTCAGCAAGATATTGGCCACTCCAATGATTTATTATAAAATTAATCGATGCTTCTTTAAATTTACTATTTCTCAGTTCTTTAGAAAAGTCTGTAGGTCTCGGTTGATTTTCCCCTAAAATGACGAAGTTACGATCAGATGACGAGCTTCGTCTCAATGAACGCTCGTAATCTTTAATTGAAGTTGAACGTATCTATCAAAAATGAGATGAATTTCGGATGCTCGGTGATTAGTAATGGTTTGCAATAATTTTTTTGATATACTCCCAAAAGTTTTAGGGACATCTTTCATACAATGCAAAATGTAAAAGCCATCTATTATTATAATGTCTGGTATTAAAGAACGACTACTTTCAACTTTCAAACATTTAGTCAACGCAGATTTTTCCGTTTTACAAATCGTGCCATCTAAGTTACACAAAGCCATTAAAACAGGAGTTAAAGGGTATGTGAGGATCTTTTCAATATTAGCATTTTGGTCCTTTGAAATAGCAAGCATGCGTCCAAATAAGTCTCTTTGCAACCGCACTTCTTGTACTTTATTATTGACAACCATTTTTTTCCTCTCGTTAAGACTTAACAAAATTAATAATCTTGTTTTGAGATATACGTTCTTCAAATCGGGCCATCGATTGACCACATTCCGCAATAAATGACTCTCTTAACTCATTACCTTCGTTTTTTCTGAATTTAAAAGAAAATCAGCTACTTTTGTTGTCGTACATCGTCCGGTTGCAATATTATATAACAAATCCTGATCCATCTCAATACAATTAAAAAGATTCATGTTATTCTTAACTACGGAAATAAATCTGTTTAACTGAATTGTATCTTTATTAATTTGATGTTTTTCTAAATCCGAACTGACGTCTTGAGCTTTTTTAAGTCCAGTTTCATTGAGAACCCGTGAAATTATTTTTGATCTGATGCTATGACTTCTGGACCATCGTTGGCGTGCAGATATTGAATTTGTAAAGTGTGTTACACCAGTAAGTCTTCTAGCAGCATCACCATTGATTGTTTGTTCTAAGGTCAGATCAACAGGTATTTTCGAAAAAGGTTTTCCTGTTCTTTTTACAGCGAACAAGCCTTTTTCAAATTCCTCCGCCAGCGCTGGATGTGTTTCATTTATTTTTAATAAATTGTCATGGTACTTAAGTAACCACCGAGCATAATTGTGCAGATTAAATATGAAAAACAAATTAATAAGTTTTGGTATGATGAATTTATAAAGCTCAAAATCGCCAGTGCGAATACTTCTGGAAAACATCAAATAATAATTAATAAATTCTACGTACATCATATAAAATTGTGGAGTTTTTCCAAAGTTTCCAACAAGTGTATTTTTTTTTTGTATTTGAAATATTTATTAAAAAGATCGCCAAGTTCTTTGTCAAGAAATACTTCATTTGATAATTCTTCACTTTGTATTTTCGTAATTATTGTCCGTGTTCTATCATCAATGAGTAGCTGATTTTATTTAAAAAATTTTTCAAAATCTAGGATCTGCAAACCCAAAGATATCATTGGATGCATACGCTTACATCTATTAAAATGCTTACCACTAATAAAACCATTAACAGAACCGCTCGCCAAAAGTTCGCTTTCTACCATCATTTGTGTTAGTCCATATTCATCAATGAATTTTCCGACAGATTTAAAGTAAGTCATCATTGTGTGGAAAGCGCCCATATGAATAAAAAGATTATCAAACAATGGCTTTTCAGTACACTGAATCTGATAAGCAACTTTTGCAATTTGAAAATCATAAGTAACCTGCATAAAAGTTTGTCGACACTCCTCAGCAATTTTTTGGCTCAATCTCATTGTTTCGTATACTACTGATATATTTGTTGGCGAAGCATTAATAGGAGTAAGGTAGCTAACTTTTTGTTTGCAATTATCAACTTTAATTACTTTACTATTGAATCCAACCCACAATGGTGTATTTGGGACATTGTGATAATGAGATAATACCCATAGAATATCAAGTTTTTTCATTTTATCAAATTTCTTGGCAGTGATCTCACGTAAGGAACTATCTAATGGTAGCAAATACTCGAATACTTTTGGTCTTTTAACGTATTCTACTAATTCAGGACTATTGCCTCAAAAGGTCTTCTTTTTTTAAGAGGAGATAAAGCAATACTATTGGTAGAACAATTTCCCGATTCTATATAATTATCATTTTGATATAAAATTCCAACAGTATCATGCAAAGTATCCTTGCCACTGCATGTGTCTACAAATCTATCGAAATTGTCGAAAGCAACACCTGTACAAAGATACGGAGACAAGACATCATCATCCACACATATACTAATTTTACTGCTAGAAAACAAAATTACTTCTGTTTCAAGCTCTTCTATGGTATGGTACCCGCAGCAATGGCCAAATTTATTTTTAATATCAGTAACTTTTCTGCTACTTGTTATGCTTTTTAAGGTAGTCCCACGTGTTATATGCTTCGACGGTTTTATTTTACCATGAGATGTTGCATAGATTATATCCTGAGCAATGGAATTTACTTTACGAATGCACTCAGAACTCGTTGATTTTGTAGAATCCGAGCCATACATTACTGAAAATAATAATTCAGATAATTCAATGGGTATATCACATTCACCTGCTATTAAATGGCTTCCTTCTAATTTCCACGGAAGAGTTCTTTTTTCTATGGATAAAATTATTTTTCTTATATTTAAACCGGTACGTTGACGTGAAGCTGATTCGTCTAATTCTGAAAAAGTTTCGTCGGTAATTACGCAACCATTTTTTGGTGCTACAATTTTTTTATTATGGAAAATTATGACTTTGTCATTTTGAAATTTTTTTCTAATTTTTGAAGTAAATATTGAGAATATATTGGTCTATCGAATACTTGATTATTTTCTATACAATTTTTCTAATGCAACCTGATAATTAAAAACTTTAAAGTAAAACATTTTTTATTTTCAATATTTTCTTGAACGAAAGCACAAATTTCGCTAAAAGTATTTTCATGGATATCGCTATTATCGTCCCATTCTGTATGAGATTTTTGAGGAGCATCGATATGTTTTTTAAAATACATTCTTTTACACGAATCATGATAATAACATCATCTTCTTTCATCGATTTTAGTTTTGTAATATTTTCATTGTCGTTCAACGCAGTTGCATTTACAAAAATGTTATCTTTTAAAGCCGATTCGTTTGAGCTATGGATCTTTTGAACTGCATAACGCGTAAACTTACGCGATTTATCACAAAAAAAAACACTGATTCGTATTTACAAAAAAAAAATTAGCATTTACAAACTCGCTTTCCTCTTCGGTATTATCTGTGGTAGAAGCTAAAGATGATGGTTCTTCGACATTTGTATCTGAATCCGATGCAGTTCTATTTGAACTCGAAGCTGCCAGTGATGACTGAGGTGCATTGTTTGCATCAGAAGCCGCTCCAACATTTATACCTGAAAAATGTATTGCCGGAACAGCTTTCTTAATATTTTTTATATATTACGTACACTGAGTGTACAATAAAACACTCTCTCTCTCTCTCTCTCTCTCTCTCTCTCTCTCATACTACGGAAATGATGTCCCTAAGCCTGCACCAGCACTTATAATACCCCAAATAATTGTTTATTATATTTTCAGCTTGATTTAACTTTTTTACGCAATTTAACAAATAAATGGTTTTAATAATATTATTTAGAATTTTAAACCTTTTGAGTCATGCAGTTGCTGAAGTAACTACCTTAATTTTAAATATTTTATATTGAGAAGTTAAAGAAGAATTTAAGACTTGAAGAATTATTGCATGCTTAATTTTTAATCGAAACTAGTTGCTTAACTAATTTTGTTTAACCACTGCCCTAAAAAATTGTATTTTTTTATTTAACAATTTTAATAACAGATACTTGCCTTTTTAGAAAACGTGAGTGAAAAAAAATATTTTTCAAAAATAACCGTAGTTTTACTTAAAAAAAAATCATGAATTATTAACAAACTAAATTGCTCAAATTGCAACAAATTCTACATAGGCCAGACAGGACGCAGCTTCAAACAGAGATACATTGAACACACAAAGGCACTCCACTCCACTATAGAATCCACCTTTGCAAACCACCTCATTGAAGCAAACCACACGTACAAAAACATCGACAATAACATGAACATTCTACACGTACACACAAAAGGCCGAAAACTAGACACTCTAGAACAAACACACGAAAACAAATAAAAACGACATCCTAAACGAACAGACACAATTCAAATCGCACGCATTGTTCGAACATATCTCACCCCACACACGCAACATTGATCTTTCGAAATTCGATTCCGTCGCCCACAACAGGACGGACAGCGTTACCAGCGGCAACCTCTGAAGAAGCTTTTTAAAAGTGAAAACCGGTTCAGGTTGTAAGGTAAAACTTTATGTTTTTACTCATAAAAAAAATTTGTGTTCCGATCGTTAATGAAATAGTTGTATTTATTAACCCGAGTTTACTTGTAAGATATAAAAGTAAAAATACGCTTGCGCGCGCACACAATGTCGCATCGACTTCAAAAAGGCTCTGGAATTTACACATCATAAATATGTCAGACTAATAGTCGACTTACAACAGCAGCAATGACAGGTGTAACAAAAGAGTAAACCGGGCTGTTGGGCTGTTAGTAAACCGCTACCGCAGTAATTACCTTTCACCACAAGGGGCTGAAAATTTTTAGCCACCCATGTGGTTCCGTAACAAGTGAATCACAGAATTTCTTTGATTATTATTGGCACAGTTTTGTCTGTGCAACAATAATCTCTTCCGAGCAGCAATTGGTGTCAATCCTTTCTCGCAAAACACGATGCAGTGGTCCTAAATACCCGCACCACTGACATTATGAAACCTCAAGGTCACATGCAACATACAGCTAAAAATAGATAATAATGTTATAAAGTAACATTTCAGAGCTTATTCATATTGAAACCAGTCAGTTTGGTTATAGAATAAAATGAAAGGCGCAATACGGGACAACTCAGGTTAATAATATAAACAGCCACCCCTAAATTCCGAGAGTAGACTTGGGTTAATAAGGCAAGTGGTTAAAGAAAGAGCGTCGTTAAAAGTAGAATTCTACATTATAAAATGTTCTAACAAAAATTAACATTTTTAATAATTGTATTAATGCATATGTCAACCACTCATACCTGACTAATTTCGAGATGAAGCTTGATTGAATCTGTGTCACTTATTGCTACTGTTGATGTTATTATAGACTTTCTATACTCCTCCAAGTGTGCTTTCTTAATTGAAACGAAATATTTGTAACATTTCGAATTGTAGCCATGTATACTATCAATTGCGTCAGCTAGAATAACAGCGTTATATTTTAATTTTAAACTAACGCGCGCGTTTAATATTTCTTTATATATATCCAGTTTTTCACCAGTAAAAAACTTGATAACACCACTTTCTTCTCCACACTTAAACACACAAAAAGGTTTAACACTTTCAGATTCCATTTTTGTTTAACGAGAACGTAAATTTTTGAGCGCAAAATCAATACTTTTTGATGAAAATTTCTGTGACTTACGCTCCACTAGGGCTGTGCACGCTGCAGTGGTCTAACGGAAACTGCTGTTCAGGTAGTTCAGGTAGAGGTACCACAAAAAGACTCCTTGCCTCGTGGGGAGGCTGTTTACGTAGCAGTGTACCGAATTGTCAGCAGTTTCGATAGATATAAATAATTTTATGAAATTGTAATGAGATAATAACACAACCTTTTCATAACACAGTGAATTTACATTAAAAACTATTGATATCCTATAAATTATTTAAATAAAGCTAATGCTTGCATTATTAATTTTTATAGTATTTTATTAGAATTATGATTATTTATTTTTTTTAAATTTTTCTTCCATTCTGGAGTCCGCCTTTTATCAAATAAACTAATAGATGTGCAATATTCTCATATCTTCACTGGCGGACATATCCTGAATATTTTTACTGGCAAACTAATAAAACTGAATCGCGATCGTTGTAAAAAGTTGCTCAAGCCACTTTCGATCGAGATTTTCATAGGAAAAACTACCGAATTTTTTTCCGCCCTTTTGCACACAAACTTTTACATTCATACATTCATAAACATTGCATACACAAATTGGCGGACATATACCTTGTGCTTTAAGTTTTCCCAAAATTTTCCTAACTTTGACGCTTTCCGCCGGCCATTTAGCCTATACTCCACTTCCGTTTCCGCCACTCTGCATGAGGCATAAGAACGACATTGGGTGCTTACTTGTAAATTTCAGCCATAGCCGATACCGAGTGATTTAAAAACCTCGAAATTTTCCGACTTTCACCGCTTGCCCCCATTTTCATCTTCCGAAACGCTATCCGCCGTCAGTTATTTACGATCGATATAGGTCATAGAACGTTTTGCGTCAAAATTATCCCATCGACCTAGTAAAAAAAAGGCCTCTATCTCTCCGTCTATATAGAGTACAACAACTATCCAGTAACAATAGCGGATCAGTAAACGGAACAGGCGATAGTTGCTACGCTTCTCGAAATATAGTTACTGGGAATATTCCAAAGGTTTTGTGGCCCACAAATTCTTCAGGGAAACAATCAAGAAAGAAAAGAGCATCCATATTTGAAACAGTATTAAGCTTTCCTTCACCATGCATGTCGCTAGCTTGGCATTTCTGTGATGATCGGTTTGTTTACAGATCGACGGCAAAAATAATTTCTATGAACGATGTCAAAACACCGTAGCATAATTTTTGTCGTTCTCGTATATTATTCATTCTGCTATAGCTTTGTATAACATGTATGGATCTCCGCACGTTTGAATATGATATACTCGTACTTTTATACGGGGTGAAAGCGAATAATCGAAGATTCAAAAACGGCAAACCGCATTTGCGAAGTTTTTCACTTCGCGTAGTGATTTTCCAAGGAGTCTATCAGAGAACGCACTACATCACTGGACATTGAACGTTTCCGTGGATACCCTAACAATAAACCCTACAAACAATACACAAACCAACTTATATTGATGTCTATGTTGCTGCACTCTGCCATAATCAGCTGACGTTCTCATTGGAGCGCGTACATTCCTCGTTCTTTCCGTTATAGCGTAATAGGAAGAACGTAGTTCTCCTTCATTAAAAAAATTCATCAGGCGATGCAAAAAAACACTGAATAGTTCGAGATTATGAATAAGTAAGAAGACATAGCTTTTTGTTTCTGCGACGTCATTGATTTTGAAGCAAACGAAAGATCTTAAAAATTCTGAACGGCAGTAGTGCACGCAGGTTGTATTCGTCAGTGCAACTGTTCCTTGTACAATAAGAAATCTCTCGCGTTCGCTTATGAAAATAAAAAGTAAACTAAATCCAGTGTTGCCTAACTACGCTTATTTTCGACAGGTGTATTAATTTGGCCAATAGGGTCTTCTCATCTTCAGAGCCAGCTGACAAGTATCAGTGAAGATGGAAAGACGCGAAGAATGTACTCCAGAAACACACATACCCACACCGCAAAAAATTCGGTGTAGTTTATTTCTTAAATAAGCAAACAAGAATGAATACCAAACGTATTAGCGTATATAAACACTGTTCGTACGTGTAATGCTGGATCTGTTTGTTTTTTAATTAATTAGGAACATTTATGCTGCCACTGCTTGCAAACAGAATAATAAATTTCGTTATCAGTAACTTTTGTTTCGTGCACACATACATCTTATTATAAGCAGCGCCAAAATAAGATAGACTGATGATCAGATGCCCTACAGTATACTGTTCATAAGTCCAATATCACATCATTTTTTTTTTTTTTAGTTATTTCAGCCGCCATGGAATTGAAACCCGACAGCGATCATTCAGAAGCAGCATGATCGCGATTTACTGTGCGTGCGTTGCCTCTCTATGAGATAAAACAGACGGTTTGCGTATAAAAACTGTGACGTCACACAATCAACAGCAATTTTTTTTTAGTTTTTAATACACGGGTATTTAAAAACGTAGGCTGCACACGCGAGATGCCGTCTGCCGAGATAACCGGCGCGCGCACCGAATTTATTTTATTTACGATGTATCGATAGTGCGCGCTTCCACAACCACACCCTAAGAGAGAACAGCGCTTTATCATAGCCTTTTTTATGGCCATATTTATCATGCGATCAAAGCCATCCCTGTTAATGAAATGTATGCGTTCGGCGCGAAACGGCAAAACGTATTTGGAATTTGTTTAAATTATTATATTCTCTTTGAGCAGACTAACTCATCTCCACAGGTGCATGCATATAATGTATGTATGTATAAGCAAATATACTTTCCGTCTAGCCAATCATACTCTAATAGCTTTATTGACTCGCTTTCTTTGCAAAGTACTGACAACAACTCTTTCTTGATCTTCCTCTTATCTGTAGCTTTATGAAGACCACTCTAAAATCTTTATAACAGTGAGACTACTTTTGTTGTACTGTGTATTAAATACAGGTGATTTGTTTAGGAGAAACGATCTGAGTCGGTAAGATTTGTCAGATATTTAAAAGGTTTACTGTGTAACTTACTAATTTCCAAAAGTTTAATTCCGCAGTTTAATTCTTTCTGCAAATTTATTTATACCCAACGATATTAAACGCAAGATTTTGATATTTTATCAAATACTACTACCACACGCACGAATTTAGTGTTTCTGGCGGCAGTGTAAGGAAAACAAAACACCAGTCAATTCAGTTTCCCTTTTGACGTCTGCGTTCAACGATGACAACGCCACAATTTTGGTAATAACAATACTAATATTAATTATTCATTAACACTACACATATTACTGTTATTATATTAAACTAATAATTATTAAATATTAGATTTTTTGTGTTTTTAAAAACCTAAGCGACCATTCACTTATCAATTCTTTTAAAATGAACGAATATAACAGTATATGAAATACAAACATTTTAGGAGGAGAACAGTATCGAAATAAAGGAATCCAAGTACATATGTTTAAAAGAATTAATTAAAAGAAGCTATGAGGTTTTTTTAAAGCCATACTATATCTGTATAATATATCTACAAACCGTCATATTTCTGCAAACAAAATCCGACCATCGTAAAAAAAAATTTTTAAGGCGGCTACCGCGGTAGACAAACTCGAACGCAAAAATCGACGGAGCAGGATGTCCACACTCCTCTTTTGTAGTATTAATTTTTTTATTTATTTAAAAGTTTGAAAAAATAAAAATTAAGTCGGATAGAAGAAGTTTGACTAACTATACAAAATACTTACTGTTACTCGAGATACTGTTACTGAACCAAAAACTGCGAAATTATTAGAAAGAAAAGTCTACTAATCATCCGATTGTGTATGTCCATGCTTATTAAATATTTTCCACACGTATCTCAGGAATGATACGGTCTGAAAAACCTAAGCTAAAAGTCCGACGGTTGACATCTCATAGGACATTCTGAAACGAAGAAGCTAAGACAACGGTTTTTTAACTACAATCCAACAGACTTCTTGGGGATACGCGTTTAAGACAACAAAGTTCACCACAGTTATCCGATGAGTGTACAAAAAACTGATCTGTAACCAGATCTCCAACAAAATTAAACTCGCTCTCATTAATGTAGGCCTACGTTTCACCAAGCTTGTTATTTACTGTACCGTCTACTCGTCTCTCGCTTACTCCACAACTAATGCCGTTTTCGTAGTACTGTACCTACGTATAACTTAATAAGTGAAAAAAAAGAAAAAGAACAAATATTATATGTTTATCAGAGGAAAACGCACAAGTTTACTTCACTTAACGTTTAAAAATGTTGTTTAATGCATAAATAAACGTACAAGCGTCCAGCACGTCGGGAGTTATAAGTCTTTTAATGTATGCTTGAATCAACAAATTAGTAAACGAATCAAAAATTAATAAATTAGTCGTAAGTAATAATAAGAAATTATAAATTTAATAAACACAGCAGACAAGGGCGGAACAAGTATAATGTGTACAGAAATCGAACAAACGGACAGTGTAGTAAATGATAATGTACGAAGTTAAAAGAAGATCTATAAGAGTAAACAGGCGCAAAACGTAGAATGCATTTGGAAGGAAAACAATTCATATGGTTCATGGGTTCATCGTCGACAACATACCTCTACGATATCAATCGAATAACAATTAAAACGGACACCACTGATTATCTTAAATTCGTATTATGTATGTTTTTACTAATTATGTTTATAATTTTTGTATTCAACTATCCACTACAACTTTCAATTGAAGATTACTGTTAGCAGAAGAGATTTTTGCGATCGAAATGAGAACGTTTTCTATGAACCCACAGCGACTTACAAAATATTACTAACACAATATGGAGTACTCTACCAACTTTATAGAGTACTCCACATCCAAATTTTAGCTTCATATAATTTTTTTGTTCCCGTACACTGAACAATCTACACGTTAATATTCCGTTTACAATTCTGATACCCCACAGAAGTATTTAAGTTCCCTGGACAATAACAATATTATATTACTGTATTTTTTGTACTGTTCTTGTAAAATAAACATTCATACGAAATCAGAACTTGACGTAAGAAATAAATGTATGTTTATTTAATTTTATACGAAAGCGAAATAACGTTCCGTTAAACGTTAGAACATATTTACACGTTCCGAATATATATTTTTAAAAATACGTAAAAGAAAACCTTGCCGTAGCTGAGTTCATTTATTTTATTTTTTTTCATGGAGACGAATGTAAAGACGGTTACCCTGTGCTTATTTCGTTACAGAATAATGATTCGGATTACATTATAGTCGTCAAAAACGACAGAAAGCTCAAGCGAAATTTAATGATACCAATTAATATTAATATAAAAATAATCAATAATTACCAATATAAAAATTGTTTTTTCTTCTTTATTTGGCTCTTTTGGCTTCAGTGTCGGGTTACACAATTATTATTATTATTATTATTATTACCAGTATAATTCCAATAAATAATAATGGCCATCAACAAATAATGACATTCTGCTCACAACAAATGTAACCTTACGAACTTGAAAAACGAATTTAAATTCTTTTACAGTAGCTGTTAATGATTTGAAGGTAATATGGAACATCAATATACAGCAAATATGTGACCGAAACGAATCATCGAACCTACCACCGCTGTTTTAAATCTATAGCTTCCTTATTTACCAGATCATTATGATATTATATAAGCTTTATTTACTGTTGTATACTGAACATTATAATTTATCTATTTTATATTAACAATGGATTCCGTCAAAACCTAGAAAGTGTAACTTTTGTCGGTTAAGTGTAATATATGCTATAGGATACAGTAGTTTTACAATCTGAACGGTTAAACTATAAAAAAAAATCTTAACTTATAAAGACCGACTTTTTTAAAGTATTAAGACGCTTCGGTACCGACGTTTCTTAATTATTATATTTTTAAATGAACTGTAGGCCTAATCACTACAATATGGTGATCCTTTTTTGTGTTGCTAAAAACAATAATATTCTAGGTATAATAAGTTATTTGAATTTTTTTTGTTAACGTAATTATTTTCAATACAACCGATTAACTATATAAAACAACACAAAAACGTCTACAAGATATTATGTTAGTGGCAATTTCATGTAACAATTTACTACGAATTACAATTCGGTATTTCCTGTACATTTAACTTTAAATATACCGGTATCGTACATTTCGTAGTTTATGACAAAATACTCGGTTTAACGTCCCAGTGGCACCGGGTCCATCAATTCACTCATGTTTCACTTAATTCGTACTGTACAATAAATCAAAATATCATAAAATACACGTTGATAAGCCTGTTTTATTGCACTAGTTTACTGATTTAAATATGAATCAAGCCTCATTCAGCTTGACTGCAACTTATTTGTATCGTTTTGTCAGGATCACCACAAACGGTCAAACTTCAGAACATAAAAGATATCAGAACAATCTTGTAGTTTTCGATCGAACTATACCGCTAAAAGGATTAATTGTCATAGAAAATGGCCGTTTTATACATACATAAACTATATTTATTTGTGATCCAGGTTTGGATCACATGTTGAAACTATTTTGCAAGTAATAAATTTTTTTCAGTGTTAACTTTATGTTTTTACCAAAACATTTCGTACGTCTCAAATGGATTAAGTACGGGCGTTGGCACACGAGTTAATCACTTGGCTTTCTTTCCTTGGGCATCGCTAATTTTTTCAAGTAATTAAACAAAAAATCATTCCCTATTACAAAGGCATCGATTTAAATCCGACAGCATACAAACTGGTATTTCGTTAAAACACAAACTACAATGAAAGTAAAGTACAAGTTCAAAACACAAATACCGACGCAACATATTTCGGTTTATAAACATCAATATGTACACAATAAATGTTAGAAATCCTGGGTGGAATACATAAATTGATTTTATTTTTTCAAGTATCATAATATATTCTGTTAATGCCCATAATAATATTTATCGGTTAATGACCTTGACTAAGACATCAGTGATCGCAAGTCCGATTCACTACTAAAACTGGTACAGTGAATGACAATCCGAGTAAAAATATTGGCAGCACGGATGGTTAACCTATAAATACCAGCCAGCTACGTTGCTTTGTTCTCCTACCCGCGACACCGACTGTCAAGCGCTATTTTAACGTCACGTCTCCGTGCGGTTAACACTTTAAAATAATTCTTTCATTTATATGCTCTTTTGTAATGCAAATATATATGTGAACACATTCTTACCTGTTTTCTTTTGTTGCTGTTTTCCGTTCCACTGTGCTGTTCCTTGAAATAGTCCAAAATTTTCGCTCTCCTCTCGTGGTCGGGTTGGTCCTCGACCAACAACAAGTACGACCTCCAGTTGCTGGAATCGAAGCCCCAGTGGCAGGTGCGGTTCTCCAGGTTGCGATGAGCGTGGCAGACGAACGTCTGCGGAGAGAACAGTCCATGGCACTCGGTGCATTGGATGCACCTCGCATTACTGTCCGTATACAGTTCAGGCATGCACACACCCTTACACTTACCGAAACACTCGTGATAAACCTTTAACTGTAGACTGACCGATTTGTCGACCAGCCTCGCGGCCGACGTCGAACAGCGATGCAGCAGCGCACTGCACAGCCGTTCGGCGTCCGTCTTCGTGATCAGGCCGCAAGACGGTGCACTCGACGGCAGTATACCGGTTACTTTCAACACTTCCAGCTGTTCTGGATTGCACCGAGAACAGAATATTTGCAACTCGTCGCAGACCTGGTTGATCTGCGCCAAACTGAAGTCTCTAAGAACACTGTTTAAAATCTGGGGAAGGCAGAGTCTCTTCTCTCCGCCGACAACAAAGCAGGATATGCTTTCGCCTTCCAACACGGTCTCCGACCTCTCGCTGCGAGACTGATCCGGAGTCGTCAAAATCGGCAGCTGCTGGATGGGCAGAGGTGGAGGCGTAATGAACGGTTCCGGCGACGATTCCGACACCGCTTTTTTCTTAGGCAACACCGAAACAGTCACAGATTCTTCCGAACCCAACACGGTACTCGGTCCTTGTAAACTTTTCACCGCACTCAGTTGATACGTCTTGAGCACTCTCTTGAGATGCGGATTGTACACAGATTGTTGTCCGATTAATGTCTCCATCATCGCACTGTTGTCACAAAAACAATGTACAAATAGCAGCAGCGGAGGACCGAGCGCTAGGCACCCAGCCCGCCACACGCATCGTACAACGTACCGCAGTAAACCCACTGCCGACCTAACTCACTATACGACGCACAAAACATGTCTGTGGTTGGGAACCCACTGAGTACAGCAGAGCGCTCTGCTGGCTGCCGTTACAGTCTGCGCGCGCACTCCCCACAATCGATCCGCACACCGCTAATATACGTCACCGTTTACTACTATAACCCCACTTTTAACCCTTTACCCTCACGTTACTTGCACTCGTTAAAGTTTACCGAATGACTGAAACGTCACCTATTAACGCGAACAGAAACGCACTGGTTACAGATGGATAGGATACATGGAGGACTGGTGAAAGTAAGGACGGGAAGCCGCTCACTAGACAGAGCGCTTTAGACCTGTCTGCCTGTCCCCTCCTGCAGTCTGTTGGTGGTGGGGAGCACTTCTTAACACATGCAATCAATTGTTACTTGTTTAGTTGGACAAACCACAGGTGACTACCACGTGTGATACCGATGTTTTCTTATCTCTCATTTGGAAACATTGTATCCGATCATTTTTACTCAGCACTCCTTACGTAATACAACCACACTAATTTATGTTATGATTCATTTTGAAAGCAAAACAGTAAACACTATTACTCATATACCTAATATCGCTAAATAGGAACAACCTTCCCCTAATACTCAGTGTTTAATTTTGTTTGATGTTACCTAATAAACAAATGTTCGCTTATGCCTGTCACTCTCTGTCTGTCTGTCTGTCTGTCTGTCTCTCTCTCTCTCTCTCTCTCTCTCTCTCTCTCTCTCTCTCTCTCTCTCTCTCTCTCTGTCAGCCTCTGGCAGCAGACCAGCAGACTACTCTTCAAAGCACACAAAAATTACTTGTTCAACATGACAACAAATTCAAATGACGAATCTTGAAGCTGTCTAAATTCTTGGGTAAGCAATCGAACTTCAAGGGTATCAAATGAGAAAGGAAAACTATCATCTGAATACATTTTGAGAATAATCTAATCCGTTTTTTACTAATATTTGTAGCGTACAATTTTCAACTTTGAATGACTCGCTAAGTGCAGAAAGGGGCGTATGACATTTTTCAAAATTCAGTTTTCACCGTGTTTCCATATATTAAAGGTTAACCTCATATTTTACTACAGAAAGAAGAATTCTTGGTAAAAATAAATAGTCGAATATATAATATGATTTATTGCACCTTCACATTAGTTGCCTGTTTTCTTTAGACAGTTTTATATTGTTGTTTAGGTTATGCACGTTAAACTTCCAAGTGCTTTGCATTAACCAGTTCTACATAATTTTATTTATTAATCTTAAATTTTGTGTTTATTATAAAATTTGTTTAAAATGTCTGAAAGTGATGAGATGTGTGCTCCTGTACAAAGGAAAAAGGGTGTATACATTTGGCTAACTATAACTTTAATACGTATGTAGTATGACAAATTGAACTCGTAGCAGAAGCATATTAATTCGTCCGAAGGTAGCAAAACTGTTAATATTTCTAATTTTATTCTAGAGAAAAATTAGACATTTTTGAAACGTTTTGTCAAATGAAACAATGAACAAGATTTGTATTTACAAGTTTTTCATATCTGTTCACGATTATTCTTGTTTTATAATCATTAATAATAGATAATTTTTTGTTACATTTCACAATAGGTCTGATATATAGGTTATATATTTATTAATTTGTTTTTACATTGTTTCGACAGTCATCCTAACAACTGTCATCTTAGAAATATATTCTTGTAAGAAATAAAAATATATTATTCATTAACGGTAATTATAAGGTTTTATAGAAGTCAGAATGAAAGCGTAAACAAGAAAAGAATACGGTAGTCTAAGAAACTGAAACAGGTATCAATAAAATATTATTTTATTAACGGTATTATGATATTATCCATTAAAATGATATGCATTTTTTAAATTAGTTTATGTTACTTCAAAAAAGGGTTTTCAAAGTCTTATTATTTTACTAAAATAAGTTCCCTCATGAAGGAAAAATACAAGAGGAAATTCTAATTTCAGTAAAGTTATGCATGTTGTATTTATGTATAACTTTTATATATTGAATCGTTTTCCCACAACCAATCGTACTATGTATTAAATGAATACAAATATATTGTCTCAAAATCATCATTTAAACCTGTGTATGAATTGTTTAAATTAAAACTTGCAGAACGTAAATCACAAATGTCGCAAAACCTTACATTTTGTAGGCCTACTTGAAATCCATTTGCAACTGTGGAATACTATGGGAAAAGTACATTGGCTTAAACTCGAAGTCGTTTTGTTGTATGCTGTTTAATGATACTTTTACTTCTGATATTAAAAATAAATCTGTACAATGAAAGTTCTGTACTTTCATTTTTTATTTCAGCAAAACGTGGAAGTCTGCAGAATTACTGTACTTCATTTACAAGTAGGTGAAAAAGCTTCTGAGAAATTCTGAAAACTTTTATCACTCCTGTTAATCATAAGGCATATATCTAATAAGTTATACCAGTGTCTCCTCCTCCTCCTCCTTTCTTCTTATTCTTCTCTGTCTCCGTTGAAATACGTATTATACCTTGAACCTTAGGCTGTTGTGTCATGATCACTCCGTAGCACCTTAGATCATCCTAAACTTGGTTCTACTTTTCCCCATTTCCTAAATATTCTGTTGGTAGTCTTGGTAGTCTGAATTCATTTTGATTGCCGTGATGGCACCACTGATGTTGATGATCATCGACTCTCTCTCACAAGCTTTCTGTATTGAGCTCGTCCCTTATTTCGGCATTTCTCTTCCTGTCGATTCCAGCGTAGTCTACTTATCTTAAGAATGCCATTTGAAAATAGAGACATGATCTGATCACGGAGTGTGGAACAGTGAATTTGAGATTTCTGTGGAGAAAAAGCACTGGGGGAATGTCCGGTGAGACATTCGCTGACTGTTGATCAGACAAGTGCCAATAATGATGCTGATAATGATACACAGTAAAGATCACGAAATTCTATGATTTTCGTGTAACGCTGCTAAACAATGGCTACACGAATGGTGGGTTGTTGTCATAGCTGCCGAATAATATTATTCCAGTAGGCCTATAATGTTAATTACTGTTATTTTACCAGGATATAATGCAGTCGCGTAACGCGAGGCGGAACTGAAGCAGAACCAGCTGATGAATATTCATTGCTGCCGCGTCTGTCGTCTGGCTCAACCGCACCAAATAAATATTAATTACTGCTAAATTTCCGCTGATAATATTAATTAAATGCACGAAAATATTCAGAGCTGTGGATTCTTATCCACGCCGACGCGACGTTCAGGTTCTCTACTTGGCCGGCCCCATTCGCTCGTCTGTAAGAGAAACAAAGTAGACCTACTTATGTTCAGGCCGTTTTTGTTCGACTGATGTCCAAGGCATATCAAAATATTTAGTTTAAATTTCAAGCGTTCCGATATGTAAGTTGACAATCTTTGCTTTAAGTCAGAAAGCGGCGTTAAGAGAAAGAAAAGTTTCATTGTTATTTGGTGCCTAAATATAACACCAGAATAGTTATTTCGTCCAAAACATTTATCTAGAAAGTTTTTAAAACTTGTGAATTCCATCTGAAAAATGAGGGATGGGCATTTGGTCAAAGGAGGGATGGCCAAAGAAGGTAGGAAGAGAGGAAGGCCTAGACATTCCCGGAGACGCCATGAGTGAAGATCCCTCACTGTTTGGATCGGCGTCGATGGAAGTTACGGTACATGAAGCGGTGTCAACCGTAACAAAATCCCTAAATAATGATGATGAACGTCAAAAGGCAGCCTGAGGATACCAAAGACGGGTCTGCCCCAACGTCGCAGAACCCTTACCGAAAAGTCAAACGATTGAATGGATGAACCACTAAACGTCATACCTCGTAGGCCTACACGAAAATTTATGACTCATACATGTAGTCAAATACTGCTACCACACATTGCTTTCATAATGTATCTTTTATCTGCAGTCCATTTAATACATACGCATTTTTCCCTGCTTCCACCTACGACAGTACGAAAATTCAACTGTAGGCCCACATGAAATCTAGGGGACGACCTAGCGCCATCACTGTACCTCGATCTTTGATAGCTCATACCAGCTCCGAAGACCCTTTTTAATCCCTAACTTATCATCATCGCCCAAACCACATGAGCTTAACAGGGAAAGACAGGGAAAGCCCCCGCTCTCCATCCACTGGAGACATAACCAACTGGTTGGAACCCCCCACCACCACCACCACCACCACCAGCTTAAAATGAGACTAACTCACTTCGGCGCTATGGCATGTACAAACATAATCTGTTGATACAAGACTTAACACACTTAACACAGAATAGTATTAAATCAAAAGTATAGTCTTATCTTACGATGTGTAATGACTACTCTATATTTACAACGGCCCTACAATGGACTCATCGCAAGGTTTGTGATATTCTGGTATGAGTGCAGGCAGAGACGGGTTTTGGAGACTCCCCAAAATTTGCTACTCATTTAAAGAACTGTAATATTATGACATTTTAGTGTTCTTTTAAGGCAGGTCTAAATATTATTTATGATAAGCAATAATGATGAGTTCTGTGTGTCCACAGAAACGTTATTAGAAGGCGGGTTATACCCCCACCCCACCCCATCACACCCCACAGCGAAATTTTATTGACTGTGTCAGACTTACATGTATTCTCCATACGCTCATAAATCTCACATCGAGCATAGTAATACCAGTTCAGTTATCCGGCTGGAGTAGACGATAAACTGTAGATAGGCTCCAAGGCAAGGTAGTGTTGAACAAGAGTTTACTTGAATCTTTGTGACATAGTCCGTAATGCTGGCCACATTGCCTTCCTTGTATACCGAACGGCTCACATAAAGCAACCTAGTGTGCTTAGGCAGTAAAAAAGGAGTCACTGAACGAGCGAAGCGAGTTTTTGGCTAATCGGCTATTTGGCTAATTTGATATTTGCCTAATTGGCTAATTGGCTGGTTGGTTATTTAGCTGATTGGCTACTTGGCTAATTGGGTATTTTGCTATTTGTCTATTTGGCTACTTTCACTCGATCGTTTGGCATTTGTGTGTCTGTCTATCCATCTACTTATCTATTTATCTGTTTGGAGTATGTATCATGATAACTTTTGAATGAACCAACTGATTTCCATAAAACTTGGCATTACAGAACCACATTGTTTTTGAGACTGATCCCCCAAAAATAGGAGGGAAGGAGCCACAAATGTGACGACGTCAAAACTATTAAGAAATCCAAGTTGGGTACCAAAGTAAAGGAAAATTTAAACTAGAAGCTCAATATATAGTGATAATTTTTGAAAATTTCAAAATCTCGGGACGCCAGGGCCCAAAATAAGGGTCAAAATATTGATAAAACCGCAAAAATCCGAGGAGGGTATAACATTAAACAGCACTTTATATAAAATTTGAATGTATTGCGTATTTTTAAAAATATCTACATTTTTGGATCTCACGACGTATAAAAGGTAACAACAATTTGACAGAAAGCTACAAAAATCCAGTTAGGTATCACAATAAAAGGCATTTTAACCCAAATCCGAACGTAGCGTAGACCATGAACATTTTGTTTAATTTCAAGAGCATCAAGGCCAAAAACCGAACAAAAAGTTTAAGGAAATTGTAAAAAACTATATAAGAGATCAGGTTAAATGGAATTTTATTCAAATTACAAACTCAGTATCTTGATGATTTGACAGAATTGATATGTCTCATGACTCAATTGGTTCATATTGAAATTAATTTAATAATAAATGTAACTTATTCAAAATATTGAGGGAGACCTAGAGGTTAAACTAGTTACTGGTTACTAGTTACTATAAAGTTATAGTTACTATATACTATATAGTTATTATTACAAAGCACTTAAAAATTATTTGATCAACTTATTTGAAAAAAAAAAGTTCGGTAAACTATTTTTATAATAAAACAATTAAATTTTATCAAGAAACCCATACGTGCTGATTTCAACTGAACTGATTATCTGAGAATATAAAAAAAGAGGTTTTCATTATATAACATAACCTATATAATGCTTATAACATGCTTATGTAATGTAAGCAATTTGATAACAGAACGGTGTGAGCTTTAAATAGCGTATTGTAGTGTCCTCTGTCCAAAATTTACATCTAACGGCATCAGTGAACTTGGTAAGAAAATTAGGAAGTCGCATTACAGAAGTTCAAGGCACGAGAAAAACGTGACAGAATTAACGGAGTCTAAAAGCGGCGTTCTGACGGATATTAACGTAGCTGATACTACAGTAATTATACCACAGTTGTGTCTACAGTCTTGATCTATAATTACTTTGGTTAACCCCCCCCCCCTCCAAATGTGGGTGGGACATATAAGAACAATAATAATTATAAAGAAAAGACAAAGATAAAATCTCATTTTAATCACACCTGTATGGCTACATTCACGTTACAATTATAATGAATTAAAAGCGAGCTAAATCTTGATAAAGGAGGGGTTTCAGCTACACAAAAATGTTACCATTCGTCATTAGTATTTGTTAGCCAGCTACTAATGCAGTTTAGTCATGGATAGGCAAGGCATACAGCATTCGAAGTAGGAATTGTACCCAGTTCTACGTTCATTGTTATTCCATGTAATCGTACAGAGTGTGTTGGGGTATGTAGGAGTTGATAAATGAATCGACAAATATGGCATGATATAATGTCGCCCCGAGACCTCTAACATGTTCCTAAATACTGCACATCACGTGTATATACCGCACATCACATTACCCTTCAACTATATAAAAATGAAAACTATACGTTAGGAAAAAAATTATCGCCCGAAAAGAGTATTCTGTTGATTTCAGGTTCGGCGTAGCTGCGGTGTAAACGCCAGGATATATATAAATATAAATTCGGGGTCAAAACGTCCTACAACGCAGCCTGATGTCTAATCTCCATTGCTGTCTGTCGTTGCAGTTTTCGTCGTTTAGTCCTCTATCGCTCATTTATCTTCTTATGCCCTCTACCCATGTTTTCTTTGGTCATTTTTTCTTTCTGTGCTCTCTAGGTATCCTTCTCATTGTTTTCTTTGGTAGTCCTCTTGTTCCATTCTTTGTACGTGTCCGTACCAGATTAGTTGTTTTTCTTCAATGCAGTCGACGATTGTCTTCTGTACGCCTATTTCTTCTTTCATTTCGTATTCGCTGTAGCCTTGAAGTTCTAGCAGTTCGTCTCAAAGCATCCATTTCTGTAGCTTCTAACTTTCTTTTTACCTGTTCTTTTAATCTCCATGTTTCGGATCCGTACATCAACGTGCTTTTAATCATACTATCGTATATTCTTTTCTTCTTTTTTTCCCAATTTCTGCGCTCAATAGAATCCCATTCAATATATAATTATTTGTTTTGCTTTGTTTATTTTTGATTTTATTTCAACATCATCTGTTTCTTCTTCATTAAAGTTTATTCCTAAGTATTTGTAGCTGTTGCATTTTTCTATACGTTTGTTGTTTTCTAAGATTAAATCTGTTGTTTCTTCTCCGACACACAGTTACTGCGTTTTTTCTATGTTCATCAGTAATCCCCAAACTCCAGGATGTGTTTGATAAATAATCACATTTGGAAAATTTATCATCCTCATCAGCAACATTAGCGTTAGTTTAAAACTGAGGTAAACCATGCTTTACTTTCTTAATTTTCTAAATGATATCTTCTGTATTTAGTACAAAACTTTTGGAAATGTCTATATTGTGCCCTTCCCGCCCACTGCTGGATATATATGGATCTTATGAAGACCGGTGGCAATTATAAGATGTATAATATGTCGATTACGTAAGCATAGTTTTTACATCAATGGCTCACTAAACTAACGATGCATCCGTCATGTTTGTTTGTCATCAGGAGTTAGCAGATATTCTCAGACATAAGTGGGGCAGCATTACGTGTACAAAAAATGTAATTATAGAACACACACACACATTTATATATAAACCGACTCGTCACCACCATTGGTGCTGTTAAATCACAAAAGATAGAATAGCTGATTCCGACGGGAATGCAAGGCAATGATGATAATGACGACGACGATAATGATGACATAGATAAAACTTTCCAGTTGTTTAGATGTAGGAAAAAATAACGTTTCTCCTTTTAGATTTTTCCCAGCAACTACTTAGTGGCATCTAATTGATTCACACATGTATTCTAATAAAATAAATCTATTTATATTTTTAAAACAATTCTCATATTAAGTCATAAGAAGTTACAAACTTAGCGTGGAAAATTGTAAAAACTTGCACATGTATCATTTGCTTCTACATCGTCAATATCGGAACCATCGTCATCGCAATTCATTTTTTTAATTCGGTTTAAGTGTTTAGGCCTAATTTGAAAGATGTAATTTATTCTCATATGTGAATAAAAGTTTTGTTTTCCCAAAAACCGATTCTTCTTCGCCGGTTATCTTGTAGCTTAACTGTACCAATTTCAGAACAATATCACAGACATTTTATTAATTGGTATACTGTACAAATTTTAATGAACCGATTTCTAGGAATCCCGGCAGGCCAACACAGGTCTAAATCCGGCCCCTTCGTCGATTTCCACTCTTTGAAGAAAAGAACAGGAATTCAGAATCTGACAGAGTTAAATTTTCTTGGATATAAAGGAAAGCACGTTACAAGTGCTCACAAGAGTAGTCAGCTAGGAACGTAACGGATTCTACGAAAATCATGCGGATCAGCGAACGGGAGTCAGCGCTGTAATCGGATTGTAGCTGTAGCGAGGATATTTTTACCTGCTTTTTGTCGTAGCTTGATATTAGCACTGGCTCCCGCACGCATCCGCTACGAATCCAAAGAATAACAATTGGTTCGTACAATACTCGATCTACAGATTTATCTATACATCCTGTATACTATGAATATAAAAAATGTAAGAACATCTTATAGGAATGTGAGAGAAGAACAGAGAGGGGAGTGGAGAGGGGAGAGAGGGGGAGTGGGAGAGGGAGAGAGAGAGAGAGAGAGAGAGAGAGAGAGAGAGAGAGAGAGAAACGAGCAGTAGGGATGAAGGTGTAAAGTCCGGTCCAGACGCAATGACTTGCTTGACGATTTGATTGGGACGTTGCAATTACGAAGGAGCGTGTGGACGGTAACACCGTGCAGTTTTCAGTACAGAACAAACACTGATCTGATCACTGAGTTGCAGTCACAATCTGGGAATCATCGTTTTCGGAGAACTGTACAATAAACAGGAGCGTGGGGACGCTTTACTCCAACTTCTCGTCATGCCTCATTCGTTTCCTCTTTGTAGTTTTCATGCCAGTTTGTGATTTCTTTTATAACAAAGTCTGCAGCTTCCGAGTCAGTTTTCAACAGAATTTACAAAGTTAACACAACCCTCCCTTCTTTGAGCAAATTAAAAACGAAGGTTATAGGCTAGTGACCGTGACAAGACAACTGGAACCTATGACGCACTAAGAGAAAAATTGGAAGAAGCAGAAGAAAAGGTGAGACTTCTAAGTAACCTGCATCTAACAGTTTGTCATTATTATTTCTTAGGTTTGTTTATGATTAGTAAGTGCGTTTTTGCCTCGTGTTGCTCAGTATTGGTCTGTTTCAACACTTCACTCTTAAACAATTTTTCACATTTTCGTTAACACAAAAAGGTTTTCTTCGTTTGAATCTTCACATTGTGTCCCCATTGTATAATAAAGTGGAAAACAAAATAAAATAGAAATTCATATAAAACGTGTGTAGAGTCTTTGAATTGACCGGATAGGATTACTAACGAGTTATATTCTAGAACGCTGGCTATTCGTTGATATAATTCTGCTGCCTCTGTTGTTTCCAAGGACAGTGGTTCGACACTTTTACAAAAAATCTCCGCCACGCGATAAACAAAACAGAGCAGAATTTATTAGGGAAATGAATCATTAACAAGTTTATTTTAAGCGGCTGGCGGTCTACCAACCACTGTCCCGCCGAATCAATCCGACTGTAAGGAAACTTTCTTTGTCACACACGTTTGGCGTTTTTTTTAATACGATTTTTTTTTTTTTTTTTCAGAAACTCGGTTTAGTGTTTGTGGACGCGGTTGACAGGGAAACCGCACGACGTGGCCACCGTAGTGTGAAACTCCCACGACAGACGGCCGTCCGGTCCGGTCAGCACAGCAGCCAACTACGTTTTACAATCAATAATTGTTGCTGCTTTGGGAAATTACCGATTTTTCGACTGACGATATCATTATGTTTTGGGAAAGTGAAAACTGCTTACAAGCACAGACCTACGTTAGCCTCTTTAACTTTACGCAGCTTGTGATTTCAAATCGCTATGGGACAAACACCTGTCGTTCTCCACTTGCTTTGTAGACGACTTCTCCCCCCCCCCCCAACTTGTCGCACATAAAAACTAGAAAGGAGAGTAGCAGTTTGATATTTTCTTGTAGTCTTCAACTGCAATGGTGGTAACACATTAAAGTCGCCCACTATTATATTCTTGATATGGTTTAAGGTAGGTCAGGACACATTAGCTTAACCAAGCCAAACCAAACCAATCATTCACAGGAAGAATGATGCGGTTGCATTACTCTTAGAGTTCGCCCCGAGCCACTTCAACTGGTGTCCTCCCAATTGCCAACAGTGGGACTTGCAGCTAGTGTCACTTGCGAACACTTTCATTAGTTTCACGCATACGCACTAACAAGTATTTTAAGCGTATACTTTATGTTTCATTAAAAACCCTTTTTTGCTGGTGTCCGTGAAGCAATCACTGTTATGATCGCAAGTGGGACAACCAGTATTGTCAGACAACTCCTGTTGATAAGGATGATCGCAAGTGAAACGGATTTTACGGTGTTCGCAAGTGTTACTGGTTGCAAGTGGGAAGGTCCCTTCAACTTGGTGGACCCCGTACTTCAGAGAAAGTTTTAATAGAATCCTTTGTCTTCGTTTTATACCCTATACTTAAATGGAATTTTTTTTAGATCTTGGCGCACATAATGGGTTACTTTTAACGAGAAACAATTCCGAATTGGTTTAATATCGTACAATGAAAATGTTGATTTAATAATGGTTTAGTATATAACTGTACAATGACTTAGTATGCCCAGTAAAAAAAACCCAACCTTATATATTATGACTAATGAATAGCAAGTGGTGCTAGAAGTAAAAAGATTTCAGTGACTGTACGACTTCTATTAATGTTACAGCAGAAACCGGAGGAAATTCTTTAGTTTACTGTCAAATGGAACTTCACTAAATCCATTCACAATCTACTTCTCATCCTGGAGTTTTTTAACAATTCAGCTGTTTGGTCTGATGAAGAAAACGTTTGTCAAAAACTTAAATTAATAATACATCATCTCAGACAACGGCGAGCGTGAAAATACTGAAAAAAGTTGGCCTTTTGTCTGTAAAAAGAAAAACGTAACTTAATTGTGTGTAAAGATTTGTTTTTTCTCCTTTCGTACGTCTTTTTTATATTTCATTAAAATGTGTAAATTATGAGTAAAATATTTAGGTACGTATTACTAAAATGAGGTAGATATCACTTATTTTTTAATATATAAAAAGAACCCCCACCTGCACCCTTAAAATAACCGCCCTGGGCCTTCGTTAGCCTTTCTCCGCCAATAATTCGCCTTTAACTTTCCTAGCTCTAATGAAACTAAATAGCCCAAATTCAGATTCCGACTGGAATTCGTGATGAACGATTTGTTATATGTTCATATCGCAACGTCCTCACTTATGCGCACGTCCGGGGAGTTGGGAAGGGACGAAACTAAACCACCCGGTTGAAATCGTACACCGGTATCGGAAGTGAATTTAAATGCTAATATATAATATCGTCGCCAGCTCAAGAATTAAGCCAAAGGCCTGTACCGGACATTCGGAAACTGCTCTAATCACCAACATGTCTCATGTCTCAACTTGTTGGCCTAATTACCATATTTATTATTTCTGTTTTCATATAACCTGATATTCTTCTTTTTTTTCCAAAAATGTATTTTACGTTGTATTCTTCCTGCGATTCCATCTTTCATCTACTTCCTGCTCATCTTACTGTATATAAAACCAAATATCGATCATTTCTGTGCTCTTTGAAGACAAGTTATGAGTAACTTTATCCCCACATACAAAAAAATAACTCCACAGAAAAGATTAAAAATATTCATAATTCAGGAGAGATTAATTTAGTTACCATTCTAATAAGTTAATAACAGTTTTCATATTAACTGTTTCAACGAATTATTATCATGTGACTATTCTCGAGTCTTAAAGATTCTTAGGCTTATCACTAGGCTCTAGTCAGCAGGCTTATAATCAGAATAAACACAAGCAAACTGTGGAAGAACTACGAGTTGCTCCTGGGTGAGGGGAGGGGTGACGAGACTAGCTTGAAGATTGGACCCCTCATATTCATTCCTCAGAGCAAATGGGAAATTCTAAATTCTTCCCATACAATTTTATGAATACATTATATAAATTCTTAGCGTATCAATGTTTCTGAGTAAATCAATGTGAAATATAAGGGTTAAAAAATAAAGAAAAGCGCTGATTTCAAAAATGTTCTATCTTGATTATCTGTTACGAAAATTACAGGTAGACCTAATAAATTTCATGTCATTAGGAATCACTTTACTTCTAAATTTGTATTCTTAATAAATCTTGTGAAAATTAGTCTTTCTGAACATATTTCGAAAAACCTGACCCTTCGCACTTTAATTAAAAAAGTTTGCCAAGAACGTTTTAAGCAACTTATAGTTTGTGGTGAAGTGTCTACGTAATTTGATTATGTAACATCCATCAGTAAATTTATCTCATTTTTCCGAATTAAAGTCAAGAAACTAGTTGTTACGTGTGGAAAGACGACGGTTTAAACGACAGTGATATGACTAGAATAGTCATGAGATAGACAGCCCTGTAAGGAGAAATGTGTTTAGACGCGAAAGAAAAAGGTAGATTAATAGGCCTGCCTTCGTTTCCTAGCACTTGCATGATTGTTTTTTTTTTTTAGGCTGCACATAGGCCTACATACGTTATTTAACAAAGGTTGAATGATTGTCATTATTAAAAAAATTCTATTTTATTAATTTACTAATATCGTAATTTCTTTTATTTCTACAGTACTTATAAGTCTTATTTTAACACACACTCTGGCTTAGAAATAGGCGTACATAAAATGATCATGGAATTTTGCTGAAATAATAGAATTAAATATTGGTATGGAGAACCATACATGACTTCCATGTTCTAAGATTTATATTTAAAATCATTTTCGAAATGAAATATTACCATAGAAACTACTTCTTTCTACTTACTGCTTCAGCCTTAACCACAGTACTGTGGTCACTAACGTATAACACCTCACGTTATCGCACTCGATTTTCACTGATGATGGAAGTCGATGGCATTGCCGAAACGTCTGGTTTTGTAGAAAACATTGGACTACGGCCAAACATCCAGGGAAGGAATTTTAACAAAAACTATTTCTTTGTTGCCGATAACGTAGTACACATATATATAAAAAATATGCGTAAAATTAATGGCTTGTATAAGTTAATGATTGATTTCCATTAAGTAGTGCTCAAGTTTCCAAAGTTTTAATATTTGATGTCCGTAAATAAAACATCAGAGCAGGTTTAGTGTGTATGAGGGTACACCGTGGACAAAAATTTTCAACATTTCCTATTGAGCGTTGCTTAGATTAAAGATGCGAATCTACAGTGTACGTTTCACAGAACAAACACGCGGAAAAGAAGGAGCGCTCCGAAGTCACTCATGAACCCTCAGCATCTTGCAGAGGGTTCATTCCCTAAAGACGAAAAGTCTGTCTATGAATCGTTCCTCTGTAAACACGTGCAGTTACACTGCCCAGCGATCCACAGGAAGCAAATCGCTATCCACGCTGAACACTTTTTCGGCTCGCACGCGTTATGTTGGTGTGGGTTTCGGCACTTTCCATTTAAAAAGCGTGCAAATGTAAGAAAAAAAAATGAGTGAGGCCAGAAATAACGCGAATTGTGTGTGTGTGTGTGTGTGTCTTCCCTGCCTTTTTATTGCAGTAATCATAATAATAAAATGGAAACGTAAACATTACATAATTGAGATATGCTTGCCTGCCACGAACGATATATTTTCACTCATACATGATTTACACTAAAATGAAAAAATTATAATTTTATTGCCTGGCAACAAAATTATTTTATTTTTAACAATTACCATTGTTTGAAAAAGTTTAAATGAATTTTCAAGTACTTTACTGTTGTTAAAACGTAAAAGGTTGCAGGTAAACTACCCCTTCCCCTTAACCGATCTTCACCAAAATCAAAAGTCCTTGAGATCTCTACAATTCAGGGACGTATGCAAAAAATTATTTGATTCTGTTTGAATTTGCGGCTGTTATCGTTTGCCATAGAAAATTACCCTTGATAAAAAAACGTTGCAGGTAAACTACCCCTTCTCCTTAACCGATCTTCACCAAAAACGACAGGTCTTGAGTAGGCCTACTCTACAAATCAGGGCTGTATGCAAAAAATTATTTGATTCTGTTTGAATTTGCGGCTGTTATCGTTTGCCATAGAAAATACCCTTGTTAAAACATAAAACGTTGCAGGTAAACTACCCCTTTCCCTTAACCGATCTTCACCAAAAACAATAGGTCTTGAGAACTCTACAATTAAGGGCTGTATGCGAAACATTATTTGATTCTGTTTGAATTTGCGGCTGTTATCGTTTGCAAAAAAAAAAATTACCCTTGATAAAAAAACCGTTGCAGGTAAACTACCCCTTTCCCTCAACCGATCTTCACCAAAAACAATAGGTCGTGAGTAGGCCTACTTTACAAATCAGGGCTGTACGCAAAAAATTATTTGATTCTGTTTGAATTTGCGGCAGTTATCGTTTGCCATAGAAAAAAAATCTACAGACAGATAGACAGACAGACACATAGACAGATAGACACACAGACAGTTTTCGAAAAAACTACTTTTTTTCATATTTTGAGTGTAGTACAATCAGAATCTGCAATAATCTCGAACACGATTTTTTTGCCATCACCATACTTCCATTTCCTTAAGGAACATGGAAGTAAAAATATCTCTAGAGAGGGAATTGACCCCCTGATTCCCCATAGTTACGCTACTGCCAACAACTACAGTTCCTACAAAACCGTTTGACAACGTAAACGATATTGGAGCTGTTCTTATCCACGACACGTCAGTATGAAAGAGTTGTGATTACTTTGGTATCGTGTACCGTAAAATACGACCCACGCCGAATCGTTTGTATTTTTGTACATTTACCGAAACAGGATACAAATAAAATTGGTAACTGTACTCTTGTCCTACCTAAGCTTTACTTAGGTAAGTACACAATCGAAAACTGGTACCAGATTCATAGAAAGAAACATTTCCTGACATGAACTGATAATATTAAAAACTATTAAAATATTTACATGGCTATAGTAAAGTGTTTAAAAATATATATCATTTGTGTCGTACTGGGTGTATATGAACGCAAAATGGCGTAATTATATTTTGTCAATAAACAGTAAATACAGCTCAAACGAAAAATGTTAAATTATATAATTGGTGTTGTATAGAGCAATATTTATCATTTTACTTTTCATTCTAACACTGTTTACTTCCTAACGTTTAATCTCTAATATCTAATGTAGTATTTAAGTCCTACTAGTTCCTGAGTATATTGTTTCAACGTTTATCTTCGCATTAAATCTTGTAGTTTAATATGTAATTTTATTGGATATATATAAGAATTTTTGTATGATACATAAATTTGTTATTATAATTTTTATGGTCGTTAATGACCGATGCTGTTGCAGTATACCTAACCTGATAGATAAATAATAAAGAAAAAAAAATTCTAAAGGGCAAATAGAATTTGAAGTAATCTAAAATTATTTCCATTATTGTATTGGTATACAGACATTGTCATTGAAATGTAAGGGTATATAATTTAGAGTTATAAGAATACAGAAAAGCTAATGCTAAATAGTATTCAACAATACAGAATGGGCCAGAAGTCGCCTGAGACTAGTAATTGTAAATTACGTTTATTTCTGTCAGGTGAATTATAGCCCCATTCCGTAGATGAACCAAAAATTTCACTTATCTTGAATGTTTCCCTCTTCAGACTATGGCTTACGAATCTAAGTCTGAGCAATTAAAAAGTCTCGTTGCCTTTCACAGATAGTCCCGTACATTTGTATCATTGGAAGCCTACCTTTGGGTCCACCTTACAATCAGTCCATTTCCTTTCATTGGTATAAACAGAATGTCGTGTCGAAAATGAAACTAAATACAGTGTAGTGCTGTAGAAATAAAGAAGTTATCGTAGTTAAGGAAATCACTTCTGTTACTACCGTAGAAAATGTTGGAACAACCATCATTTATCAGTTATAGAACGTGTATGACGGATTCGTTACAATCAAGAGTTATACGTACTCTTTAGGGATGCAGACGCTACAAAATATAATTAATTATCGAGGTTGAGGTGACCCGGGCATTTGACGAGGATGAAATACTGCGGAAAGTCTTGTCAATGCAGCTGAATGGAAAAATAAAGAGACACATGCCAAAGCTGCGATGTAAGCAATAATACCAAACTATTTGGACTGAAGGACTAGAGAGCTATCACGTCAGATCAGGGCCGTTGGAGAAGGCTTCCGGAAGAGGTCAGGACTCAACAACGAGAGCCACGTAGCACCAGGGATTGTAGACTCTAACTATTAAGAAATTAACATATATATTTCATATAAATTTTGTTGTTTTAAATGTAAAGCCTGCTGAAAAACTAAAAGGTAGTGACAATGTCTATAAACAAAAATTACGTAAATAGAACTTGATGCAATAATACGAATGTTTGCAATTTGTGTATCACTGTTTCAAGTTTACAAAGGATTCCAACAAGTTTTCACAGGGAATATGGTTTTATAATCACACATGATTTCTAATAATATGAGAATTCTATTAGAAATATAAAAGTCTACTAGAGCATGTCTGTTATCAGGATGCGTGACTCGATGGATATCATCTACATCAACGCCCTTTTGTGAATGTACATTGTAACAAAACACATTTGAAAGATGAAACACCTGAAGAAGGTCAAGGTTATCCTCCCCTAAGTGAAAATATACAAGAAACAACATAATCTTGGTAAATAAGTAAAAAGTCAAATATAGTTTATAGCGAGAGCGATGCAAGAAGTTGGCAACGTAAATATGGGTTTGTTTAGTTGGGACAAAAAGGGCGCGACAGAACAGTCGTGGCGTTGTAAAGTAAGATTTATTCCTTCTGATGGGGCGAGCATTCCTGCAGAATGGTCTGGCTTGTCTTGCGTCTCCTTACGTGATCCTTAGGAAGATTATAAAACGCTCTATTTACGTGATACACTGAAAGAGGCTTCTTTTTGTTTAGTGTTAGTATCATTGACACTAATGATAACGGTGCCATGCGATGTGCCATTCTGTTGTTATCTAAGGACGCCTTAATTCTAAACCTACTAACACAATGAAGAACAGTCATATCAATAAAAAACGCATAGGAAAGGGGCGGAACTATAGTTCCCGTAGCACCTACTACTGCGGGGAGTACTAAGGTATAATGGGAGCAGAGACCCAGCATTCCTAGAGTCCACAGGGGGGGGGGGCAACAAAGATAACTCCACATACCCTCACCTTTTGTTTAATTGTCTCACTCCCAATCCTATCCGTTTTTATAACCACTTCAATCACCTGACACGCCTCGAATCGCTTCGTCAAACAACTGTCAGCGCCCACGATTTGCAACCATATGTGAGCATCACCACTAGAACTGACACGTAAAATTTATTTTCGTTCTTTAGCCACCGTATTCTTATTGAAGAACGAGTTATACAGGAATCTATACAATACCTACACTTTACCAATTCTATTTGATATTTCTAACTCTAATTTTTGTGTATCATCCATTTATTGCCTCTGGATATTTTACTTGTCTCTCCTCCTGTATTTTCGTGTTCTGGGTCGCGCAGTCCACGTGTCAAATATAGTTTACGTGTGATCAGTACACGTGTTAGAGTCACCAGATCCGTCTAATTGTGTTAAAACAGAGCACCGGTATATATTTTCAAGACATCTTCCATTTATATACCCATTTATATCTTCCATATATGTATAAATCATAAATATACAATCTATGATTATGTCTTCCATATCTTCGGTTTATTGAACGAGTGAGGCGAGTTCTCAGTTTTGACTCGGTGATTTGACTTTTGTCTGTCTGTCTACTTATCTCTATGCCTGTCTATCTATTTGGGGTATGTCTGACGATAACTTCTGAACAGATCAACCTATTTTCGTGAAACTTGGCAAGTGTGTAGATACGTCTACTCTACAGAAACCTATTGTTTTTTAGATTGATGACTCCAAATATAAGGGGGCAGGAGGCAAAAATGTGGGGGCAAAATTCCAAACAAAATTCGCACAAGCCCACGTAGGGTATCAGATTAAATGGAACTTAAACCACGATCTGAGTATTGTGTTAATTTTTTAAAAATTCCAAAATTTTTGACGTCAGAGCCCAAAAAGTGGGTAACAATGTTGAGAAAATCGCAAAAATGCATGTGGGGTATCAAGTTAAAGAGAATTTTAATTAATATCAGAATGTAGTATCAGGTTGCCGAAATTTTAAAATTTTTGACCCCTGGGACCCCCAAAACTTGAAAGAAATTGTGAAAATCCAGCAGGGTGCCAGACTAAAAATAATTGAAAACCAAATCTGAATCTTTCGAATAAATAGTGTTTATTGTACGACTGTATGCTCTACAATCGTTATATTAAAAAAATAATGAAATCGGGATTTTTGTAATTTTTTCCATAATTGAAAAATTATCAAGTATGGAAATTTATGTAGTAATAAATGCACTTCATTCAAAATTGTGAGCGAGTTCTGCAGCTCAGGGACCATACTTGTATGTATTTTAAAGTTGTTCCTATTAGGCCTACTGTTATAACGCATGACGTCTTCCGTGTACACTAATCCCTTTATCCTCGTTGACTTTATTTGCTGTGTTTCAGGTGGACACCCTCATCAAGTCGGTTACCTCTTTGATGATGATTTTACACGGATGAAATCTTATAAATTATGTTGATCTATAGAAGAATTTTATAAATTAATGTTCTATACATACAGCGAAACGAAATAAACTTACACAAGACAAAGCAACTGCTATTACTGCACGGCAGTACTACCCTTCATACAGAATTATATTGCTCCATCGATAAGTACACATTGCTTAATCGCTTCCGGAGCCGGTAATATCCACTCCAAGGTGTTCGTAACGGTCTCATTGTCACCGTTCCGATTGTCAGACACAATGAGCCCATTGTTTTAGTACCGGTTCGCCGGGCGATAAACTAAAACGCGGTCCACCACGCAGCCGAGCGGAACGTCGTTTTGCCCTTAAATCGTGTGGGGTGGATTTGTTCGTCGCCCCCCTTCACACGTTTTTTGACGGTTTCACTTTTTTGCGCTACAGAACGGCGGCACATAAATCAATTAATATTTACAGCAGACGCTGTCTAACCTGCACAACGAAATATTGTGTTTCAGTAAACGAAATATTGTACCGTGTTACACCCTTCCCGACACACACATACACACCACATCTGAAATTAAAATCCATTGAAGGTAGTAAACATGCTCGCTCGCGCTCTTTCTCCCCCCCCCCCAACTCACACATTCACGTGGATAATGAACTACGAACGTCTCTTCACGTTTGTATATATTAACAAAAAAATTCTACTGTTCACATATAGTGACGGATCCAGAGTAGGGACGGGAATTTCTAAGGAAGTAACTACCATTTATGAAAAGGTCTGCCATCTCCATACAGGTTCCTCCGCGATGACTTGAAATGAAATTATGGATAATAACGGTCGTCATTCTATCATAAGTCGTCGACGAGGAATCTGTATGAAGATGTAGGAAACGTTGCGGAAAGGAACCTGCCGGAAGATGGCAGAAGGTGGAGGAATCTACCGAAACGTTACGGAAAATACTTCTGGGAAAACAACAAAACACAACGCGGGACACAACCCAAAAAAGGACTTATCATTTATATACGGTATAACGGCACGTATGTATGTAAAGTCTTATTAGAAGATAAATAAATTAATTAATAAGAATATTATTTATCGGCCGTGTTAATTATGGTTCCAAGTGGGTATCGAGTTTCGGTCTAATGAAAATGCAGCTTTTTGCGACATTTCGAGATTTATTTTGTCTCATATTCATGCCTACAACATAAAATATAAAGTAACAAAATTGTGATGAGTGTTAATTATAATATATATATATATATATATATATACTGTATGTTGTATGGTATTAACAATGGCGTTGTTTTGTATAGAATAACTAATAGTACTTACATATATTGTTGAGTCAGATACACACATACACAAAACTATACACTACACTACAATACAAAAACATGATACATATTTATTATATTTTTTCTCTCTCACAGTACAAAATATTTTCTCGCAGAGAAAAAATATAATTAATATGTATCATGTTTTTGTATTGCAGTAGCCTATAGTGTATAGTGTGTATCTGTGACTCAACAATATATGTAAGTACTATTAGTTATTCTATACAAAACAACGCCATTGTTAATACCATACAACATATATATTATAATTAACTCTCATCACAATTATATTACTTTATATTTATGTTGTAGGCATGAATATGAGATAAAATAAATCTCGAAACGTCGTAAAAAACCTGCATTTTGATTAGACCGAAACTCGATATTGTTGAGGTATGGTTAAAAATAATTAATAATTTAAGTACAGGAGCAAACACACACTTTATTGAAGAACAGTTTAGTAGCAAGTATACATAAAACGGACACACGAAATACACATTACAAAAGCAGATTTAAAACTGAACTTAACTGGTCGAGTGCATCTCTGTTTATATAGAAAAAAGCTTCCAGATTTTTCCTTTTATTTAAAACTACCAGAACATTACTTTTGTAGACTTCTCACAGTAAACAAGCATGTGTGTGGGCTGAGGCCCCGCCCAGGTAGCTAGACCTCCCACCGCACAATACAAACTTTCACTTTACAATAACAGGTATACTTACTTAAAATTGAATGTAGAGTTTTCTAGTAAATTCTCAACACCCTCCCTAAAACTCTACATTCTCACAATCACATTCATTTTTTAAAAAATTCATTTTTACTCTTAAGTCCAAGTTTAGATCTTAAATAAACAAATTTTGGTTTTGACAAAGCTTTCGTAAGTATATCAGCACCTTGTTCATCACTTTTAACATAATGCACATCAATTTCTCCATTTTGAAAACAATCACGTACATAATTATATTTCACATCAATATGTTTTGTCCTTTGATGGAATTCAGGATTACTTATAAGTTTTAATGCACTCATATTATCTATATATAAATCATATTTATCAGTCTTACAATCGCATTCATTAAATAACTTCTTTAACCACATTATTTCAGTTGTTGCTAATGCTGCACTTACAAATTCTGACTCGGTTGTTGATAATGATACAGATTGTTGCTTCTTACTTCGCCAAATAATTGCAGCATTTGCATACATACAAGCTACGCCAGAAGTTGATTTACGTGTAACTGTATCGCTAGCATAATCAGCATCACTATAAGCTTTAAAGTTGCCATCCTTACAATATAGTAATCCAAAATCAATCGTACCTTTTAGATAACGTAAAATTCGTTTAACAATTGACCAATGAGCTACACTTGGTTTGTCTAAAACTCTAGATACAACATTTACAGCAAAACTTATGTCCGGACGACTTACAGTTTGCAAAAACATCAAATTGCCGACAGCTTCACGATAAGGTACATTACTTACAATTGTTTTTGATAAATATTCATCATGATTACAATCAATTGGCGTGGATACAATATTAGCTTCTGACATATTAAACTTTTCTAAGATTTTGTTAATATTACTTTGATGAATGAAAACAGACCCATCATTCAATCTACAAATTTCCATTCCAAGATAATTAGTAACTTCTTTAGTACTAGTAATTTTAAATTTTTTACTCAAATCATTCAACAATTTATCAATCAAACTTTCATTTGAAGCTGCAATAAGTCCATCATCAACATAAATTGCTAACAAGATCTTATTATTATTATTGTTATATATGTATAAACATGGGTCACCCGTACTTTGACAAAAATCTAAATTTACAAGAAAATTAGTGAAGTGCTCAGTCCAGCATCTTGGTGCTTGTTTTAAGCCGTATAAACTTTTCATTAATTTACATACGCGTGAGCTTCCATCATCAAAACCTTCAGGTTGTTTCATATATATATCTTCCTTTAAGTCACCGTATAAAAAAGCCGTTTTTATATCAAATTTACCGATATGTAAATTTTCACGAGCAGAAATACTAAGTATCAATCTTATTGTATCAAAGCGAACAACCGGACTAAAAGTTTCTTTATAATCTATATCTTTCTGTTGCGAATAACCTTTAATAACCAACCGCGCTTTATAACGTTCTGTACCATCTGGATTGAGCTTCTTCACAAAAACCCAACGATTGTTAATCACCTTTTTATCTTTTGGCTTTTCCACTAATACCCATGTCTTATTTTCATACAAAGAGTTTATTTCGTCCTGCATTGCAGCTTGCCAACTATCTTTTTCTTTACTTGTAATTGCTTCGTTATAATGGGATGGTAACTTTTCAGCAATAAACGTGATCGGACATCCATAATATTCTGTAGGTTTTAATTTTGTTCTATCGCGCAATTGTCGTTCAGTTTGATTGTTATCGCTATTTGAAGATTGTAAAGGTTCTCTTTCTTCAAACTCATTTGATTCATTTTTAAGTAAAAGTTCATTATTTTTAGGAGTTATAATTTCATTTTCTTCAGTTTCTTTATTATTATTGTTCAAAGAATTCAAAATAATTGAATCAGCTAATACTCTTTCAGGTTTAAAAAGTACATCTCTACTTATAATGACATCTCGCACTTCCGGAACATATACACGATAACCTTTACAATCCTCATGATATCCGGCCAGATAATCTCTCATCGATTTTTTATCAAGTTTCTTACGCTTTTCTTTTGATATATGTACATAACACATGGTTCCAAATATTTTAAATCTATCAACAGTAGCTATTTTTCCATTCCATAACTCATAAGGAGTTTTATTATTTTGTTTTGTTGGGCCTGTTCTATTAATTACATGTACAGCAGTATTCATTGCTTCTGCCCATAAGAATAGAGGTAAGTTTGAATTTGAATATAACATTGATCGAGCAGCCTCTACAATGATTCGGTTATCGCGCTCTGCAATTGAATTTTGTTCGGGCGTATATGGAACATTAATCGAATATTTTATACCTTTACTATTTAAAAAAGAGATCACAGCTTTATTATCGTATTCTTTACCACCATCAAAATGAATTTCTTTAATATTTAAATTATTCCTTAGGCTTTCACGGCCGGTGTCATTTGAATTATGAAAGATATCCGGGCTGTTTGGCCGTGGTCCCTGGTTAAAAACAAAACCAAACGTTTCGGCAGCTCCACAAATTTTTTTTTTTTCCTGCACTTTGGGTGTCTACGTGCAGGCCCACAGTACTGTGGTATAGACTAAAGCTGTCCTGCCATGCTACCTGTACATATAAATTCAGCAGTCCCACGTACAGGTAAAAATGACACCATCAACCAATCACAACAGAGATGGTGTATGATTGGCTCGCACCAAGCTACGCCATTATGTGACTCACTTGTTTTTCAAGAAATACTGTGGGGAAGGCTGCTGATTTCCCGCGATGCTACCTGTGCTAATTGTTTACTAATTGCAACCCCCGCACAGGTAAGTACAGCATCACCGGCCAATCAGAAACAAGAAGGTGTGTGAGAGGCTCGCATCGCGCCATGCCATAATGTACTTAATGAGATGCTTTCGCCCCTTGCGGAAGCGTGATGCACGGATCTTTGATCGATCAAGACGGACAGGACTGCTCCTTGGACTGCTCTCTACTCTGGACGTTGCTTCAGCTTCTGGCTGCATTCGCCCACCTCGCAGGACGAGGAATATCGCTGCTCTCTTCGTGGGACAGAAGACTCACGCGCCAGCTGTTGCCAGTGAATCGAGTAGCTGGTAGAAGCAACAGCTGGCCGAAGTTGCCCTGGTAAGGACCACCTTTGCCGGATACCATCTGCTGGCGAAGAACAGAAGAGGATTGCTCTGGGCTCACCTGGTGAGTGCCGCATTTCCAGTGTGTAATTCCTAACTTGCTCACGACTGTTAGGTAGCGCTGCCCCGGACGATCCTTGCAAGCCCCCACCAGTGGTAAGCGAGCTAGGATATCGCCGGGGTAAAGGGGCCAGTGGACACCAGTCTTGGTAAGGACTGGTATTCAACGAAGCTGGTCGTTAGCCCAGCTCCTCCCGCATCGTCGTGAGCAAGGAAGACGCGCGGGTAATCCGGCTTCGGCCGGACCCGAGATCCCTGGCGTCTGGCAGTGACTGCCTAGCAGTCTCTGCCCGGCAGCCGTCGCACCTGGCCAGCATGCCTTCCACAGGCAACGGCTCAAGTGCCGAGTCGCTCGGCCCTGCCTTGCTGCCCCATCTGGGCGACTCGCCTGAATCGCCTCGGGCGATGGAGACGGATGATCCTCTCCCTAACCCGCTTCCTCCTCTTCCGGCTGACGAGTTGGGCGAGTTCGCGACCGTTGGTCGGCGTAATCGCCCGGCTAAGAAGCCCAAGAGGACCCACCCAACCGCTTCCTCTCAGACCTCGGCCATGGACATCGGACCTTCTCAGGGCCCACAGGCCGCGGTTCCGACTGCTTCGACAGCAGCTCCGGCTGCTGCCGCTGTTGGTCGCGCGCCGCCCCTGTATGTCCATAGCGTGTCCAATGTCGCCGCCTTATACAGACGGCTGATCGCGGCCCACGGCCTGTCGGCCGACAAGCTTGACCTGAAGCTGCTTGGCGGTGATACGGTCAAGATTGTCGTCCGCCAGCTCGAGGACCATCGCTTGGTCGAGGCCTTCCTGCAGGCGCACAGCCTTCAGTATCATACCTTTTCTCCTAAGCGAGTCAAGCCCTTGTCTGTATTTTGCGAGGGCTTGACGCGCACACCGATCCCCAGGAGATCCTCATGGAACTCCGAGACCTCGAGTACCCGGTGCAGGCAATTTTCCGCCTGTTCACCCACTCAGAAAACCGAGTACCTCTCCCGCTCGTTCGTCTCCAGCTCGAGAAGGGCGAGGCTGCTGACAAAATCTTCCAACTGACGCGGCTGTTTGCTTCCGCGTCAGGGTGGAAACCAGTCGTCCCCAGGGCAAGCTCGCGCAGTGCCACCGGTGCCAGAGGTTCGGCCATCACACCGAAGTCTGCCGCAATGCCCCGGCCTGTCTACGTTGTTCTCTGGGACATTCAACCCAGGCCTGCACTGTGGCAGACAAGACCAAATTCCGCTGCATTAATTGTGGCCTAGGCCATGCAGCAAGTAATGTAAACTGCCCGGTCTATAAGGCGGAGCTCCTGCGGAAGCAAAGGCCGCAGGGGCCCCTCCCGAAGCCAAGGCAGCCAGCTATGCAGCCCCAACCCCAGAGACAGCCTAAATCTCAGGCAAGGCCTCAACCTCAGGCACAACCGGCACGGCGCGCGCCCTCTCCGGCTCCACCTCCAGCCCCTGCAAAGGCAAACAAACGTACCGCGTCTCCTTCCGAAGCAGAGACACGCCCAGTAGCCGTCATCTCGGTTTTGGAGCCGGAGATTGAACCCTCCACCTCCGCGGAACCTCCTACTCCCGCCTCTGTACCAGAGGCAGCCTCGCCTCCCTTGCCACCTCCGCGATTTCCGCGAGCAGGCATCACAAAACCCAGGAACAAAGGGATAACCACACTGGATGCTCGGCCCCGAGCTCCTGCCGGCCCTCAGCCCAAGAAAAGTCCTGCTTCCCGGTATAAGTCCGACGAAGCGCAACAGCGTACTTTTCCTGCCGCTGATTCAAAATCGACTGCCCCTGGTCCTGTGGCTTCCACCACGACCCGATCTGCTGTCAAACCTGGTCGCTCTTACGCGGCCTCAGTTTCCAGGCGAACCGCCCAGTCCGTCATTTCCGATGATGCACAGTTCGTCCGCGACTTTCTGTCTGGCTACGACCTCAAGAAAGTCGCATCCACCTTCAGGTCCATCCGAGACCGCCTGGAAACTGCCGACCCAACTGAGAGATTTATGCTCTTGGTGGAAGCCTGCGAAGTAATAGGTCTTCTATGAACCGAGCCCGTAGACGAGATCTCTCGCTCGTAGCCTGGAATGCTAACAACATCGGTTCCAAGCATTCCGACCTGCTTGAATTCCTGGCTCGGTTCAAACCCGACGTACTTCTCCTTACTGAAACCCACCTGACCCCGGCGAACCGGTTTCGATTACCAAATTACGTGGTCTATCGGGATGACCGAGTTGGCCAACGAGGAGGCGGCACGGCGATCGCGGTGAGGACCTCCATAGGTCACCATCGTGTCGCTTTGCCGCAGCTTACGAACCTAGAGGCCACCGCCATTGAGGTCCACGGAGCTCTTGGCGGCGTCCTCGTGGTTTCAGCCTACAAGCCCCCAAGAGCTGAACTCCTTGTTGGCGACCTGGAAGTCATCTTCGATTCCCATCGAAGGGTAATTTTGGCCGGCGATCTGAATTGCAAGCATCGCGTTTGGAATAGTCGCCTGACTACTTCGAACGGGAGGCGCTTGCTCAGTTTTGTTGAATCGCGCCGGGCGATGGTGTTTGGTCCAGCGCAACCCACGTTCTTTCCGTCACAGCCTAACGCGGCTCCCGATGTTCTGGATATCGCGGTGACCCAAGGAGTTGTCTGTCCGGTCGAGGTATTCTCACTTACGGAGCTGACATCCGACCACAACCCTATCTTGGTCCACGTCGCTACCCAGCACGCCTATGCACGTTCTGACCAGAAGAAGGTTATCGATTGGGATCGCTACGGCCCGGCCTTGTGCCGTCGATTGCCGCCAGCGGCCCCACTCGATTCCGTTCGCCTCCTAGACGAAGCAGTTGCGGGAATCGAAGAGGCAATCATTTCGGCTATAGGCGTGTCTTCACGTACGCGAGCTGGTTTCACGCCTGGCTACCAACGCATCCCTGAGGAAGTCTCTCTTCTCGCTCGCGAGAGGAATTACTTCCGGAAACGTTGGCAGAGGACCCGTGATCCGGCCGATAAGGCAGCATACAATCGGCTCACCGGACGACTGCGTGGCAGTCTGAAGGCGTTCCGACGTAGCTGTTGGGAACTCGACGTGGCCCGAACGGGGGATGCGGACCCGCTAAGTCACCCGTACAGAATACCTACCGCATTGACGGGACGGAGGCGCCGACCTCCACTTCCCGCCATTGTTGGACCGTTCGGTCGACCCCTGGGTCGCCCGGAGGAGAAGGCCGAGTACTTGGGCTTGTGTTTCGAGCGACAGTTCGCTCCCAACCCGCCCATGGACTGGGACTTCGACGAACAAGTCGAGATGGCTGTGGAAGACTTTCTGTCACTTCCGATCACGACGGAGCCCGAACCCATCTCTTTGGAAGAGGTCTCAGATCGGCTCGCTGAACTTCCGCCAAGAAAAGCTCCAGGCCCGGACGGTGTTACCAACACCGCTCTACGACTTCTTCCCGAGCCTGGAGTTCAATTCTTGACTGATTTGTTCAACGCGTGTCTTAGACTGGCCTACTTTCCCAAGAAATGGAGAAAGGCGACGGTTATCGTGATCCCGAAGCCGGGAAAGGATACCACCCGCTCGGAAAACCTCCGGCCTATCAGCCTACTCTCCGCTACGTCCAAGGTTTTTGAGCGCCTCGTACAGCGTCGTGTACGAGAACTTCTAACCAACTTTGACGTGCTGGTCCCCGAACAGTTCGGCTTTCGTGTGGGGCATTCGACCACTCATCAACTGATGAGACTGGTGGAAAGCATCACGGAAGCCGGGTGTCGGAGAGAACGGACCGTTGGCTGTTTCTTGGATGTTGAGAAAGCCTTCGACAGCGTATGGCATGATGGCCTGTTATTCAAACTTAGGGAAGTCCAGCTCCCGGACTGCTACCTCCATCTGGTTGCTAGCTTTCTGACGGAGAGGACCTTCTGCGTGAGAGTTGGCGATTCAGTCTCTTCCGAGAGGCGAATCACAGCCGGCGTCCCTCAAGGTAGTGTTCTAGGCCCCCTTCTGTTCTCGATCTACGTCAACGACGTGCCGAGACAGCCTGGAGTCCAGATGGCCCTCTTCGCTGACGACACGGCCGTATTTACGGCCGATCGTCATGAGGAAAGGGCCATCCTACGACTGCAGCGCCAGCTCGACACGCTCGTGGACTGGACTGAGAATTGGAGAGTGCTCCTCAACGCCACCAAGAGTGTAGCCGTCGAATTCTCTAAGCGACGGAAGAACCCCGTTAGGCAACTACGTATCGGCAGAACGTACTTGCGCTGGTCCAACGAGGTCAAGAACCTCGGCTTACACCTTGACCGTCGGCTCACCTGGCGTACCCACGCACAGACAGTTCTTAAGCGAGCATCCACTCGCCTGTGCGCACTGTTTCCACTCCTGATCAGCTCAGCCATGACCAGGAAACTGGGTAGGATGATCGTCGGCGCGTATCTGCTGCCGGTCATTACCTACGCCTGCCCGGTCTGGGGTTACCTCGCCGCAATGCATAAAAAGAAGTTGCAGAGCGTCCTCGACAGGGGGCTTCGGCTAGCGGCCAAAGTCCCCCGTCGCTTCTCATCTCGCCTTCTAAAGAGAGGACTTGGCGTCCGCTCCTTAGACGACACTTTCAGGCGGCTTGCACGCAAATTTTATGCACGTGCGGCGAGGTTCCCAGACAATCCTCTAGTGACTGGGCTGGGAAGGTACCGTATACGCCCAGGTGATTCGTGGAAACGCCCTCGGTGTATATTGCGCTAGTGTAGGCTACCACAACAGCCGAGAATAGGCCTGCTATAGAGCACACGCCCTACTTGGGCAGGGCCACTAGGCAGGAGCTCCAGATGGCAGCTCGGAACTCAGTTCCCGTGCGGTTCGTCTCTGCGACGCACAACCCCAAAGCCCAGAGCAAAAAAAAAAAAAAAAAAAAAAAAACCCTTGCGGAAGCGACTCGCTGTTGTAACAGCTGCTGCCCTGCTGCCTTCTCTTGACGAGGACAGTTAGAAGAAAGAAGACCAAACTCAGCTGGCTGGTGAATTGAGTAGCCAGCACACACAGCTGAGTCCGTCGGACCTTCTAAGGGCCACCAGCCGAGCGACCCTTTTCAGGACCACAGCCTTGCTGTTGAAGAGGAAGCATTTTCAGCCTGCCAGAGCTGTAAGTTGCGCAGCGCATCTAGCCCGCTGACGCTCAGGCTCTTATGTAGCGCTGCCTAGGACGATCCTTGCGAGCCCCCACCCGTGGTAAGCGAGCTAGGATATCGCCTAGGTAAAGAGGCCGGTGGACACCTCTCTTGGTAAGGAGAGGTATCTAACGAAGCCGGTCACTTGCCCAGCTCGTAGTAAGCCTGAGCGTTTCAGAAATCCCGCAAGCGATCCGGCTCGGGCCGGATCCTAGGTCCCTGGTTACCGCCGGAGGCAGCCTGGCTGCCTCTGGTCGGCGAACCTCCCGCTCGATGGCGGAAATGCCCGCTACGGGCGCGTCATCGAGCACGCAGTCGCTCGCCACTGCCCCGCCCCACACGAGCGATTCGCCGTGTTCTCCGCTTATGGAAGCGGACCAAGTCGATCCCCGGTCGGTTCCGCTGCCCGGTGACGAGACCGACGCTTTCGTGGCGGTTGGGCCACGGGGGCGCCCGGTTAAGAAACCGAGGAAGAATCGATCCTCCTCAACCTCTTCCTCGGCGTCCGCCATGGAAGTTGTCCCCGCCGACGGCGAATCCGGCCCGGGGCCGACTGTGTCCGGCGGTGCCCAAACACCGCCGGTCTCTGGTCGCATCCCGCCCGTATACGTTCACGGCGTGAACAACGTCACCGGTTTTTACCGGCGATTGATAGTGGCTCCCGGACTTTCCCCGGCCAACGTTGACCTGAAGCTCATTGGGGGCGATACAGTCAAGATCGTTGTCCGCGGAATGGAAGTGTACCGCAGTGTCGTGGCGTACGTGGAATCCCAGCAATTCCAGTACCACACCTTCTCGCCCAAACACGTGAAGCCTCTGTCGTTAATTCTCAGAGGCTTGGACGTAGAATCTCCTCTCGAGGAAATCCTCGATGAGCTGCGCGAGCTGGGCTATCCTGTTCGCGCGGTCCATCGGGTGTTTACTCCTGCCGGACCAAGGCGTCCAATTCCTCTGGTCCGCATCCTGGCGGAGAATAGCGAGGCAGGCACTAGCCTACTCTCACTTACGCGGCTTTTTGGTTTCCGCGTAAAAGTGGAAAGAAGCCGCGCTCCCGGGGCTTTGCCTCAGTGTCACAAGTGCCAACGCTTCGGGCACCACTCCGACTCTTGCTCAAACGCTCCGGCGTGCGTGAGGTGTTCTCTCCCTCACGCCAGCAAACTTTGCGATGCACCTGCATTCAAAAGATGCATCAACTGCGGCAGGAGTCACCCCGCCAACTACCGGGCATGTCCGGTGTTTCAGCAGGAGCTCGAGCGGCGAAAGCCGAAAGGGCGCCTGCCACCACCGAGGCATCCGGTAGCTGGTTCCAGACCTGCAACCGAGCAGCCAGGCCCTGCCCCTCCTGCTACGGCTGCCGTGTCTTCCGCCACAGTTTCAAACAGGCAACAGAAACGTCCCAAAGGCCCGAAGCAAACACCTGCAGCACAGGCAACTCCAACTCAGGCTCCTTCACAGGCCCCTGTCCCGCCTATGGCGAAAAAGCCCCGTAACCTCGTGGCATCTAAAAGTGAGACCACCCAACCAACAGAAAACATCTCGGTTGTGGAGCCTGAGACTTCTCAATCCTCCCCAGCACCGGAAAATCCTGCCCCTGCTTTAGAAGCAGCCTCGCCTGACCTCCCGCCACCGCGGTTTCCCAACGCAGGCAAAAGAAGCGGCATAGAAAGCCCCGTGGCGCTAGATCCCGGGCTCCTGCCAACCCGGCCGCACAGTCCAGACAGCCTGCGCAGCGCGCGAAGTCCGACGCAATCGCATCTGTCCCTCTTCCTAGCACCTCCGCTAGAGGCGCTACACCTGGCCCTAAGAAACCCCTGGCTTCCACCAATCCCCCGATTGACAAGCCTCGGCGCTCTTGTGCGCACACAGTCTCCGGGCAATCTGCCTCAAAAACCGTACCTGACGACTATCAGGTCGTCAAAGACTTCCTTGCTGAGTTCGATCTCAACAAAGTCGCCCAGACCTTCAGGTCCATCCGCTCCCGCTTGGAGACTGCCGACATAACCGAGAGATTCATGCTCTTGGTGGAAGCCGCCACTTGTGTAGGTCTTCTATGAGTCGGGTCCTCAAACGAGATCTCTCGATTCTTTCCTGGAACGCCAACGGGTTATCCAACAAGATCCAGGAACTCCAAGAATTACTGGCCCTACTCAAACCCGATGTAGTGCTTCTCAATGAGACCCACTTGACTCCTGCGAGTCGGTTACGACTGGCCAACTATGCGTGCTATCGAAACGACAGACCGGGCACTGCTGGTGGCGGTACTGCCGTCGCGGTGAGGCTCAATCTCGAGCATCACCGAGTCGTCTTGCCTGCAATGACTCACCTCGAAGGCACCGCTGTGGAGTTGTTGAACACTCTAGGCGGCGTACAGATGGTCGCGGCGTATAAACCGCCGCAAAAAGAGCTCCTTCACCCCAATCTAGCTGTCGCGTTCGATGCACACAGGAGGGTCATCATGGCCGGCGACCTGAACTGTAAACATCGCGATTGGAACAGTCGCTTGACTGCCCCAAACGGGAAACGTTTACGCAGGTTTGCCGTTTCTCGCAGGATACAAGTGATTGGGCCTACCCAACCTACGTTCTACCCCTCACAACCCAACGCGGCTCCCGATGTCTTGGACATAGCGGTGATTCAAGGAATTGACTGTCCGGTCCATGTGTCCGCGCTAACGGAACTATCATCCGATCATCTCCCCATCCTGATACACGTCGCTACCCAGCACGTCGTACGCAGAGATGTCAGGAAGGTGGTAGAATGGGATCGCTATGGCCCGGAGTTAAGTCGCCGATTGCCAGACGCGGGACCACTCGAAACCTTCCGCCAAGTCGACGAGGCAGTTGCCGCGTTTGACGAGGCTGTCGTATCTGCGATCGACGCGTCTTCCAGGGTGAAGCCTGGCGTCACGCCCCACTGGCAGCGGATCCCAGAGGAGACGAGTGCTCTCTCTTGCGAGAGAAATCGCCTCCGGAGACGCTGGCAGCGGACCCGTGATCCGGCCGACAAGGCAGCGTACAACCGGGCGACCGGCATTTTACGTCGTGAAATGCAGGCCTACCGGAGACGCTGTTGGGAACTCGCCGTGGCCCAGGCAGGGGACGGATCGGACGAGAGTAGCCCTTACCGGATACCTTCGGCGTTGGTAGGGAAGAGGCGCCGGCCTCGCATCCCTGCCATTGCTGGAACTTTCGGTCAAATCCTGGCTCGCCCGGAGGCGAAGGCCGAGTACTTGGGCGCGTGTTTTGAGCGACAGTTCGCACCTAACCCGCCCATGGACTGGGACTTCGACGAAGAAGTCGAGAACGAAGTGGAAGACTTTCTGTCTCTTCCGATCACTACGGAGCCCGTACCCATTACTAGGGAAGAGGTCACAGATCGGCTCGTTGAACTCGTGCCAAGAAAAGCTCCTGGCCCGGACGGCCGCTCTTACTCGACTCCCGGAGCGAGGAGTACTTTTCTTGGTCGCGCTGTTCAACGCGTGTCTTAGACTGGCCTATTTTCCCCAGAAATGGCGTAAGGCGACGGTTATAGTGATCCCGAAGCAGGGAAAGGACGCTTCCCGTCCCGGCAACCTCCGGCCCATCAGTCTACTGTCAGCCACGTCAAAGGTCCTCGAACGTCTCGTACAACGGAGAGTACTAGATCATCTACGAAATTTCGATGTACTGGTCCCCGAACAGTTCGGCTTCCGTGTGGGGCATTCCACCACTCATCAACTGATGAGACTGGTGGAATACATCACGGACGCCGGGTGTCGGAAAGAGCAGACTGTCGCCTGTTTCCTAGATGTGGAAAAGGCCTTTGATAGTGGCTGGCACGACGGGCTCTTGTTCAAGCTCCGGGAAATCCAGCTCCCAGATTGCTACCTTCGCTTGATTGCTAGCTTTCTGACGGAGAGGACCTTCTGCGTGCGAATAGACGACCACGTCTCTTCCGAGAGACGTATTACAGCCGGGGTACCTCAAGGTAGCGTGCTAGGGCCTCTCCTGTTCTCCGTGTATGTCAACGACGCACCCAGAGAGCCTGGAGTCCAGATGGCTTTGTTTGCCGACGACACGGCGGTCTATACCGCCGATCGGAACGCAGACTTTGCTATCCCACGACTTCAGCGCGCACTCGATGCGTATTCGACGTGGACGGAAAGCTGGAAAGTTGCCGTCAACGAAACCAAGAGCTCCGCGGTGCTATTCACAAAGCGCTGGAAAGAACCACGAGGCCGAGTGAGACTCGGTAGAACGTACTTGCCCTGGTCGAGAGAAGTAAAGTACCTCGGTGTCCACCTTGATCGTCGGTTCACCTGGCGTGTCCACGCTGAGACGATGCGAAAGAAAGCGTCCGCTCGTCTCGCGCAACTGTTTCCGATACTTGCCAACAAGGCTATGACCCGCAAACTGGGTAAGTTGATCGTCAACGCGTACCTGTTGCCGATCATTACCTACGCTCTTCCCGTCTGGGGTTACCTCGCAACCGTTCACAAAAGAAGGTTGCAAAGCGTTCTCGATAGAGGGCTTCGGCTAGCGGCCAAAGTCCCCTATCGGTTTTCTTCTCGTCTCCTGAGAAGAGGACTCGGTGTCCGCTCCTTGGATGACACCGCAAGGCGACTTGCACGTAAATTTTACGTCCGAGCTGCGAGGACCCAGACAAACCCACTCATAGCTGGCCTTGGCAAGTACCGACCACGTCCAGGTGATTCTTGGAAACGGCCTCGACAAATACTGTACTAGTCGACCTAGTACGAGCATGTCGTTGTAGCGACCAATAAAAATTAATTAATCAATATTCCGTCTGGACAGGACCACTAGGCAGGAGCCCCTACCGGAGGCTCGGAACTAGGAACCCATTGGGTCGTCTCACGACGCACAACCCAACAGCTCTGACCTGGCCGCCGATTCATAACAGCCCTGCGATTGGAAGGAGCAACATCTCTCTTGAGCTCTCTCTTGATGGGAAATTCTTCATTTTCTGTGCGTTCTCAGTCTCCGGTTATACCGTGACTTACACAGTGCGTCCAGTTCAATTTTACAAGTGTTTGTGCAAGTTTTTAACCAACTACTCAAGAATCAGTGCAGTGCAGTGTGTTCAGTGCAGTGTTGTGTTTCTTGTGCCGTGCAGTGTTTCGTGTTTGTTCCGCTGCTGCCTGGAGCTTGTTGGTAAGTGATCTGCTTTTTGTATTTTGCTTACCGTAGTGCTTGGTCGTAGTCCTTAGTTCCGTTCCGCCTAAGGCGTAGGCTTCGCCTCGCCGATGGCTGCCCGCAACCCATCTTCCGTCGGCCCTTCTCAGGGCCAACCTGCCTCCGTCGGTCCTTCTCAGGACCTCTCAATCCCTGCTAGCGCTCTGGCGCAACCTCTCCCGGATGGCCCTTCTCAGGACCACCCTACACCTACCTCGTCGCGGGAAAATCACGACGCGGACTCGGCCATGGACACCGATGGTGCATGGCAGTCTGTCAGCCGGAAACGGCGTGTCAGTGCCACCTCCACGGACTCTGGTCGAACTTCGCGTCGTGGCTCAACCGCGGGGCAATCTACCATGGCCTCCCAACAACAACCCGACCAGCCCCGGCGTATCCCGCCTCTGATTTTCGCCCGGCCTCCGGAATGGGCTAATTTCATGCGGCGTATACACCGGTGCACTCCCTCTGGCACCTTGACTGCTTCGGCCCAAGGTGACAACTCCATCCGCCTTAACCCCACGACCGTGGAGAGCTTCCGTGTAGCGCAGAAGTTCCTCACGGACGCGGGTATCCCGTACCACACCTTTGCCTTGCCGGAGGAGAAGGAATTAAAGGTACAAATTATCGGTATCCCAGCAGATACCTCGCCTGAGTTCATCTCTAATGAACTAGTTAGTCTGGGCTTTCGAGTCCACAGTGTCACGCCTCTCTTCTCCCCCGGCAAGAAACTAGCGCGCAATGCGTTCCTGGTAAAGATACGAAAGGTAGGTGATTACCAGGCCATCTATGACATCAATATGTTGTTCTTTCTGAAGGTTAGGGTGGAAGCCTTCGAAGCCCAAGCCGGACCGAAGCAGTGTTACAACTGCCAGCGGTACGGCCACTCATCGGCATTTTGCCACCACCCCACCCGCTGTTTGCGCTGTGGCGATAGCCATCGGAAGGACACTTGTCCTCTCGCTCGTGCTGCCGCCACTTGCGCCAACTGCGGGGAACCTCACCCGGCATCATCAAAGTCGTGCAGGTTCTATGCTGCGGCTTTGAAGAAGCTTTCAAAGTCCTCGCAGCAGCGCGTTCCTGCGCCTCCAGCTAGGCCCCAAGCATCAAGGCCTGCCGCCTCGGCGGCACCTATCCCCGCTGCGGCACCGGCACTTGCGCCTGCCCCAGCTCGTCCGGCGTCTACCGGGGCGCCCAGCTATGCGGCTGCAGCTGCTTCTCAGCCTGCCGCACAGCCCGCGGCCCAGCAGCCAAAACCTGCTGCGCCGTCCAAGAAAAAGACCAAACTGTCGCCCCCCGCTTCCTCGCAGCACACGCCCGCTGCACCTCAGCCACCATCTACTCCAGATGTCCGAGATCCTAGGCAGCCGAAACAAAAGGCCCCCGCCCAGAATGGCATCATGTTCAAGCACCCGGCGCCCAAGCCTCAGGCGGCACCGGCGTCTGCCGCGTCCTCGGACGTGACTTTCGCTGACCGCGTGCGTGCTTGGATCAACGCCTTGATCCCGCAAATTCTTGCTGCCAAGGATGTCCAGTCCTTACTCGTTATCGTTCTCACCTCCGTGACCTCGCTTATCCCTCTCGATGGCTAGGCCCTTTCGGCTGGTGGCTTGGAACGCATGTGGCGTTCTATCTCGCCGTGCCGAATTGGCCGCCTTCGTTACCGAATATGACATAGACGTCATACTCCTTAATGAAACTCACCTGACTCCTGCCCACTCGTTCCAGCTTCCAGCGTACACGACGTATCGCACAGACCGGCCTGGCGGCACAGCCATTCTGGTTCACAGGCGCATCGCCCACCGCCCCCTGCCGCCTCCGGCGACTCGTCGCTTGGAGGCGACGGCGGTTGCTCTCTGCATCGGGGATCGGAGGGTTCGACTGGTTTCAGTCTACCTCCCCCCTCGAGGTGGACCACCGCCCGACGAGGATGAATGGGACGCTCTCTTAGAAGACCCTCTACCAACCATCGCAGCCGGAGACTTTAATAGTAAGCATCCCCTGTGGAACAGCCGTGTCTCTAACCCGTACGGCCTCTCTCTGTACCAATACGTTCAGCGTCATCCTCATGTGAACGCTCTTGGTCCTAGATCACCGACCTATGTCCCCAACCGAGGGGGAATACCAGACGTCCTTGACATTGCTGTTGTCAAGGACGTGGCCTATCCTATCGCTATAGAAGCCGTGTCAGACCTCTCGTCTGATCACGACCCGGTACTACTAAACTGTTCGGCCCACGCTGGACACACCTCTCCAGCCTCCCCATCGTTTAACGAGAGTCAACTGGCGATCGTTCCACGATGAACTAGGTCGAACAGTACCATCTGACCCCCAGGTCGACATCTCCAGCCCGGATGATGTAGACCGCTTGGCCGACTATCTTCAAGAAGTCGTCACGTCCGCCATGGACAAACACACCTATAACGTCCCTGCGCCCAACAGACGGTCGCAGTTACCTGAAGAGGTGATTCTGGCCATCCGCAAACGGCGCCAGCTCCGCCGGCGATGGCAAAAAACCCGGGACCCTGCCGTAAAACGCAGGCTGAACGCCCAATCAGACCTTGTCAAGCAGCTTCTGCTTGATGCCACTGCTCATATCTTGAGTCTCTGGAAGTCACGCCCCAGTCCGTTTTTCGGGCTGCGAGCCGACTCACTGGCGAGAAAAGGACCCGCTACCCCCTACGATCACCGAACGGGATTGTGTACTCCGCGGCCGACAAAGCAGAAGTCTTTGCCGATACCATGGAGGAACAATTTACCGTTCACAGAGGCGTCTGCGACCCCGGCCACTCGGCAGCGGTCGCAGACTTCCTATCTGGCTATTTTTCCCGCCCTCCCGCAGACCCAATCGACCCGTTCGACGAGGCTGAAGTGGAAGCGGCCATTAGTCAACTGCGCCCCAAGCGGGCGCCCGGCGAGGACCGTATTGGTGCAACGGCCCTACTCAACGCCCCTGCAAGTCTCGTTTCACTCATCCACGTGCTGTTCAATGGACGTCTCCGGCTCCATTACTATCCCAGCCCTTGGAAACGAGCCACAGTCATCATGTTGCCGAAGGCTCGCAAGCTGCGTACACTCCCGGAGAATCATCGACCAATCTCTCTTTTGCCAGTCTTATCGAAGGTGTTCGAGCGCCTCCTGCATCGCCGAATTATTCCCCTGCTGGATAATTTCATCCGGCAGGAACAGTTCGGCTTCCGCAGGCAGCATTCGACCACTCTTCAACTTGTCCGAGTTGTCACGCAACTCACTGACGCCATAAACAGGAACCATCAAACTGTCGCCGTCCTTCTGGACGTGAGCAAGGCCTTCGACAAAGTCTGGCACGAAGGCCTTCTCTATAAACTAGCCACCTCCCCTCTCCCTGCCTCATTTGTACATCTGATGCGATCGTATCTCTGCGACCGCAAATTTAGGATCTGCGTCGACGGGACGTACTCTTCTGTCCGCCCCGTCGCCGCTGGCGTTCCTCAAGGATCTGTCCTCGGCCCCGTTCTGTACCTAGTGTACACGAATGACCTGCCAGTACTGCCTGGAGTCACGCTCTCTCTCTATGCGGACGATGCGATGTACCACACCAGTTTCGCAAACCTTCGTTTTGCGACTGACGTGGTGCAGCGCCAGCTCGCATTACTTCCGGCCTGGCTAAGGAAATGGCGGGTGGCGATCAATACGGAGAAATCCGAGGCGATTGCCTTCTCCCGTCAGCTCACTTCCCGATGCCAGACCCTCTCCCTTGAAGGGAGCCCAATCGCTTGGCAACGTACTGTGAAGTACTTGGGCGTCACTCTTGATCGACGCCTAAGCTTCAGAGCTCACGTGTCCACAGTGCTCCAGCGCGCCCGAGGCGTCAAAGCCAAACTATACACATTCTTATCGCCTCGAGGGCCACTGCCATTGCGCACGAAGCTCTCGATCTATCTGCTCTTTTTACGAGCCGTCCTTATGTACGCAGCGCCTGCATTTTGGACCCAACTCGCCCCCGACGTCGTTAAACGCATGGAAGCCTTCCAAGCCCTTACCCTTCGCCTTATCTCCGGCTCTCCCTGGTATGTAAAAACTGATACTATCAGACGAGGGCTGAAGATTCCGTCGCTCGATGGATTTGCGCGAACTCTTACGTTCAACCTCTTCCATCGAGCATCCATCTCAGACTTTCCCCACCTCCAACACCTCGATAACGATGATGGACCACCACCAGTCAAACGCCGCCGCCCTCGAGCTCTGCTCGACGACCCACCGTAATTTTAAAATAACAAAATTGCCCTCTCACCATCTGTCCACGCGCCGACCAATCGTATCTCACCACCTTCCTCCAGTCAAATCTCCGGTCCGTTGCAGGCCGACAGATGGGTCGGGCGTTGTGCCGGCTTTAGGTGTGCCTAGCGCCACCTTCAGTCGGCAACTTCGCCCCTCCAATCTCTCGCCTGCCTCGGTATCGCCATAAGGCAGTCAACCGGGCTGGCGGAAGTGTATCGACCCGTTGTGGGCGAACAAATCCCGCCAACCCGTGCTAAGCGTTCGCGTAGACTTCCCTCTCAGGCCATTGGTGGATCGCGTCAGCGGTTCAGCCAATCACAGCCCGTCTCCTTCACCTCCGCCAAAATAAAAAAGGGGGTAACCATCCTCGCAGCGGCGGTACCTGCCTCGCGGGGAGCGACCGACGCCTCACGGCGTCTGCACGCGGGACTGGGAACGGGCGACATTTGTCACCTGGACCCGTCCTTGCGGCAGTGCCCACTGATTGCTGCTATTTTTAAAATAAATAAAAATTGAAAACCTTTCTCCCCCGCCTTCTCAGTTAACTGGTTGGCGGTTGTCCATTCCTGTTTTTTTTAGGCACCTGTCGAATGAACCAGAACCAAGTGTATCCACAGGCAGCCATTGGGCTCGACCCAGATGCTGCAGTCATGCACCGGGTGCAAAGACGCCCCGCTACTATGATGCTACATGCTACATGCTACCTCGCAGCGGGAAGTCTCGCACCAAGCACTCACCAAGCAACAGGCAGTCATCGGGCTTGCCCGGACGCTGCCGTCACAGGGGCACGCACTGAGCTGTGCCCTGCATTCATCGTGGTCATCGTGGTCCGCCGATTCATAGCGATCGCAGCATGCTTCTGAATCAAGACGGACTCCATATGAAGACGAGGGAAGTAATCACTCACCGCCGACAAGAGTTTCGTCTCATCGAAACGGATCCGATGGTCGGCATTGGCGAGCGCGTGTTCGGCCACGGCAGACTTCTCCGGCTGTCCCAGTCTACAGTAACGGCTATGTTCACCCACAGCGTGTGCGGACGCTGCGCTTCGTGGTACCAATGTACACCTGGCCGCATGAGCAGGGAACTCCGTACACACCGCATGATGACAGCGGGTCTCGGACATCCTTCGTCGGCCGCAAGAACTGGTGTATCTTCTTTGTCGGCTTGAATACTGGCCTCACACCGTGCCGACTGAGCAGCCTACCAATGCGGTCCGTCACCCCATGAATGTAGGGCAACGCCGCGAAACCGACGGTCTCCCGTGAATCCACTTCCGGCCTGGCTGTTCTTCTCGGCCGGACCGCACGTCTCACCTCCCCGACGGAATACCCATTGGCCTGCAGCGCTAGTTCGAGGTGGCGCAGCTCATCATCGAGGTACCGGGGCTCGCATATCCTCCTAGCCCGGTCCACCAAGGTCTTCAACACCGCCCTCTTCTGGCTGGGATGGTGGTTCGACTGTTTATGGAGATAGCGGTTAGTGTGCGTCGGTTTTCTATAAACTTTATGTCCGAGGCTGCCATCGGTCCTTCTAAGGACCAACACGTCCAGAAAAGCCAGCTGATTGTCGGTCTCCCTCTCAACGGTAAACTGTATCCGTGGGTGAACCTGATTAAGATGTGCCAGGAACCTGCCGAGTTCTTCCTCACCATGGCTCCAGATAACAAATGTGTCATCAACATACCGGAACCAGCACCTCGGCTTCAGCGGAAAAGATGTAATTGCCCGCTGTTCGAACCTTTCCATATAAAAGTTCGCCACCACAGGACTGAGTGGACTCCCCATGGCCACACCATCAATCGTTTCGAAGAACTCGCCGCCGTACTGAAAATATGTAGTTTTCAGAACATGCCGGAAAAGCGCTGTAATGTCTGCCGGAAAAAGGTTAGCTAAGTGGCCAAGGACATCATCTACGGGCACCATGGTGAACAACGAAACCACGTCAAAGCGGACCATTATGTCCCCAGGCTGCAACGACAACCCACCGAGCCTTTCAAGGAAGTGTGTTGAAGAAGAAGCTCGGTCAAGTGTTTAGCCAGATGGTAGGTTGGAGATCCTATGGCGCTGACGATGGGTCTGAGCGGGACGTCCGGCTTGTGGATTTTGGGGAGCCCATAAAGCCTAGGTGGAAGGGCTTCCGAACACCGGACGGGTGCCTTCACATCAGGCTCGAAGGAAGACCGCTTAACCAGAAAATCGGTCCTTTTTAGGACCACTGCGGTCGGATCTCTTTGCAGTTTTTTGTAGTTTTCTGGGTCCAGCAGTTCCCCGATCTTCCGTTGGTAGTCTTCGGTGTTCATTACAACAGTCGCACTCCCCTTATCCGCCGGTAATATGATGACAGACTCATCCCGCCTTAATGTCCTAAGTGCCCGCAGCTCACTCACTGGTATGTTGCATCGCGGCGGTTTCGCTCTAGCCAGGATCCTCGATGCTTCGATCCTGACTTCATCTGCCTGATCACGCGGCAGCCGCCGCACTCCAGCTTCAACGTTGGCAATGATGTCCTCCACCGGAATCTTCTTAGGGGCCACTGCAAACTTCTCCCCCCTCGCCAAGAAAGCAGTTTCGGTAAGCTGGCGGTCCGACAAGTTCACTACTGTCCGGTCCGTCTCTAAGCTGCTTCGCTGTTGTCCCTGGTTGTTCTCCTCGGGGCTATCTCTCCAGTACTTATTCTCATGGCGCGATCGAACACTATCGCGAACGGCCTCGGAAGCGCTGGAACTTAGGCTATCCACCAGATCCCAGTGGCCAGGTGACAACACAGTGCTTAATTCCAGGTGTAGGCGGAACAACCTCATATTGTTGTCGGCAAGATCTTTCCTGGTCTGGTGGATACGTTCGCGTAGCATCGCCTGCTCTGCACGTCGATAAATGCGACTGGCTTGCGGTGTAAAAATGGAATTCTTCAATTTAAGAAACCGGGGAATAACACCAGTATCCCGGCATCTCAACAGAAAAGCCAGTGAACAGAGCAGGTGTACCTTCTTCTTTCTTAGCCCCTCAAATCGTCTAATATTTTTTGAAACTTCCTCCCCGTAGAGGCGTCTTAAATTATTCCTTAGGCTTTCACGGCCGGTGTCATTTGAATTATGAAAGATATCCGGGCTGTTTGGCCGTGGTCCCTGGTTAAAAACAAAACCAAACGTTTCGGCAGCTCCACTGGCTGCCATCATCAGTGGTAAAATTTTTTTTTTTCTGCACTTTGGGTGTCTACGTGCAGGCCCACAGTACTGTGGTATAGACTAAAGCTGTCCTGCCATGCTACCTGTACATATAAATTCAGCAAAGTCCCACGTACAGGTAAAAATGACACCATCAACCAATCACAACAGAGATGGTGTATGATTGGCTCGCACCAAGCTACGCCATTATGTGACTCACTTGTTTTCCAAGAAATACTGTGGGGAAGGCTGCTGATTTCCCGCGATGCTACCTGTGCTAATTGTTTACTAATTGCAACCCCCGCACAGGTAAGTACAGCATCACCGACCAATCAGAAACAAGAAGGTGTGTGAGAGGCTCGCATCGCGCCATGCCATAATGTACTTAATGAGATGCTATCGCCCCGCCGATTCATAAAACATCTCGGTTGTGGAGCCTGAGACTTCTCAATCCCCCCCAGCAACGGAGAATGCTGCCCCTGCTTTAGAAGCAGCCTCGCCTGATCTCCCGCCCCCGCGGTTTCCCAACGCAGGCAAAAAGAAGCGGCATAGAAAGCCCCGTGGCGCTAGATCCCGGGCTCCTGCCAACCCGGCCGCACAGTCCAGACAGCCTGCACAGCGCGCGAAGTCCGACGCAACCGCATCTGTCCCTCTTCCTAGCTCCTCCGCTAGAGGCGCTACACCTGGCCCCAAGAAACCCCTGGCTTCCACCAATCCCCCGATTGATAAGCCTCGGCGCTCTTACGCGCACACAGTCTCCGGGCAATCTGCCTCAAGAACCGTACCTGACGACGTCAAAGGAAGTCGTCAAAGACTTCCTTGCTGAGTTCGATCTCAACAAAGTCGCCCAGACCTTCAGGTCCATCCGCTCCCGCTTGGAGACTGCTGACATATCTGAGAGATTCATGCTCTTGGTGGAAGCCGCCACTTGTGTAGGTCTTCTATGAGTCGGGTCCTCAAATGAGATCTCTCGATTCTTTCCTGGAACGCCAACGGGTTATCCAACAAGATCCAGGAACTCCAAGAATTACTGGCCCGACTCAAACCCGATGTAGTGCTTCTCAATGAGACCCACTTGACTCCTGCGAGTCGGTTACGACTGGCCAACTATGCGTGCTATCGAAACGACAGACCGGGCACTGCTGGTGGCGGTACTGCCGTCGCGGTGAGGCTCACTCTCGAGCATCACCGAGTCGTCTTGCCTGCAATGACTCACCTCGAAGGCACCGCTGTGGAGTTGTTGAACACTCTAGGCGGCGTACAGATGGTCGCGGCGTATAAACCGCCGCAAAAAGAGCTCCTTCACCCCGATCTAGCTGTCGCGTTCGATGCACACAGGAGGGTCATCATGGCCGGCGACCTGAACTGTAAACATCGCGATTGGAACAGTCGCTTGACTGCCCCAAACGGGAAACGTTTACGCAGGTTTGCCGGTTCTCGCAGGATACAAGTGATTGGGCCTACCCAACCTACGTTCTACCCCTCACAACGCAACGCGGCTCCCGATGTCTTGGACATAGCGGTGATTCAAGGAATTGACTGTCCGGTCCATGTGTCCGCGCTAACGGAACTATCGTCCGATCATCTCCCCATCCTGATACACGTCGCTACCCAGCACGTCGTACGCAGAGATGTCAGGAAGGTGGTAGAATGGGATCGCTATGGCCCGGCGTTAAGTCGCCGATTGCCAGACGCGGGACCACTCGAAACCTTCCGCCAAGTCGACGAGGCAGTTGCCGCGTTTGACGAGGCTGTCGTATCTGCGATCGACGCGTCTTCCAGGGTGAAGCCTGGCGTCACGCCCCACTGGCAGCGGATCCCAGAGGAGACGAGTGCTCTCTCTTGCGAGAGAAATCGCCTCCGGAGACGCTGGCAGCGGACCCGTGATCCGGCCGACAAGGCAGCGTACAACCGGGCGACCGGCATTTTACGTCGTGAAATGCAGGCCTACCGGAGACGCTGTTGGGAACTCGCCGTGGCCCAGGCAGGGGACGGATCGGACGAGAGTAGCCCTTACCGGATACCTTCGGCGTTGGTAGGGAAGAGGCGCCGGCCTCGCATCCCTGCCATTGCTGGAACTTTCGGCCAAATCCTGGCTCGCCCGGAGGCGAAGGCCGAGTACTTGGGCGCGTGTTTTGAGCGACAGTTCGCACCTAACCCGCCCATGGACTGGGACTTCGACGAAGAAGTCGAGAACGAAGTGGAAGACTTTCTGTCTCTTCCGATCACTACGGAGCCCGTACCCATTACTAGGGAAGAGGTCACAGATCGGCTCGTTGAACTCGTGCCAAGAAAAGCTCCTGGCCCGGACGGCCGCTCTTACTCGACTCCCGGAGCGAGGAGTACTTTTCTTGGTCGCGCTGTTCAACGCGTGTCTTAGACTGGCCTATTTTCCCCAGAAATGGCGTAAGGCGACGGTTATAGTGATCCCGAAGCAGGGAAAGGACGCTTCCCGTCCCGGCAACCTCCGGCCCATCAGTCTACTGTCAGCCACGTCAAAGGTCCTCGAACGTCTCGTACAACGGAGAGTACTAGATCATCTACGAAATTTCGATGTACTGGTCCCCGAACAGTTCGGCTTCCGTGTGGGGCATTCCACCACTCATCAACTGATGAGACTGGTGGAATACATCACGGACGCCGGGTGTCGGAAAGAGCAGACTGTCGCCTGTTTCCTAGATGTGGAAAAGGCCTTTGATAGTGGCTGGCACGACGGGCTCTTGTTCAAGCTCCGGGAAATCCAGCTCCCAGATTGCTACCTTCGCTTGATTGCTAGCTTTCTGACGGAGAGGACCTTCTGCGTGCGAATAGACGACCACGTCTCTTCCGAGAGACGTATTACAGCCGGGGTACCTCAAGGTAGCGTGCTAGGGCCTCTCCTGTTCTCCGTGTATGTCAACGACGCACCCAGAGAGCCTGGAGTCCAGATGGCTTTGTTTGCCGACGACACGGCGGTCTATACCGCCGATCGGAACGCAGACTTTGCTATCCCACGACTTCAGCGCGCACTCGATGCGTATTCGACGTGGACGGAAAGCTGGAAAGTTGCCGTCAACGAAACCAAGAGCTCCGCGGTGCTATTCACAAAGCGCTGGAAAGAACCACGAGGCCGAGTGAGACTCGGTAGAACGTACTTGCCCTGGTCGAGAGAAGTAAAGTACCTCGGTGTCCACCTTGATCGTCGGTTCACCTGGCGTGTCCACGCTGAGACGATGCGAAAGAAAGCGTCCGCTCGTCTCGCGCAACTGTTTCCGATACTTGCCAACAAGGCTATGACCCGCAAACTGGGTAAGTTGATCGTCAACGCGTACCTGTTGCCGATCATTACCTACGCTCTTCCCGTCTGGGGTTACCTCGCAACCGTTCACAAAAGAAGGTTGCAAAGCGTTCTCGATAGAGGGCTTCGGCTAGCGGCCAAAGTCCCCTATCGGTTTTCTTCTCGTCTCCTGAGAAGAGGACTCGGTGTCCGCTCCTTGGATGACACCGCAAGGCGACTTGCACGTAAATTTTACGTCCGAGCTGCGAGGACCCAGACAAACCCACTCATAGCTGGCCTTGGCAAGTACCGACCACGTCCAGGTGATTCTTGGAAACGGCCTCGACAAATACTGTACTAGTCGACCTAGTACGAGCATGTCGTTGTAGCGACCAATAAAAATTAATTAATCAATATTCCGTCTGGACAGGACCACTAGGCAGGAGCCCCTACCGGAGGCTCGGAACTAGGAACCCATTGGGTCGTCTCACGACGCACAACCCAACAGCTCTGACCTGGCCGCCGATTCATAACAGCCCTGCGATTGGAAGGAGCAACATCTCTCTTGAGCTCTCTCTTGATGGGAAATTCTTCATTTTCTGTGCGTTCTCAGTCTCCGGTTATACCGTGACTTACACAGTGCGTCCAGTTCAATTTTACAAGTGTTTGTGCAAGTTTTTAACCAACTACTCAAGAATCAGTGCAGTGCAGTGTGTTCAGTGCAGTGTTGTGTTTCTTGTGCCGTGCAGTGTTTCGTGTTTGTTCCGCTGCTGCCTGGAGCTTGTTGGTAAGTGATCTGCTTTTTGTATTTTGCTTACCGTAGTGCTTGGTCGTAGTCCTTAGTTCCGTTCCGCCTAAGGCGTAGGCTTCGCCTCGCCGATGGCTGCCCGCAACCCATCTTCCGTCGGCCCTTCTCAGGGCCAACCTGCCTCCGTCGGTCCTTCTCAGGACCTCTCAATCCCTGCTAGCGCTCTGGCGCAACCTCTCCCGGATGGCCCTTCTCAGGACCACCCTACACCTACCTCGTCGCGGGAAAATCACGACGCGGACTCGGCCATGGACACCGATGGTGCATGGCAGTCTGTCAGCCGGAAACGGCGTGTCAGTGCCACCTCCACGGACTCTGGTCGAACTTCGCGTCGTGGCTCAACCGCGGGGCAATCTACCATGGCCTCCCAACAACAACCCGACCAGCCCCGGCGTATCCCGCCTCTGATTTTCGCCCGGCCTCCGGAATGGGCTAATTTCATGCGGCGTATACACCGGTGCACTCCCTCTGGCACCTTGACTGCTTCGGCCCAAGGTGACAACTCCATCCGCCTTAACCCCACGACCGTGGAGAGCTTCCGTGTAGCGCAGAAGTTCCTCACGGACGCGGGTATCCCGTACCACACCTTTGCCTTGCCGGAGGAGAAGGAATTAAAGGTACAAATTATCGGTATCCCAGCAGATACCTCGCCTGAGTTCATCTCTAATGAACTAGTTAGTCTGGGCTTTCGAGTCCACAGTGTCACGCCTCTCTTCTCCCCCGGCAAGAAACTAGCGCGCAATGCGTTCCTGGTAAAGATACGAAAGGTAGGTGATTACCAGGCCATCTATGACATCAATATGTTGTTCTTTCTGAAGGTTAGGGTGGAAGCCTTCGAAGCCCAAGCCGGACCGAAGCAGTGTTACAACTGCCAGCGGTACGGCCACTCATCGGCATTTTGCCACCACCCCACCCGCTGTTTGCGCTGTGGCGATAGCCATCGGAAGGACACTTGTCCTCTCGCTCGTGCTGCCGCCACTTGCGCCAACTGCGGGGAACCTCACCCGGCATCATCAAAGTCGTGCAGGTTCTATGCTGCGGCTTTGAAGAAGCTTTCAAAGTCCTCGCAGCAGCGCGTTCCTGCGCCTCCAGCTAGGCCCCAAGCATCAAGGCCTGCCGCCTCGGCGGCACCTATCCCCGCTGCGGCACCGGCACTTGCGCCTGCCCCAGCTCGTCCGGCGTCTACCGGGGCGCCCAGCTATGCGGCTGCAGCTGCTTCTCAGCCTGCCGCACAGCCCGCGGCCCAGCAGCCAAAACCTGCTGCGCCGTCCAAGAAAAAGACCAAACTGTCGCCCCCCGCTTCCTCGCAGCACACGCCCGCTGCACCTCAGCCACCATCTACTCCAGATGTCCGAGATCCTAGGCAGCCGAAACAAAAGGCCCCCGCCCAGAATGGCATCATGTTCAAGCACCCGGCGCCCAAGCCTCAGGGGGCACCGGCGTCTGCCGCGTCCTCGGACGTGACTTTCGCTGACCGCGTGCGTGCTTGGATCAACGCCTTGATCCCGCAAATTCTTGCTGCCAAGGATGTCCAGTCCTTACTCGTTATCGTTCTCACCTCCGTGACCTCGCTTATCCCTCTCGATGGCTAGGCCCTTTCGGCTGGTGGCTTGGAACGCATGTGGCGTTCTATCTCGCCGTGCCGAATTGGCCGCCTTCGTTACCGAATATGACATAGACGTCATACTCCTTAATGAAACTCACCTGACTCCTGCCCACTCGTTCCAGCTTCCAGCGTACACGACGTATCGCACAGACCGGCCTGGCCAGAACCGGCGTGCCGCATCTGGCGGCACAGCCATTCTGGTTCACAGGCGCATCGCCCACCGCCCCCTGCCGCCTCCGGCGACTCGTCGCTTGGAGGCGACGGCGGTTGCTCTCTGCATCGGGGATCGGAGGGTTCGACTGGTTTCAGTCTACCTCCCACCTCGAGGTGGACCACCGCCCGACGAGGATGAATGGGACGCTCTCTTAGAAGACCCTCTACCAACCATCGCAGCCGGAGACTTTAATAGTAAGCATCCCCTGTGGAACAGCCGTGTCTCTAACCCGTACGGCCTCTCTCTGTACCAATACGTTCAGCGTCATCCTCATGTGAACGCTCTTGGTCCTAGATCACCGACCTATGTCCCCAACCGAGGGGGAATACCAGACGTCCTTGACATTGCTGTTGTCAAGGACGTGGCCTATCCTATTGCTATAGAAGCCGTGTCAGACCTCTCGTCTGATCACGACCCGGTACTACTAAACTGTTCGGCCCACGCTGGACACACCTCTCCAGCCTCCCCATCGTTTAACGAGAGTCAACTGGCGATCGTTCCACGATGAACTAGGTCGAACAGTACCATCTGACCCCCAGGTCGACATCTCCAGCCCGGATGATGTAGACCGCTTGGCCGACTATCTTCAAGAAGTCGTCACGTCCGCCATGGACAAACACACCTATAACGTCCCTGCGCCCAACAGACGGTCGCAGTTACCTGAAGAGGTGATTCTGGCCATCCGCAAACGGCGCCAGCTCCGCCGGCGATGGCAAAAAACCCGGGACCCTGCCGTAAA